>CM064872.1:67737919-68078251 GCA_032719365.1 Prinsepia uniflora
AGTACGCAACATCAAACAGTACTCTGCACAAGGTCACAATCAATTACTCAATCAATCAGTCAATCAATCCACACTATTCACAAGTGCACAAACCATCACACCGTCACATCTGCACTACGCGTAGGCCAACATCCATCCACACTCTCGGGATCAGACACATCTGGGCTCAACCCTCGGGCTCAGTCACATCTGGGCGAACACATCCCCAGGCTCAGACACATCCGAGTGGTACATCCAGGCTCAGTCGCATCCGAGAAGTTGGCTTACCATAAGAACTCACAATCATACCATCACATCCCCAAGCACCGGCCGACTAGGTAATCCCCTAGCTCCGACCGTCTGGGCATCCATAGTCACCATCACAATCACAAGGAAAATCATTCGGGATCATATCCCAAAACATGTCAATCAAATCCATGACTCAATCCAAGTCAAATCATTATCAACCGGGACTCAAGCCCAAATATCCTTTACACGTAAATCCGTAATATCACATAGAAAACATCATAATAATCCAGAAATCATTCTTAACTCATTAATTCATTAAAATATCCATTTTGAAATCATTTTGACTCCGGGCCTAGTCCAAGATATCATTTACACATTTCTCGTAAAACGTGCCCGAATTACCGATTAAAATAATCATTAAATCATAAATAATCATCCAAACAAATCATGACATCATTGCAAACCAAATCATGCAATCAATCATGTAAAACATTTAACTATGCATGCATATCAAGTTATAAAATAAACGTCCACTCACACACCGTCCGATTGCTCGTTTCCCGCGCTGCACGCGTTTCCGTAATTTCCGATACGTGCCAGAAATCCCGAATCCTGTTCACAATCATTATTCAAGGTTATAAACAAGTCAATTTACATCATATTAATTTCCCCTAATTTTTACGGGATTTAAATATTATTTTAAAATATAATTTAAACCATCGGACCCTCGAAACATTATCGAGACGGTGTCCGATCGACGCGAAACCAATTTTAAAATGTCTGTTACATTATAGGGAGTAAAACACCTGTTGGAACTTTCCTCAGAAAACGTGCCATGCGCCCTCACGCGCCGCCGCAAGCGGTAGCGCGTGAGTCCACGCGCCGTGCTACAGTGTTGCTACAGTTACCTTCTCTACCCGTTTTACTGGTATTCTGGTCTGCAACCCGCGGTGCAACCCGGTTCTTTATCGATCAATTTGAACCCAATTACTTTAGTTCTTTCATTTATTCTCATCTATTCCATATTGCTAACCGATCTGCGACCTCAATTTAATGAAAACATGTCCTAAAACCCACGACTCAACTTCGAAACCCGACGGGTTCTAACTCGGGTTCCACACAAACACGACCTGTAACATTCAATTAATCATACCAGAAGCATCTAACAGTCATTCTAAATATGAAATCAAAGTCAATTTCAAGAATCATCACCTCTAAGTAATCGAACTCAAGCTCCCACTTCAATGGCGTCGCAGCATCTGTTCATCGCCAATTCACGATCAATTCTCTTCAAATTTGATCCCAGTCGACTCGTCTTAGGTCCAGTAAGCTTACTCAAACGTTCCTTTCCATCAATTAAGCCTCCAACAAGAAATTCAATTCGAAATCATCAATTCAAGGTTTCGGGTATTTTCTGATTTCCCAGCCCCCTTCTTTTCGATTTTCCACCCAATTCTCTCACCTAAATCTCTTTGTTCTATCTCAGTTTATCAAAGGGATTGTGATCAATCGATTTAGACGAATTGGACTACACAAGGTGGACGGGTTCTGTTCTCTGTTCTATGTTTTTGTACAATTTTCACAAAACTGTTTCATTTAATTTGTTAATTGATTTGTTAATTAATGACAAAGGCACTAAGTGCCACTAATCCACCTAATGTAAATGACAGATGTCACAAAAGAATTAAACCTCATCCACTTAGGCTGAATCAGCCATAGAAATCATTGAATATCCCTTAACAGCACCGTTTAATTTAATCCCTACTACAATTACCATTTTACCCTTACAATCACAATTTACCAAAATACCCCTAATCGTTCTAGACCCATAACGTTTTCGTTCGGACTCCGATTGACGCATGCCGCCTGTCTACGGATTCAGCGTCTCGAGACTTATCCAACGGTACTCCCGGAAAGTCCAAACAATGTCCCGATCAAAAAGTCAACTTTCGGCCCCTTTCACCAACTTCCGCACATCATAACTTTCTCCTCGAATGTCGGAATTGGGCGTGCCACCTGTCTATGAACTCGTGACGTCCCGAACTACGTCACGGTCATCGGTCAAAATCCGTTTGATTGCTCAAATTAAAAGTCAACTTTTCGCCTAATTCCGGGGGCAAAATCGTCCTTTTCTTCAAATTTTTCCAAATTTTCATGTTTCGAATTTCCGGGGCGTCAGAATTAAGATGGGTCCTGTCAAGTCACTTGGGCTACAGGTCAGGTTGCCCTGCCTTGCAATCTGTCCCTGAGCGTATCCAAGTTATTTTATACTTCTTTTAGATATTATTTTTGAACTTCAGAATATTTTTTATGAAGGTTGCCCATGTTCATTTTGGGTTTCTGCTTTCAAAGGTTACCTAGATTTAAGGGAAAATGATAAAGGGAAGAACGAAGGCTTGCAATCTAAAGATTTACGGATTTGCTTTGATGAAAGAAGACATTATAGAAGATGAAATTTAATGGACGATGAGCTTCCATTATTTTTGCCCTTATTTGCTTCATCTATTATTCAA
Source organism: Prinsepia uniflora (assembly GCA_032719365.1). NCBI lineage: Eukaryota > Viridiplantae > Streptophyta > Magnoliopsida > Rosales > Rosaceae > Prinsepia > Prinsepia uniflora. The sequence goes on from CM064872.1 coordinate 67,740,661, forward strand.
TGATGTAGGCACCACATTAGTTTTTTTACGGGAACTTGATAGAATTTAAGGAAAGGCAACTGGGTGATCCAACTCGGCTGTCTCAATGTGCACTTTCAACTGATAATAAGATTAAAGTGTAAAGTGGGATTTAAGTTCGAGAATATGGTGTATTTAATTAGGTAAAAAGTCGACAGTGTACATAGCAAGTGAATCGTCATATATATGTAGACATTATTTTTACAATTTTATTGGCCAAACACTTCAAAATTACTTTTTAACTAATAGCACTTTTGAAAAATACAATTATACCAAATATTAAACAACTTTATTTTACAATTTTTTATTGTTAAAAAACAGCAGTAGCAATTTTCTTAAACAACCACGGTATTACCAAACAAACCCTTATTGTAATTTTTTTCTTCATATATTAAACTTTTATTTATGTATAGAAATGCATTTGAAGATAAAGCTCATTACATTCATCTAATTTGTTTTTTTTTATTAATAAAATCTGGTCATATTGTTGATTTTTTTTTTTCAAATTTGGATTCAAAAATCGTCATTGTTATTGGTCCTTACATAATGAAATCTTTATTTTAATAAGATTAAATCATTGTTACACCCTTAACAACTTTTATTTTTATTTAAAACTTTTAATGCTTGTATATTAAACAAAATAAGACCTTATCTCAATCTTTTTTTATTCAAAAGTCCTAAGTAGAATTTGTAAGCAATAAATTCAACATCTACCCTTTTATATCTCAATAAAGATGATGATTAGATGATGAGTGAATTATTGAGAATTCCTTTAAACAATTAAAATTAACATTATCTTTTTTTTTGCCCTCTTTGCCCCATGTGCCCCTGATAGGTTCTCAAATAAACATTATTTTATATTATTTTATACCCTTTATACTTGACTTTTAATATTAAAATAATAAACAATTGGAGAAAATAATTTATTTTGTGGGATTTTTGTAGAAATAAATAAAGTTTGGAATTTGGAGCGTTTTGGCGAAAGAATCGTCCAAATCGGAATTATAACAAAGAAATTACGGATGAAATTCGGTGGAATCACTACAACAAATTTTCCTTTAGACAACGGAGAAAATCCGTTGTCTATTCCCCATAAATACCGTTGCAACTGCCCCTGATGTCTAAAGTACCCTTTAAACAACGGTATTTATGTATATTATTGTCTAAAATGGATATAAACAACGATTTATACATAGATACCTTTGTCTAAAGGTACTTTACACAATGATTGTTGATAAATGTCGTTGTCTAAAGGATCTATACATAACGGTTTATATTTGATATCGTTGTCTATAATAGCTTTATACAACTGTTTATATTGGATACCATTGTCTATAGTACCTTTACACAACGGTTTATAAAAATACCGTTGTCTAAAATACCTTTACACAACGGTTAAAACATACAAGTCGTTGTCTAAAGTAGTATTACGCAACGATGTTTGTTTATTACCGTTGTCTAAAGTATAATTAGACAACGGTATTTTGTATATAATAACCGTTGTCTAAAGTGATAAATAGCGACGTTGTCTAAAGAGACCATAAATCATAACAATTCATTCATCACACAAATCATATTAAAATTCTATAAAAGGTAAATTTTCATTTATAGCGAAAAAAATTACAATTGTTAATATTCCATAAAATCTGAAAATATACAATTCAGCCTATAAATATATTCTATAATAGCTTGATGTGAGCAATATATCCTATTCTACCTTGAGATGAGCAATACATCCCCTCACCATTGTTGCAAAATTTAAAGAATTGAAAGTCTCATTCAAGAATGAACTATAACCGACACAAGTTCTCTTAAAAAAAGACTGAATTTCTAATGACGAAATGTGATGCTACACCTACTGACATTCCTTCTTGGTTATTCTACTTTCTTTTGCTGATTCTACATTTTAAACTGCAATATAAAATATGGAATTCAAAATACTCATTAAAACGGATTGCAAAATTTACCCATATAATATAACATAAGCATATAAGAGAATGAAGCAACAAATCTAAGCTCAAACAATTGTACTTGAATACCAATGTGAAGACCCTAATATGAAAAATGTATGCATGTATTTGAAATTATTAAAGTAGAATTTCGTGATTGATCAATATGAGCAATATGAGCAAGATGATATGAGCAAGATGTTAGAGTGTATTTATAATATGAAAAATGTATGCATGTATTTGAAAAATGTATGCATGTATTTGAAATTATTAAAGTAGAATTTCGTGATTGATCAATATGAGCAAGATGTTAGAGTGTTGGTAAAAATTGTGTTTGAAGAAAGTTTATTTGTGCAAAGGTTAAAGTAGAAGTAGAATTAAGTTCTTAATTGTTTTTACTTGTTTTCTTTATTTTATAATTACACTCTTTACAAACCCCTCATTTAATTCTTTATTTTTTAATTCTTTTATCATTTTATTCTTTAATTCATTTATTATTTAATTCATTTATTCTTTAATTCATTTATTCTTTAATTCATTTATTATTTATTCTTTTATTCATTAATTATTTTATTCTTTGATTATTCAGTATTTTTTCTCACTAACATATTATTAATGTTCCCTAATTTTCCGGGTTAAAAACGATCCCTATTTACCAATACTACATCTACACAAAAATGGTTTAAATTGCATAATACTCGAATTACGTGTTTAATTTAATGCGTAGTTTGAGCGTTATCAACCCCTTAGTGTTTGATTTATTTGGCCTTTTGGACCCTTTATTATATTATGCATATAATAAATATTATATATGTATACTATATCTATTGTATATAGTTACAATTGAATTTTTTCTATAAAATAAAAAATAAAGTCCGTATTGTCTGGGGTTCAATGGTAGGGTATCAAATTTTTTTTTGGTGGGGGTGGGTGTGGGTGGGTTGGGGGGGGGGGGGGGGAGGAGATGGTGGTGGAAAATCGTACGATGTAAGGTTTAATTCTTGAATTTTGGCACACAATTCAAGAATTAAACCCTAAAGTATCAAAAATTAACCAAATTATTTAATATCTGAAGATAAAAAATTTTTAAATTTAAAATTAAAAGTTTTTTTTTGAAGAATTATTGTTTTTAATTATCTTACTTTAAGTTAGATTAGATACTCATATTACTTTTAATATGAGCAAGTGAAAACAAAATTATAAATAGGAGTAATGTTTTTATAATTCTCAATATAATCTTATAATAAAAAAATAAAAATAAAAAGTAATGTTGAAATCATAATAGATTTTGGTAAGTACTTTTTAGATTGTTGGTGAACTAGTATATAAAAATTATAGTCTATTTTAAATTGTATAGTCCTTTGACTAGTAAAATGACTTATAAGTTTAATTTTTGTATATGCAAATTTTTAAATAAACTTATATATTAGTAAGCACCCATGATTTAATTGCTCTTTTAACAAACATAAAATAAAATGACTTGAGTAGATTGTGTGAAATACAATAGTCAGTCCACGTGTGCCAAAAAAAGAAGCAAACACAGTGAAGCAGATCAAAGATGAAAGATGAATAATTGTCTGTATGTGTAGGAAGATGGCATCGTGGTGGTGCCCTAGCTTGCGGCCACTTGAGTATTTTGTATTGCTACCTTCACGCCATTTTCTTCCATTATTTCTTATCGTATTACTTTGTCAACAGCACAAGTCTGTCTTTATTTGTTTCTCGACATGCCGGCCAGTATCCATCGTTTTCAACTAATTATTTGTTTTTGTTTCAGTCAACATGCATTCTGTTATTTCTTAATCACCGTTCTATATCAAAACCAGTTTCTTAATCACAGTTCTATATCAAAACCAGTTTCTTAATCACCGTTCTATAAAAACAACAAGTTATTACGTTGTTTATTACGAGCGGACAATATCTTTTTGCATCGGTCCATTTGAAGTGCCGATCGATGTTTTCGTCTTTTCTCTTCAAGAATTAATTTATTTTTACAGTTGTTTATTATGATTGGAAATGATTTATTTTTAACTCATTATTGAAATTTTATATTTGTAAAAAGAGAGCCAACACCTCTTAATTTAGATAAAAGTATTACTCATTAATCCTAGAATGACCCTACTTTATCCCATAGAGAACCAGCTCGATCACTAGATTGAATTGACCTTTCCTCTTCTGGTTGCCCATTTGCAAGTAGCCGTCTTCCTTGACCCTTTGAGCCAGGAATCAATCTGAATCTCTCCGCGTTTAAATAAATATTTTATATTTGAACACCTTAATTGTACGTATACACACCATCGATCCGTCTATATATAAATACTTGAGAGCTTCTTCACTCTCAACGCATCACCATTATTCACAAACCCAAATATTATTAGCTTACAATTCCAGAGTTTCATACTCAGCCACATACATACCCAATCCTAGCTCCCCGCTCCCAGCTCTAAGTCTCTATCTCTCTAGCAATTCGATTCATTCATATATATATATATATATATATATATATATATATATCGAGCACCAAAATGTATCAATCCAAGTTAATTATGTACTTTCTGTTTCTTGGCTTGGCTACCACCTTAACAATGGTGGAAGGCCAAACTACCCGAGTAGGATTCTACTCGAGTACGTGTCCGGCAGCGGAGTCCATTGTGAAGCAAACGGTTCAAACTCACTTTACCTCCAACCCCTCCATTGCTCCTGGGTTACTGAGGATGCACTTTCATGACTGCTTTGTCCAAGGTTGTGATGCTTCTGTCCTTCTCGATGGCCCCGACACTGAGAGAACCGCCGGCCCAAACCGCGGTTTAATAGGTTGGGAAGTCATTGACGATGCTAAGGCTAAGCTTGAGGCTGCATGCCCCGGCGTCGTCTCCTGTGCCGATGTTCTCGCTCTTGCTGCTCGCGATTCCGTCGTTCTCGTAAGTACCTCCATCTCCATGCATATATATAAACGACTGAAATGTCTAGTAATCTCGAAATGATGATATAAAAAACCAATGCATGGTTAATTAATCTTGAAAATTTTGATTTAATTCTTGTTTATTTATACTGCGCGCAGACAAAAGGATTCAGCTGGAATGTACCTACTGGAAGGAGAGATGGGAGGACTTCGGTTGCTTCTGAGGCTTTAACATTGCCTGGCTTTAGAGACTCAATTCAAGAACAAAAGGACAAGTTCCAAGCTTTGCGTCTCAACACACAAGATTTGGTGACTCTTGTTGGTGGACACACCATTGGCACTTCAGCTTGCCGATTCTTTATCTATAGGCTCTACAACTTCAACACCACCTCCACTACCGACGACACAATCAGCCCTACATTCCTCTCGCAATTACGATCACTTTGCCCCGAAAACGGCGACGCAACAAAGCGTGTTGATCTCGACACAGAAAGTGCAAACCGATTCGATGCAACGTTCTTTACAAACTTGAAGAATGGTCGTGGAGTACTTGAGTCGGATCAGAAATTATGGACCGACGCCTCCACTAGAATATTTGTGCAACGCTTTCTGGGAGTGAGAGGGCTGAGGGCATTGAATTTTAACATAGAGTTTGGAAGGTCCATGGTGAAGATGAGTACAATCGGCATAAAGTCTGCTTCTAATGGCGAAATTCGTCGCGTTTGTTCTGCGATTAATTAAACTGACCCTCCAAAAAAAAAAAAACTCGTCATTCAATTAATCAATATTCATTTATTTGTTTGTTACTAGCATGCAAAGCTCGCCATTATTTATTTATTTTAATTAGGGTTCGAAGGAAAACTAAATTTGATCGGATTCTTTGTTCTAAATTGTAAAAGCTAATTTCCCAATCAAGAATATTATGAAGGATATATTCCCAATTACAAGAATATGTGATCTATATGTTCTTTTTATGTTACTTTATGTGTTTGCTGTAATTCCAAATTAGAGATAATTATAAGAATTTATTTATCTAAATACTCATGTTCTCATTATATATTTATGAGTGTCTAATTCAAGATTTATTATATAGTATGTGAAGAAAAATACCAATAAAATATAGGGATAATTATTAATAGATCCAATTTTTGGATTCTACTTATAAGTTAATCCATTATTGTAAATAGAGACAGTAAAAAATAAATAACATTTTTTTTTATTGTTTGCCAAATTACATCATTTTTTTGTCCATTATTTTTTAAACAATTACATAGGTGGCATTACATATTATATTTTTTTTAAACAATATGGAATCTTGCATAATATTGTTTCGTATTTTTATTAGATTTTTTGTAAGAGTGGATTTATTAGATTCAATTTGTTCGCCATCTATATGGATGATCTCGCAATTCATTTAGTTCGTCATCTATATAGTTAATCTTACTTACAACAACATACGTATTCGATGTCACACATTATAGTTTCATCTTACAAGTAATAAGTTTTTTTATGTACATACCAATATTTGGTTCTATACTTAACAGGTACATTAAATAATATTATCTACTTAATTCTCCTGTAATAAGATACTTATATATGAAAATTCTAATTGTATCATAATAGGTATATATATTTTTTTTTCCAATATACCTCTCTCAAAAGAAAATAAAATAAATAGGTTCTTATTAATTTACCTACGAAAAGTAATAAGATAAATAATGTACATGTAACCCTCTGACTTTTCAAAAGTATCAGGTATTATCCAATGAAACAAATATAAAATAAAACTTCTGAAATTTAGTTAGAATTATCTTAATTTAAATAATTTTTCAAAATAAATATAAAATAATAATATTTAAAATTTGAAAGTTTCTCATCCATATCTGAAAAGAGATATAAAAGGTATATAAAAACTTAAAAAACAAAATCATAAAAAGAACACAGTAAAAATTAAAAAAATAATAATAAATATACTATTTTATATATTAAGTGAACTAATTTATAAATTTCACTTAAAAATTAGACTAATTTATAATTAAATTCATCTCATTGTACTTCAATTTGGCTAATATTACGAGGACAAATTTCCCGTTTACATCTAATTAATTTGTTAAAAATATGCTAGCTATGTTGAATTTGTACGTACGTAGGACATTTTTATCATTTAGGTCCTTATCTGTCAAGATTGACTGTCAACAGCCAAGATTGACTGTCATGTGACATGTAGACCTCACCCGTTAGTGATGAGTTTTTAATATTTACAAGTATTTTCCAATTAACAAGTAATGTAATATTTGGGTAAGAAGTTGGTCCCGTAATTTGTCCGTTTCTCACTTTCATGGTCACAATTTTAACTTTGATGGTTTCATATTCATGTATAAATTGCCGCATGCGGATGAGATATTTCAAAATTGCATGAAATTCGTATTACATATTATTGATACCATATCGGTCCAGATCGATCCGAAGGCCCAGACTCACTAGGAGTGTAACGACCCGTCCCGGAATTCAGGATTAGGTTAGTGATTAATGACGGATTAGTGAAGTTAATCGATGATGAGGTCAGTGATTTCAGATGGACGGTGCTAAATGACGGTCTTGCCCTTTTATTTGGGCGAACAGTTGACTTTTGGTTCGGGTTGTCAAATGGACTTTGACTGATGACTGTGATGTAATTCGGGACGTCACGAGTTCATAGACAGGTGGCACGTCCGATTCTGACATTCGAGGACGAAGATATGATGTTCGGAAGTTTGAGGGTATTTTGGTAATTTGGTTGAAAAGGGGCAAACTGTTGACTTTTCTTACGATATGTGTTTTTCACGTATTTTGAAGACCGTTAGATAGGTCTCGATGCCCTGAGTGCAACGACAGTCGACACGCTGTCATCTGACTTCAGATGGCTCGGGTTTTAGTCAAAGTATGTTAGGGGCAAAATGGTAATTTGTGCAAAAAGGGCATTTTGGTCCTTTTTATTGCATTGGGATTTGTGCCACTAGGATTGTGACACTTGGCTTGCCTTAGGATTGGTGTCCACAGAGATTGGGACACCTGGCCCTCTCTTGATGGTTGTGGAAGCATGTACAATTGTCTCACTGTTTTTACATCTGGTTGCACGGGGTGAGAAAAACAGAACAACGAGTGAGTCGTGAGGAACCCACCCTACTACTCCTGTAACGACCCGGATATTCGAAAAAGGAAAATTTGGAAAATTTGAAGGAAATGACGATTTTGCCCTTAGAATTGGGCGAACGGTTGACTTTTGGTTTGAGCAGTCAACCGGACTTTGACCGATGACTGTGACGTAGTTCGGGACGTCACGAGTTCATAGACAAGTGGCACGCCCGATTCCGACATACGAGGAGAAAGTTATGATGTTCGGAAGTTTAAGGGTAATTTGGTAAATTGATTTAAAAGGGGTCATTTGTTGACTTTTTGATCGGGACTGTGTTTGGACCTTCCGTAAGTACCGTTGGATAGGTCTCGAGACGCTGAATCCGTAGACAGGCGGCATGCGTCAATTGGGGTTCGGATGAAAAAGTTATGGGCTTGAGAAAGTGAAGGGCAATTTGGTAATTGTCAAAGAGGGGTAAAATGATAATTTGACTGGGTTTTGATGAGTTAGTACGGCTGTGATGGCTGATTCAGCCAATTTGGTGGGTCGGTTAATTGCTTGAGTGACATCTATCACAATTAGATGAGGATTAGTGGCTTGATTCTTATCTGAGGAATTCAATTGTACAATTGAGTAGGTGTTTGCCTCAAACAAACGAAAAAAAAAACAGAGACTAAAGATAATTGAGCTTGATCAACCTCAATCTCTCTGTTTGATCGATTGGTGAGGGGAATAGAGAGAGAATTCGAAATGAAGAATAGAGAAGGAGAGAAGGATAAGATTCTGAGATTATGGAAACGCACCCGAAACCCAAACCCGTAGGAATTCAAATTCTCCAAAAATCGAATTTGAATTTCTAGGCCCTGAAACTTCAAATTGAACATGATTTGAGTTTTTTGAGATTGCCACGATCAGAACCACCTAAAGAACGAAGGAAATTGATGCTATTTTGGCTCTGAACGGACCTAGTGACAGAAAAGGAATTCGAGGATTGACTCGTGCAATTGAAGGGTTAGAAGGATGAAATTGAGCTTGGAATTACGTTTATATGGTTCCTACGAAGCTTCTGAGTGAATCAATTGCACGAATTCGATTGAAATTGATGAAGTTCGAAGATGAACAGTGGTTACAGGTTCTTCGATATTTCGAACTCGAAGTCGACGAGATTGAGGTAAGAGTTGATGTAATTCGGTTTACAGAACTTAAATTAGGTCTATGACGATACAATTAGCTTAATCAATTGAAGGAATAGAATAGAAATTGGCAGGAATCTAGCCGGGTCACGCCGCAGGCCAACCAGACCCGTTTACAGACAAACGGATGAAGAAGGTGAACAGTAACCGTTACTAGCTGGAGGGGTGTGGTCGGATTGGGACCACATGCCCGAGGATTGCAGTTACTAGCTGGAGGCCTGGGTAGCCTCTGGAGTGGCGATATGGACATAAGTTTAACCAGGATGTATGTATTTGGTAGGTCCCGGGCTATCTACTCTTCCATGTGTTGAGATTGTACATTAGATGGATACAGAGATATCCGTGATTGGTTAAGGTATGGAAGTTGGTGAGCCGACTAGAGCTACAGATGTGATAAAAATTGATGATATTTATGTGGTAACTTTGGTAAGGTAATTATAAGAGGGGTAGACCTATTGATGTGAGGCTACCCAGGATGACTGGCGTTATCCGCCTAGTGACTGACCTAGGGTATCATTGAACTTGGATGAGTTGGATGTAATCCTTGGGATGGATTGATTGATGACTCAGGATACCTCTATTGAGTATGTCGATGAGAGAGTGATATGTGGATGCCAGGATTACCAGAGATTGTATTTCAGGGGGACTCGGGGATATTACCCTCTAGAATGATATTGAATCTCACAATCGATGGACTGTTCGTATAAGGTAATCAAAGTTCACTGGTCAGATGTGTGGCATATGTGATTAGTGTATGAGATGCCTAGTGATGGCTAATGATGTACAGATTTTGGAATATGCTTCCTGAGTTTTTGCCAGGATGAGAGATCGAGTTTATGATGATGATCATGTGGAGTATACGAGTTGTTTCTCGGACACTTTGGTATGTGGCACCTATGGAGTCATAAGGACTAAAGGTGCAAGTTCAGGACTTGATCGATACGGGTTCATTCGGCTCAGTGTTGTCGTGGGAAACCCAGTGGTGTTAAAGAGGAAAAAGAAATGATGGTCCTAGCTTACATGTCGCTTATGGACAACTTAATGAGGTAACAATATGAGTTAAGTACCCCTTATCACGAGCTAATGATTTGTGGTTATGTTGGAAATATGTGATTATGAGGCCTCATGAGAGTGGCTAACATGGCGATGACTAACAAGCATGAGTAAAAGAGAAAAATATGAGCTTTGATGTGGCTAAGGTTAGCCAATGGTGATGCCTTTGGATATGCATATGAACCGGTTATGTCTGTGAGATGATGAGTTCTGCATTCTGACCATAATTGAATGAGGTATGGTTGTACGCATATGTACGGATGGGCGTGTGATATACTGGACAGATGTATTGAATGCCCTCAGAGAGAAAAATGCCTGGTCGACCAGAGTAGGTTTGTGAAATATATACAAATAACGATCAGGATTAGTGTGAATCCCAGGAGAAACAGATGTATTGGCCGATGGAAACTGTCACGAGGAAACATGAGTTGTTTGAGATTTGATGGATACCTCATGAGATTGTAGAGGGGTTCTCTACAATGTTTTTCCAGTTATGGTGATTGACCCGGAAGGAGGTTAGAGTTATTGGAAATGAGAACTGAAATAGAAGAATTACTGTCAGGACCCACCCCTAATCCCTCGGGATTAAGGGCTAAATCCCGCTCCCCTCTAACTTACGCATGACAAGAAGGCTAAACTGACGTCCAACCTCCATGTGACACGTAAGTCGGACAAGGGATTCTCTAACCAACCGTACCGAAGCTTCCGGACTTCCCAGAGTGTGCCGAGCTACTGTGGATCGCGCATGTAATGTCTCCGTCTCTCTCAACTGACAGCTCATACCGCAATAACCTAAAGGGTATCGAAAATACGAAAAGACTGTGAGTGGACAAAAATAAGATATAATTTAGCAAACAGTTCAATAAAACAATTACATTTATACCCTCCACGCAAAAACCAATGCATGCATATCAATTCAAGTCATGAAACCATGAAACCACTCAAATCAAAACCTTCCACGAAAACCATTTGAAAACCCGTATCAGAACTATTATTCAAATCCAGGCCTTAGCCTCAAATCTCAAATCAACCTCCATCCGGGAATTCGGTCCCAAAACTCATCAAATCCAATTTAGCCGGGCCACTGCCCAAACATCTGAAAACCAGTGAAAATATCAAGCATACAAGTTTACTGGATCTCAAGTGCGCCCGAGTCTTTAAACTCAAAACACAATGCGCAAATAGTCAGTCCTTAGTCTTTAAACTCAAAACACAATCACAGGCCTCGGGGGGTATCATATCCGAGTCTTTAAACTCAAAACATATACCGAGTCTTTAAACTCAAAACACATCAGTCCAGGGCCCTCCCCCCGTAAATCAATCCGAGTCTTTAAACTCAAAACCAGATCCAGTGGGTTTTTCTCTTTTTCCGGGTCCTTAAACCCAAAGTCATTTTTCATTCAATCAATGAAAACCACAAAAAATCCACAGCCGAATTCGCAACAATGATTTCGTAAGCCGACATCCGAAACCACTGTCTCGAACCCAAATCCAGATTCCCTTTCCAAAATCCAATTCAAAACTGAAAGCACATAAACAGGGCTCCAAGCCCGAAATTACTTTTTCGAAATTCATTTCAAATCATCATATTCCAAATCCCGAAATTAAATCATTAAAACCAAGATCAAATCACAAGATCGTTCGAAATCTAGTAAAACGTGCAAAATCGTAAATATCTCGAAAAATGTGTAAAACCGTAAACCACCAAGATCATAAAGCAAATCATAGAATCACGTATGAAAACATATTAAAAACATATATGCATGCATCAAGAGTTAGAAAGCAAAGTCCACTCACAGACCATTCCGACGTCGCCTCGATACGCTCGCATTTACATCGTTTCCAACCATTCCACTATCCTCGGCTTTCCAGAACCTGTCCAGAGTCACCAAAACGGGCCACTAACCCGAGATTTTAAACATAATTAAACGGAACCCTAAACCTTCGAACACGTAAAACTAACCCGAGACGATGTCTGATCGTCTCGAAACTTGTCCCAAAAGGTTCTTTACAACGATTAGACTAAAAACCATGTTGGACACTTCCCCAAAAACTTTCCCACGTGCCCGCACGCGCCGTCCAAAGGGGCTGCGCGTGGGTTTCACGCGCCTGCACAGTGGCACTGTAATGACCCGTCCCGAATATCGGGATTGAATATTAATTAATTATGATTTAGAATGACTAATCGGGGATTAGTTGAGTGAAATCGGACGAAACGTGCAAAATGACCGTTTTGCCCTTGGTGTGGGCAAAATGTTCACTTTTAGTTCGGGCGGTCAAATGGACTTTGGCCGAGGACTGTGACGTAGTTCGGGACGTCACGAGTTCATAGACAGGTGGCACGTTCGATTCCAACATTCGTAGAGAAAGTTATGATGTTCGGAAATTGAGGGGTATTTTGGTAATTTGGCATGTTAGGGTGTTAAATGTTGACTTTTTGATCGAGAGGTCCGATGGACAAGGGCCAAGGCCCGTTACCTAGGTCTCGTCGATACGAATCCAACGACAGGCGGCATGCCGAAATCGGAGATTCGACGACGAAGTTATGGTCACGGAATCGGGCTCGATTAACCGAACGAACCGGGAATAAAATAATATTTTAATATGAACAGTACCCGGTGACTGGACACATTTGTATGAGTGACAAGTGTCACTCATCCCTTAAAATCAGGCACAAAACATGGATCCATGATTTTGGGGAGTCCTAATTATGATGTTTTAATATTATTTTAATTAATTAATCCTTTAATTTCCATTAATCCTGTTCTGTTTCTTACCCGTGCACAACTGAGAAGCAGAGATTGAGAGAGTCTGAAATTTTCCACCATTTCCTTCCATTTCTGAACCAAAGTGTGAGTAATTGAGAGGGTGTTGAGATTTAATTAGCAAGGATAAACGAGGGACTGAGTGAGGGCTTGAATTTGGAATTTGGAATTTTCGAATTTTGAGGGGGGAAATTCGAATTGGAAGCTTGGAGCCGTGTTGATCGAAATTGAGTTCATTTCTAGTCTTCTGGGATTACCACGACCTGTTTCATCGAAAGAACGAAGGCAATTGAGGTCCAATTGAGGTAGAACAGAAGCACTGTAGTCGCAGAGAGTTCGAGCTTGAGTCGTGGAGTTTGAGCCATGAATTGATTCAATTGAGTTGGGTAAAATGCTTACCTGAGTCCCTTGATGCTTCTGGTTGAATCAATTTAAGGAAATCGTGTGACGGTGAAGGTTTTCGAATGATGAACAATGGCCGGAGGTCCTTCAAATAATCGACTTTGATTGTAGGGTTTGAGGTATGGTTTTGTATAATTAATGTTACAAAACCCTAATTGAACTTAGATTGAAACTAACTGAATGCTCAATTGAAGGAATTAGTGTCGAATTGACAGGATTGGAACCGGGTCTGATCGCGGGTTAAAGGACCCGTTTATCAGACAAACGGGTGAGGGAGACAGTACTGTAGCTGGCGCGTGGGTTTCACGCGCAGCCACTCACGGCGGCGCGTGGGGGCGCGTCCAGCCTAGTCTCAAGGTGAGGTCAACATGACTTTTGATCCTCTCAGTGTAACGAACATTTTGACGTTGATTTCGATGAAATCGGATATTGTTTCGTTAATGTTCCGCGTATCCGAAGTATTGTATTACGTTAAAAATACGTATTTAAATCCCGGAAAAATTGGGGAAAATTATATGATGTATTTTGAGATGTTAGTAACCCTCTATAATGATTTTGGACAGGAGTTGTGATTTCCAGATTTTACGGAAAAACGTGCAGCTCGGAAACGGACCGTTTTGGACGGTGTGTGTGAGTGGACTTTGTTTTCTAACCGTGATGCATGCATATATGATTTAAATGCCTTATTATATGATTTTATATGCTTGGGCATGATTTTTGTTTCAATCCGGTAATTTCTCGGTTTTAGGAATATTATATTATTATTTTTGGGCGATTTTCGAGAAATTACGAAATTTGGTAAAAATGATGTTTGGACTTGGTTTGTGAGTCCGGGATTAAAATTGGTTGGAAATAATGTGTGGACTCGGATTATGAGTCATGGATTGAAAAATGATGTTGTGACTCGGGAATGAGTCAAGGATTTGGTGGATTTACGTGAAAATGGCAACGGAGGTTGCAACGCATGGATTTGCGTGATAATGTTATTTTGGGCATGAGAACCCAAGTGAATAGTGATTTTGACTCGGATTTGGAGTCACCTGTGAACTTGTGAAATTAATGATTTATTGGGATTTTATGATTATTTTAATCAGTCTTTTGGGCACGTTTTACGAGAAATGTGCAAATGATGTTTTGGGCTAGGCTCGGAGTTTAAATGATTTCTAAAATGATATTTTGACTTTGTTGGTGAGTCAATGATGATTTCCGGAATATTTTATTGAATTAAAAGGTGATTTTAAAGAAGTACGTGTAAATGGTATTTTGGGCTTTGAGACCCAGTCGGGGATGATCTTGACTTGGTATGAAGTCAAGATTTGATTGAAATGTTTTGGGATGTAATTCCCGGGATGGTTTTCATTGTGATTGTGATATTCCCAGACGGTCGGTGTTTGGGGGGATTACCCAGATGACCGGAGCTTGGGGGATGTGACTGTAGGATCGGGAGTTGATCCTATGGTAGTCAGCTTCTCGGATGAGACTGAGCCTGGATGTACCACTCGGAGGTGTCTGAACCTGGGGATGTGTTCGCCCAGAGGTGACTGAGCCCGAGGGGGTTGAGCCCAGAGGTGTCTGTTCCCGAGAAAGTGACTGGATATTGGCCTACGCGTAGTGCGGCACTTGTGAGTAGTGCAGTTTGATTGATTGTGCACTTGTGAGTAGTGCAGATGTGATTTGTGATGTTTTATGCACTTGTGAGTAGTGCAGATTGATTGGATTGTTATAGTTCTGGTGCACTGGTGATTAGTGCTGATTGATGTTGTTGTGATGATGTACTGGTATTGAGTACGGATTTTTGGTCTTTGTGGCCAAGTGATTATGTTTTCACATGTTTTGGCCTGAGAGCCGGGATTTGATATTTTATAACATGAACTGATTTGGTGAACATGAGTTTTATGGACCATGGGAAAATATGTTTTGATTTTATCGGTCACTCATGTTTTACGATATGCATGCAAGTTTGTGAAAACTGGAGGGTAAGATTGTATTTTGATAAATGTTTTTATAAGAGGTCATTTTTGTCCACTCACACCTTTTCTGTTTTGTGACCCTCCAGGCCGTGGTACGACGTTCGGGACTGATCGTGAGGCAGTGACAGCAGCAGAAATCCGCGCAAACATCCCTTGTCTGGCAAGCACTGAAGGGGAGTTTCGGACCTTTAGTTGACTTGTCAGACGGGAGCAGGACCGGGCACGGTTTTTGACGTCCAGTTGGGACGGGTCCTGTCAGGCACTGTTCATCTTCTTCTTCAATCACTCAACCGGTCTGAACCGGCGTGACCGGTTCTTCGCCGTCCTCCGTTTGTTTTTGTTCCTTTCAAAGCCAGAAGCTTCGTCCTACTCTAAGAAACTCATTCCACTAATTAAAACACAACATCACGGCCTGAAACATACCTCCCTAACTCGAACCCGAAACCAACCAAAAACTCTGTTTTGGTTCCCAGCCACCCGTGCTTCCTCCAGCACGGCTTCACAACCGTAAGGTTCCTAGGGACCTACTTCACCTATTAGAACTCATAGGACTGCTCGACTTGACCTCAAAACTCACGACTTTAACTTTGAAACTAAACGGAAAAACAGGGGAAACAGTAACTCACCGTCGTTCTAGCCTCCGGCGTGCTCCTCTGGGTTCACAGAGCTGTCCTCAGCCGTCCTAGCTTTCCCTTGACTCTTATTGGATCAAATTGATCACTTATGGTTGCACCACACCCTCGACACCTCTCTGTTTTCCTGAGAAATCACACCTCACACACACAGTCTTTCCTCACACAATTCTCACTCAAGACTCACTCACCAGCTCTCAATTAGGCTCTGCTCACTCTCACCAGGTCACAAGGCCTCACACACACCCTGCCATCGATCGATTTTCCTCCCTACAATCCGATCAATCTCTCCTCTCATGACAGGACCCATCCCGATTATTCCTCGATAATCGTGAATGATCCTGCTCCCGTCTGACTATGAATTTAAAATACCAAAAGTAGTCCAAATATAATATAATAATAATAATAATATAATATTCCCAAAATCCGAAAATTATCATATCACATCATTAATCATGGCAAATCAATTTAAATCATATTATAAGCATTTAAAAGCAGTTAAAACATATATGCATGCATTTAGGGTAGAAAACAAAAGCCCACTCACACACCGTCCAGATTGCTCGGATTCGAGCTGTTCGTTCTCGTCCGCTGTCCCGAGAATATTTTGGCATGTCAAACATGTAATATAGGGTCACTAAAATATCATATACTCTTAGGTACGAAGTTCCGAATCGTCGGAATAAAATAATATTATTTAAACGTAACCTATACGCTTCGGATACGTAAAACTATCCTCAATTTATCTCCGATTGACCCGAAACTAACGCCAATAGGTCCGTATCATCGAGAACATTAAAAAGTATGTTGGACCCTTCTTCAGATTCCCTGTCACGCGCCCTCACGCGCCGCCGCAAGCGGCTGCGCGTGACAGCCACGCGCCGTGAACAGTGACTGTACAGTGTCTCTCTCTCTCGCCCGTTTCTCTGGTATTCGGGTTGTAAACCCGCGATCAGACCCGACTCGTTTTCTATCGATTTCCACTTAATTCATCTCGTTCTTTCACTCATTAATACATATTCAATCTAACTGATAGTTCTGTGCCTTCAATTGAACCAATTAAATCATAAAACACTTCGACTCACGAAGAACACTCATCGGATCCTAATTCGGGTTTGACCTCAAATCGATCTGTTTTCTTCAATTATTCACACCAGAAGCATCATAGGACTATAAGGAACATGAAATCAAGATCAATTTCATGAAATTGTACCTCTAAGTAACTCGACTCAAGCTCGATTTCTCCAAACAGTTGCAGCGTCTGATCGTCACAATTTCACCTCCAATTCTTGTTCCAATTAATTGGGTTCGCGTCGTTTAGCTCCCAGGAAGCTGAATCTCACCTTAATTTCACACCAAACTGTCTCTAAAATTAAAATTGAAATCAAGGTTTTTGGATGGTTTTCGGGTATATGCAGCACGGGTTTCCTCTGTGTTTAGGTCGGTTTCTTCTCGGTTTTTCTCTCCAATTTGTCTCTAATTCCTTACTCAATTACACTTAACTCTGCTGCAATCAATCAAGATGTTTTGGTGTTTGAAGGTTTTGGTCGTGTACGGTTTGTTGTTATCAGTTAACAATCTTCAATTCATTAATCCTAATTAATCTAACTAATGCCACTAATTGGTTTCTTAGCATGCCATGTGTCCATAAAGGAAATGAATCAGCCATTAATTAGATGCATCAGCAAGGCAAATGATGTTGTAATGATCCTTCCACCGTTCAAGTATACTCCACACAAAATTACCATTTTACCCTTCTTAAGCACAATTACCATTTTACCCCTACACTTCACAACCCCGTAACTTCTTCATCCGAACTCCGTTTTTGACGTGCCACCTGTCTACGGATTCAGCGTTCCGAGACCTACACAATGGCACAAGAAAAATATACAAACAGCATACCAAACAAAAAGTCAACTTTTAGCCATATCTTTCTAGGGGTAAAAACGTCATTTTTGCATTATTTTAATATTTTACATTTTTGGATTTTTTGGGGCGTTACATCTCAACTCAGTCTCTGTTTTCCCCTCAAACACGGTTAACCGATCCATTCCATTTTTAAAATGAACAGTGAAAGTGGCTAGAAGCCACTGGATCGTGGCCAGGTGTCACACACCTGCTGGACCCTTCCCAAAATATCCAATAACCTCTGTACACTTGTCCCAATCTGATTTGCACAATTCTCAATGTGCAAAAAGACCAAAATACCCTTGTGAGTCCAATTTATGATTTTACCCTTCGCCGTTCTAGACCCGTATCTCACTCGTCCTACGTCTGATGAAGGCATGCTGTCTGTCGTTGTACTCAGGACGACGAGATCTACCTAACGGTCCTCGGTCTACGTGTGAAATCCTTGTCGTGCAAAAAGTCAACCTTTTTCCTTCTTTTAACCAAATTACGAAAGTGTCCTCAACCTTCCGAACATCATAACTTCCTCCTCGGATGTCGGAATCGGGCGTGCCACCTGTCTACGGACTCGTGACATCTCAAACTACGTCACGGTCATCGGTCAATGCCCAATTGACCGTCCAAACTAAAAGTCAACATTTTGCCCATTTTAGGGGCAAAATCGTCATTCTGCGCTAACGGTCCAACAGTAACCCACGAACTACCGATTAACTTAGCTAATCCGTTACTAATCACTTCGCTAATCCGGACTTCCAGGACGGGTCGTTACAATTACAAAGTGGAGAAACAGTGACTTATATTCGATGTGACCCTTTCGGTGTGCATAGTGATATGTCACTATGATATTTGGGATTGATTGTAACGCCCCGAAAATTTGAGAAATATAAAATTGTAAAATAATAAATGAAATGACGTTTTTACCCCTATGAATAGTATGGTCGATTTATTGACTTTTTGATTGGTAGGTCAAACGGACGTTGACCCATGATCGTGACGCAGATCGGGACGTCACGAGTCCATAGACAAGTGGCACGTCAAATTCCGACGATCAAGGAAAAAGTTATGACGTTCGGAAGTCCAAGGGCATTTTCGTAATTTGGAAGAAAAGGGGGAAAATGTTGACTTTTTTATTGACAACTAATTTTCACACGATTCGAGGACCTTGGGTAGGTCTCGATGCCCTGAGTCAGTAGACAGGCAGCACGCTGAAAACGGACATCGGACGGTTGACTTACGGGTCTAAAAAGTGAAGGGCATTTTGGTAACTTTTGAACAGAGGGGTAAAATAGTAATTTTGCAGGGTTACTGTTCGGAAACCTTGAGAATCGGGCCTGCACCACCATGCTTGGTGGTTCTGAGCAACCCATTAGTTTAAACGATTAGTGGACTAGACAGGGGAATTGTTTATGGCCTTTGAGGCAGTGCAGTGTGGGTGGAAGCAAGGAACAGGCACGGGCACCATTGTTTAATGGTTTTGGGACCGTTGCGGGAAACAATCTTCAGTGAAATCAGATGGATTCCCACGGGCTGCTGAGTGGCACGGTTTGATTAACTGAGTAATGGAGAGTGAGAGGGTCATTCTGCTGAAGTGAGGGCTGAGAGTTAGAGAGAAAAACTAGAGAAAACCAAATTCTGGAATTTGGAGGGAAAATCGGGTTTTAATTCCTGAGGCTTATTGGACGAAACCACGGACTGGTTTAGGCTTCTGGGATCATTTGGAACTCAACCACGTCGAGTTCGAAGGAAATCAAGCACGGATTGGGCTGGTACTGAAGCCCCTGATTTTGAGGTATTGCAGAGCTAAGGACGACCACTCCCAGGTGAGCGTTGGTTCAATTGATTGTGTATTTTGGTTCGTTTTGGTCCTATTATGCTTCATGTTAAGTGAATTTGATAATGGGTTAGAAACCAGGGAGTTATGGTGATCGACCCGTTTGGTTGATCACGGGTCGAAGGGTCACTTGAGGACTGGTTAAGGTTAATTAATGACGCAGAACCTAAATTAACATGTTAGGGAAGATTCTAGGATAAAAAAACGAAGGGAATCGAATAGGAATTGAGGGTTAATTGGCAGGGTCAAGCCGCGGGTAGCATACCCGTTTTGACAGATGAACGGGTGAAGGAGATGACACTGTAGCTACAGTGTAAGGCGCGTGGCTTTCACGCGCAGCCACTTTGGGCGGCACGTGAGGGCGCGTGAAGCCTCATCTCCGATCACGGTCAACTAGAGTTTTCATCCTTTCAGTGTTTTGAACATTTTGGGTTTAATAATCAAGTCAATCGGGGATCGTTATGTTAGTCAGAATAGGGCTGGTTGTCTCGGGAAGTGTGTTTGGGCAGTTTTCCCGGGCCGGTTTCAGTTTAGGAATTCTTGGTTGACTGTTAAGAACTTGTGGTGACCTTATGTGTGATTTTGGACTGACAGGAATCGTGCGATAGTTCCGGGACAAAGTTTTACGCGCAATTTCGCAGCGGGATTGTACCGTGAGTGGGCTTGATTTCATTAAACCCTTGCATGCATAATCGTTTTCAGTTTTATATATTTATATACGTGTTGGAATCAAGTAATGGTTTTGATTATCTTGAAATTATGGTTACGGCACGATTTACGATGTTTGGGCTTGAGACCCGTCTGGTGGAATTTAAGTATTGCTTTGGACTTTATATATACATATATATATATATATGCATGTGGATATCGATAACTATCTTTGGTACTGCACTGTATAGATCCACCCATGTGATACTGTCTCCTCCGGATGTGGTACCCTAGAGTGGTCACGGCGCATTGCCTGCGAGGGGTCATTCTACGGAGGTACCGGATTGTAGGATGACTCAGGAGCAGGATTTCTATGATTGGACGTCTGGGACGTCGTGCGTCTGGGACGCTAGGCATCTGGGATGCCGTACCCGGACTGGGTTCGGGGATTGGACTCGGGATTGAGACCCCGAGTGACACGCGTATCCTTGGGACTGTGACCTTATTGGACGTCAGGGACGTCGGGCATCTGGGATGTCAGGATTGGAGTGTATAGTGCAGTGACCGTGGTTATATTTATGGTTTTATTATATGACTTGTGATATCTTATATGATTTTATAGTTTTAAATACTAATGCATGCATGTTTGGAAAACGAAGGGGTAAAAGTATATGTTTTAATTATTAAACTGTTTTGTAAACTTTGAGTTTCGGCCCACTCACCCTTAATGTTTTGGTGACCCCTCCAGGCCGTGCTACAGAGGTATAAGAGGATCCTGAGGCTGAGGCCTAGATCTACACTGCGCACCTGAACCCCTGTTGGGTAGGTTAACCCACAGGATAACTTTGAGTCGTGCTCGGAATTTGTATTTTGGATTTTATCCCTTGTCTGACATCTTTTGAATTCGGTTTGCATGTATAAAATTATTTCGGATATTTATGAATTTGAACTTTTTAAGGTTAAATTTGGAATGTTGGTTCGGGTGTCAAACGGGAGTAGGGCACGTCCCCTTGTGGTCCCCGGGGGATCGGGGCGGGTCCTGTCATTGGTGAGGTGTGCTTCGGTAGCATGGGGATGGGACCGCCGATGCTAGCTAAACCCGTAGGAGTTTTACTTTCCTTGCATGATTTGGGATCGATCATAGTGACCCATGGATTGAGTATGCAGAGGTCATACCTCTGGGAAGGAATGTATAAGGACTGTATCGACCATTAGGATTGATAATGATTAATAAACAGAAAAGCGTAATGTGTGATGAGGCGATGGTCATGATACATTAAAATTAAGACCGCATTTTCGGGTCAGGTATCATTCGTAGGGAGGCGAATAAGATAGCCGGTCAAGAATTGACATGTTTGATAACGTATGGAACTCCATATGATTGGAGTAGTACATGATTTTGATTATTTGGACTATTGGAGTCCAACTGCAGGATCATACTTGGTGTATGATGTTGGATGGAACTGATGTTAAGAAATGGATATGATTTATGATATCGTATGAATGATTGTACTGAATGCCGGTTATTGGCAGGATGTAGACATCAGTGAGGCATATGAGGATAAACACAACGGAAGGAAAGGTTTCATTCATTATCCTTAGGGACCCTAGAAAAAGGGGTATGTAGTGATGGACTTAATGAGGGGAATGAGTTCCCGATTTATTGGACCTTATGAGGTTATTGGCCTGATGGCATATGCGTGGTGATTTAAGCCATTGGACCATGCCATGAGTGGATGACATGTGATTGGGATGATTATACTGATACTTGTGATTTTTGGGTTATATATACTCGGACGTTGAGCGAAGCTCTGTATCCCGAGTAAGCATGGATATGACTGCCCGTGGGGTAGGGATTACAGAGATATGTCTCGATGTTGACCTACTGGCGGGGACTGGATTATTGCGGATTCCATAAGTCTAATTTGGACCGATTTTCGGTTTGATTGAACCAGAAGGGTATGCGGTTGATTATGATCCTAGTTCACATACTTATTCCTCGAGAGAACTATTATGATACTACTGATTGGAATTTCGAGGACGAAACTCTTTAAGGGGGGAAGGTTGTAACGACCCGGATATTCGAAAAAGGAAAATTTGGAAATTTTGAAGGAAATGACAATTTTGCTCCTAGAATTGGGCGAAAGGTTGACTTTTGGTTCGAACGGTCAACCAGACTTTGACCAATGTCTGTGACGTAGTTCGGGACGTCACGAGTTCATAGACAGGTGGCACACCCGATTCCGACATACGAGGAGAAAGTTATGATGTTCGGAAGTTTAAGGGTAATTTGGTAAATTGGTTTTAAAGGGGCCATTTGTTGACTTTTTTATCGGGATCGTGTTTGGACTTTCCGTAAGTACCTTGGATAGGTCTCGAGACGCTGAATCCGTAGACAGGCGGCATGCGTCAATCGGGGTTCGGATGAAAAAGTTATGGGCTTGAGAAAGTGAAGGGCAATTTAGCAATTGTTAATGACAGGACCCATCCCAATCCCCCCGGGAATAGTGCGGGATGACCCTGCTCCCGTCTGACACGAAGTGTCAGACAAGGGATATTTTCGTCCTTTGCCCTCCCGGGCTATCAGAGTACGCCAGGATCCGGAGGAGGTATGTGATATCTCGGTCTCTGCTACAGTCCACATCCGATGTCAACCTGAAGGGCAGTCAAAACATTAAAAATTGTGAGTGGACAAAACAAGAGTTTATAAAAACATTTAATAAGAAGACATTTGTACCCTCCACTAAAAAGCATGCATGCATTCGAAAACCATTTATCCAAAAACAAACCATATGTGGGACTAAGCCCAAAGCAGATATAAGCCAAGGTCGAAAGGACCACAATGAAAACGACCATACGGGCCACTGCCCAAATTCTATGCACACTTGTACACACCACATATCATATATCATATATCCATCACATACATATATATAGGTCACACAACCAATCCTGTCACGGTATCCAAAGCTACGCGCGTGCTACCCGGGTCTCAATCCGAGTCATCTCAAAGTCAAGGTCAATGTCCGTAGACCACTGACCCTACCCGAGGTAATAGTAACCATAGCCTTCCTGAGAGTAAGGAACCCAACTGGGGGGTGACTCCACTCAGTCGGTGCTCCGTGACTACTCTGGGGTCCACCCAGGCCAACGACCCTCCCCGGAGGAGATAATAGAAGTAAAGGAAGGTAGACGAACATATATATACATAACATAAACATTCATGACCGGTTCCCCTGAACCGTCATGATTCCATAATATCCATAATCAGGTAACATGTCGGTTCTCATAAACCGTCATATACCGTAATAACATAACCGAGGTAACATGCCGGTTCCCATAAACCGTCATGTACCGTAATAACTAACAAGGGTTCATGCCGGTTCTCATAAACCGTCATGAACCATGATACCATAACAAGGGTTCATGCCGGTTCCCATAAACCGTCATGAACTTGGGAATCCATTTAAGGTTCCCTGACCTGAAATCAAAACCGTAAAGTGACTGGGTCTCGTACCCGAACATAGGACATCAGTTGGGCACCGTGCCCGATATCTGAGGTCATATGCCCGAGACAAAACCAAATGGGTCTCATACCCGAGTTTATCATTATGAAATCTAAATCCAGTTCATTAAGTCAATACAGAAATACAGACCCGTATAAGCACCGTATAAGGCCGAAACCTCGAAATACGTGCTTATACGTAACCACATAGAATTGCACCCATGGCATCATCAAACAAGTAATAAAACATATAATAAACATTTATGCATGCACCAATTTAGAAAACAAAGTCCACTCACAGACCGTCCGAGCTGCCGCCTCGATTTGCGTGCCATACGGCTCCCCGAGCCGATCACCGTCACCGGGACTCCCAAACCTGTCCAAATCGTAATAGAAGGTTACTAACTACTTAATTAACCTCCCACTTAAGCCCCGTAATTTTCCCGTATTTTTAACTATTTTTAAAACCGAACCTAAGCCTTCCGATGCCCCGAAACATATCGAGACGGTGTCTGATCGACACGAAACCAGTCTCAAAATGCTCGTTACATCGAATAGAAGATTTCGTATGTTGGAACCTTCCCTAGATTCCCTACCACGCGCCCTCACGCGCCGCCTGAAGTGGCTGCGCGTGGGCTTCACGCGCCGATACAGTACCTGCTGACGTCATCGCTGACGTCATCTGACAGCTGTCAGGTCTGACATGTCAGACTCTGACAGGTGCCACGTGTCATGCTCCCATTGGTCCACGTCACTATGCTGTCAGTGCCACGTGGCAGTCTGACATGTGCCACGTGTCATCACGGCACTGGTCCACGTCAGTGCCACGTGTCAGCCCCTGATTGGGCCACGTCACTGTCATGTCAGTGCTGACTGTGCACTGACATGTGACACGTTTCGCACTCCTATTGGCCCATTTTCTGACATGTCAGCTGACATTGTCAGATCTGACGATGCTGACGTCATCCCTGACATGATGACGTCAGCAGGATGACGTCACCTGTCATCCCTGCCCTCCCGCGGGTCGACCCGAACGTCTACAACCGGGTCGCCGTGACCCGCGGCTTGACCCGGCCGGTTCTCCCTGCTCCGGCCACCATTTTTCCTCCCGTTTGTCCCATTCTACTCCTCTCAACCTAACCTAAAGATCCATGGCCCTAACAACTAAGAACACCCTAAAAAACTATACCTTCCAAGTTCATCAATGGCGGCCGTGACTACCTCCGCCCTTCACGGCCGTTACAGGCCACCTCAGCCTTCGAAAACAATCCTAAAAGAACCCTAAGACCTCTAGGAACATTTCCCAATCCCTAGATTCGATTAAAACACAACAAAAATCAACTTTCAATTTTTGAAAGAAAACTCACCCACGGTTTCTCTCTCCCCGCCGTGTCCTCCGCCGTGGCTAGCCGTGGCCTGCCTTCCTCAGCTTCTTTCCACCACCTCACGGTCATGTCCAGCTCGCACAAGCAATGAATGGTGATGGTGTGTGTGTGTTTTGGGGTTTTGAAGAAAATGAAGAAAATGGAGGATTTTGGGTTATGGGGTTTCGGGTGTGTGTGAAGAATGAAGGGGATGAAATCAGATGAGAGAATGAGGGATGAAGGGTGAGGATTAAAAGGTAGGGTTGAAATGGATGGTTAGGATTAATAGTTGTTAGGTTAAATTATAAAATAATTAAAATAATAATATTTAATTATTTAGATCCACATTTTGGGGGATCAAAGCAATGGGATGAGTGACACTTGTCACTCATCCATGGGGCCCACCAAAATATCCACCCAATCAGATTTCGCCGAAACGTCCCCGTCTCGAAGTTCGTGCATAGTGAAATCGAACTTCCGTGACCCATAACTCTCCCGTTCGAAGTCCGATTTCAGTGTGCCGCCTGTCTATGGATTCGTATCGTCAAAAAGCCCTCGGTCATCGGACCTCCCGGTCAAAAAGTCAACTTTTGACCTCCTATTCACCCAAATTACCAAAATGCCCCTAAACTTCCGAACGTCATAACTTCCTCCTCGAACGTCGGAATTGAACGTGCCACCTGTCTATGAACTCGTGACGTCACGAACTACGTCACGGTCATCGGTCAAAGTCCATTTGACTGCCCGATTAAAAAGTCAACATTTTGCCACCATCAGGGGCAAAACGGTCATTTCGCACCGTTCGTCCGATTTCGCCCAACTAATCACGGATTAGCCTCACTAATCGTGATTAGTCACTAATCTAATCCTGAAATTTGGGACGGGTCGTTACAATTAAAGAGGGGTAAAATGGTAATTTGACTGGGTTTTGATGAGTTAGTACGGCTGTGATGGCTGATTCAGCCAATTTGGAGGGTCGGTTAATTGCTTGAGTGACATCTGTCACAATTAGATGAGGATTAGTGGCTTGATTCTTATCTGAGGAATTCAATTGTACAATTGAGTAGGTGTTTGCCTCAAACAAACGAAAAAAAAAACAGAGACTAAAGATAATTAAGCTTGATCAACCTCAATCTCTCTATTTGATCGATTGGTGAGGGGAATAGAGGGAGAATTTCTAGGCCCTGAAACTTCAAATTGAACATGATTTGAGATTTCTGAGATTTCCACGATCAGAACCACCTAAAGAACGAAGGAAATTGATGCTATTTTGGCTCTGAACGGACCTAGTGACAGAAAAGGAATTCGAGGATTGAGTCGTGTAATTGAAGGGTTAGAAGGATGAAATTGAGGTTGGAATTACGTTTATATGGTTCCTACGATGCTTCTGAGTGAATCAATTGCACGAGTTCGATTGAAATTGATGAAGTTCGAAGATGAACAGTGGTTACAGGTTCTTCGATATTTCGAACTCGAAGTCGACGAGATTGAGGTAAAAGTTGATGTAATTCGGTTTACAGAACTTAAATTAGGTCTATGACGATACAATTAGCTTAAATTAGGTCTATGACGATACAATTAACTCGACTGGAAATTGGCAGGAATCCAGCCGGGTAACGCCGCGGGCCAACCGGACCCGTTTACAGACAAACGGGTGAAGAAGGTGAGCAGTAACCGTTACTGTGCACGGCGCGTGGGGGCGCGTGAGTGGGATTTTTGAGGTGAGTTCAACATGACTTTTGTCCTATTTAATGTAACAAACATTTTGGCACTGGTTTCGAGGAAATCGGACACCGTTTCGATATTTTTTCGAGGGTGCGAAGGTTTATGTTACGTTTAAAATATGTATTTAAATTCCAGAAAAATTGGGGAAAATTATATGATGTATATTGAGATTTTAGTGACCCTCGATAATAATTTTGGACATGAATGATGACTTCAAGAATTTACGGAAAAAATGTGCAGCTCGGAAAGCGAGCGACATGGACGGTGTGTGAGTGGACTTTTATTTTCTATCCTGAATGCATGCATATATGTTTTAAATGCTTTATGATATGATTTGCAATGATTTGGCATGATTGATGTTCGATGTGATGATTTCCGGATTTCGGGAATATTATATGATTTTATATTGATTTTGGACACAATTTTCGAGAAAACTGTGAAACTGTTGTTTTGGGTGAAGGCCCGGGATTTGAGCTTGGTTTTGACTCGGATTATGAGTTGGGAAATTGATTTGGTGAAATTGTAATGTTTTTGGATATACTTTGTGGATTTATATGAAAATGGCAATTGAGGTTGTGATTGCATGGATTTGCGTGAAAATGATATTTTGGGCTTGAGACCTAATTGGATAGTGATTTTGACTCGGATTTGGAGCCACATGTGAATATGATGAAATTGATGATTTTGAGTTATAAAGTGAATTCTGGACACTATTTTTATGATGGATTTGTGGAACTTGCTTTGTGAAAGCTATGTTTCGGGCAGAGGCCCTGTTGAAATGTTTTTGACTTGATTTGAGACATAAATGGTTTTAAAATGAGATTACTGGATTTGGTGACTGTTCCACATATACCATCGTCTGTGATTTGATAGTCTCCTCCAGACGTCGTAGATCCTGGAGTAATCACGATCCACTGCCTGGAGATAAGTACCTCCGAGAGAGGCTCAGTCTCAGGAGTGTGAGATTATGATGATATCTTCCAAACGTCGTAGATCCTGGAGATGATATCACCCCAGACGTTGTAGATCCTAGGGAGGTACTGGGACGTGAGACACCCGAGTTTGCACGCGTTGCATTGATATCGTGACGGGTTACTGGGATATTGAGATTGGATATTGAGGATTGGTGGTATTATGATTTATTGATAATTGTGTCCAGATACTTTATATCGTGCACTGATTTGAGAAACGTGAGTTTTATGGACCATGGGAAAACATGTTTTGATTTTATTGGTCCACTGTTCATACTTAATTACGATATGCATGCATGTTTGTGAAACTGGAGGGTAAGAATGTATTTTGATAAAGGTATTTCTAAAACTTTGTTTTGTCCACTCACACCTTTTCTGTTTTATGGACCCTCCAGGTCGTGGCGCGATGGTCGAGGCTGATCGGGAGGTAGAGGCATAAGTGCGCACAGGTGCAGTTATCCCTTGTTTGACAAGTGTTGAGGGTCATTTTGGGAACTTCAGTTGACTTGTCAGACGGGAGCAGGACCGGGCACGGTTATCTATGTCCTTCGGGGACGGGTCCTGTCAACTCCCTTAAATCTTCATCAAGTGTCTTTGATGGGTGAATGAAAAAGATTGAGGATGAAGAGACGCAGATGACGGTGGTGCCACGGCTGTCCACAACGGCGAGAGGTGGTGAAAAACCTGAACAATACCGTGAAGTCCCCTGTTTTAATTTGAAACTGGTAAAGGCTGTTGGAAGGGCTGATGATCGATTTGGTTCACTGGGTGATGTGTCTGAGGTTGTAAGGAAATGATAGAGCCTATTTTGGAGACCTAATATGGACGGTAAGTGAAAACCCCGTAGAAGCCTCTTTTGAATTCAAAAATGGCAATGTGTGTTTTAGTGATAGTTAATCAAATTGATTGTTTGGACGAGGTTCTTGAGGTCTTAAGGGACGGGTTGAGCTTGAAACCAAGGAACTTGGAGGCCGAATCATGCAGGTACAATGGTCGAAGGGTGGCCGGTCTGTTCTTGATCAGGAGGTAAACTTCTGGACCTAGATTTCATGTTTTAAGGTTATAGATCGAGTATATAGGATGGGGCGAAGCTAAGGGTTGCAACAGAATCAAGAACTAGTTGGAAATGGTTGAAAAACCGTGAACGCCAGTTCGGGTCTGGACCAAGATAGACGATGATGAACAGTGGCGTGTGGCTCCCACGTGCAGCCCCTTTGTGCGGCGTGTGAGGGCGTGTGGGGCCTAGTCTGGGGAAGTGTTCAACAGATAATTTTATCGTATCGATTTAATGAACATTTTAGGACTGGTTTTGAGTCGATCGGACATCGTTTCGATGTGTTTCGAGATGTCCGAAGATTTAAAGGCTAGGTTAAAAATAGTTAAAAAATTTAGAAACTTACGGGGCTTTACTAGAAGCTTAATGAAGTAGTTAGTGACCTTATTATGAGATTTGGATAGGTTCGGGAAAGCCGGTGATAGTGGATTAGCCGGGAAAGCATAATTGCACGCGTATCGATGCAACAACGCGCATGGTCTGGGAGTGGACTTTGCTTTCTAACTTATGATGCATGCATAAATGTTTTATATGCTTTTTACATGTGATTTCTATGTTTGTGATATGATATTGCTGCTTTACAATTTTGCACGTATTTCGAGATATTTACGTAATTGCACGTTTTACGAGATTATGGTTTTATGCTATGATTTGATAATGGTTATGATACTATGATTTGGGATTTGAAATATGATTTGATTTTAATGATTTATAATGGATTTTGGAAAAGTGATTTCGGGCTTGAGGCCCTGTTCATAAAAGTGATTTTGATAAATGTGATTTCGGGTTTTGGAATCGGATTTCGGAAATATGATTCGGGATTCGGTTGTGGAACTTGAAAAGTGAATTTATGGATTTGGGTTCAGAACGATGATTCCGGATGCCAGCTACCGAATGATGATTTCGGATTCGGATTTGGAAATGGATTACGGATGTGATTTCCGGATTGAAATTGAGATTTCAAATGAAGATTTCGAATTTGGCTTTGGGTTTAAAGATCCGTTGATACTTGGTTTTGGGTTTAAAGACCCGAATATGGCTGGATCTGGTTTTAAAATTTAAAGACTCGGTTGATTAATGACGGGGGAGGGCCCTAGATTGATATGTGAGTTTAAAGACTTGGTATCTATTTTGAGTATAAAGACTCGGTTATTGTGATATCCCACGAGGTGTAACAACCCGTCCCAGAAGTCGGGATTAGTGAAGTAATTAGTAACGGATTAGTGAGATTAATCGATGTTTAGTTGGTTACTTTTGGACCGTTAGCACAGAAGGACGATTTTGCCCCTAATTTGGGCAAATTGTTGACTTTTAGTTCGGGCGGTCAATTGGGCTTTAACCGATGACTGTGACGTAGTTTGGGACGTCACGAGTCCATAGACAGGTGGCACGCTCGATTCCGACATCTGAGGAGGAAGTTATGATGTTCGGAAGGTTGAGGGTATTACCGTAATTTGGTTAAAAGAAAGGGTAAAGTTGACTTTTTGTATGACAACGTGTTTACACGTAGACCTAAGACCGTTAGGTAGATCTCGTCGTCCAGAGTACAATGACAGGCGGCATACTTTCATCGGACGTCAGACGAGCGAGATATGAGTCTAGAACGCCGAAGGGTAAAATTGTAATTTGAACAAGTAAAGGCATTTTGGTCTTTTTGCACATTGGGAATTGTGCAAATCAGATTGGGACAAGTGTACAGGGCCTATTGGATATTTTGAGTTTGGGACCATAGGGCTTGGACACATGGGGTGTGTCTAGTGGGTTCTAGGCAATTGCACGGCTGTGTTTAAATGGGTTAACCGTGCTTGAGAGAAACAGAGACTGAGCAGAGAGGGGAGATTGATCGAATTGCAGGGAGGCAAGAGTCCTTGAGTGTGTGAGTGTGATCAGGGGAAGGCTGAGAGTGCAGGGACTGTGTTGAGATGAGTTGAGCGTTGAGTGTTGTGTGTGAAGGGAGGCAAACTCAGAAAACAGAACCGAGAACCACCGTGCACGGCTGTGCACTTCAAGTGATCAAACCATCGAATTGAACTTGTGAGGGGTGATTAGTGACCTGAGAGAAGCCTTGGGGACTCAGTGGAGCACGGCGGAGCTCACGGTGTAGAGCAGGAGAAAGGTAATTCCTCAAATTTCTTTGTGTACTCTGTTTTGCCATTTGATTTCAAACTGAAAGTCATGACTTTTGGGGCTGCGTCGAAGTGTTCTGTGAGTTCTAGTAGACTTAGGAGGTCCCTAGGAACCCTTAGAACTCGAATCCGTGACGGGGGGAAGGACTGTTGGCTGGGAACTGAAGCCGGGGTTTTGGACGGGTTTTGTTTGAGCTTGAGGGAGGTAGGTTAGAGGCCGTGATGTCTAGTTTTTAGGATTGGAATTAGTTGCTAGGAAGGGGACGAAGCTTCTGGCTTTGAAAGGAACAGAAATGGGCGGAGGAAGGCGGAGAACCGGTTACGCCGGTTCAGACCGGTAGAGGGATCGAAGAAGAATATGAACAGTGCCCTGTTGCAGGCGTGTGAGGCCCAGGCGCAGCCACTTTGGGTGGCGCGTGAGGGCGCGTGGGGGGAGTTCTGGGGAAACTTCCAACATAGCTTTTGGTCTAATGGTTGTAACGAATCTGTTGGGACAAGTTTCGGGACGATCGGACACCAGATCGGGTTAGTTCTACGGGATCGAAGGTTTAGGGTTCCGTTTCATTACGTTTAGAGTTCGGGAAAATTGGGGAAAATAGGATAAGCTTAGTTGACGTGTTAGTGACTCGTTTTGGTGACTTGTGACAGGATCGGGAATTCTTGAGGCGATCAAGGAACGTACGGGACGCGAGTGACGTGCCCGGAAACTGTGAGTGGACTCCTTCCTTATAACTGAGCGTGCATAACTGCTTTTAATTACTTGTTTTATGATTTTCATTATGATTTTATGATTGTTGATTGTTCTATATCTGTTTTACATGATGGCATGTTTTTCGAGGAGTTTACGTATTTTGCAGTACGTTTTACGAGAAATGCTTTGATAATGATTTTGATGCTATGCTTTTGGGATTTCAATCGATAATTGGTTTTCAATGATTATCAATGGATTTTGAGACACGATTTGCTAATCAAGGTTTTCGGTTTTAGAATCGGATTTTGGAAAGCGAGATTTGGTTTTAAAGTTGAATAGTGGATTTCCGGATTTGGGTTCGAAATGACGGTTCTTGATGCCGAAAGGGCTTCGGACCAGTGGTTTCGGATTCGGGTTTGGATATGGATTTAGAAACCGTTTTCGAACGGTTTTGGATTGGATTTTCTGGATTTGGTTATTGGGTTTAAAGACCCGGATTATATTTGACGGGGGACGGGTCCGGATTGGGTTTAAAGACCCGGAGTGAGTTTAAAAACTCGGTAGTTTAAAGACTCGGATATTATGATATTTTCCCCCGTAGGCCTGTTGAGTTTAAAGACTCGGGAGTTTAAACACTCGGATTATATTGAGGCCTGGATTGAGTTTAAAGACTCGGGAGTTTAAAGACTCGGATAGGTCCAACAGGTTTGATCAAATGGTGATATTGGTATTTTATGTTTTATGATACTGTTTCCATGATGATTACTATGTGATATAAATGTTTTTCAGATATCAGGTTATGCATGCATGTTTTCAAAACGGAGGGCCAAAACTCTGGTTTGTTTATTAAACGGTTTTTGAAACTCTTTTTATTTCTAGTCCACTCACACCTTCTGGTTTTTAAATGCCCTCCAGGTCATGGAGCTAGCGTGGGGGTTGACGTTGTGGCAGTGTCGGAGGCATAACATACTCTAGAGTTATCCCGGAGTGTTTTCAACTTTCCGTTGTGCGTGTAGTACACTTTTAGTGTAGTTTCTGTCTTTTCGTTTGTACTATGCTCTGTATAACGGTTGACTCCTGAATGTTTTAAATTCTCCCTTGTCTGGCAATGTAATTTGTGGTTTTCGTGAGGTTGTTTCGGTCTTTCGGGTTGGGTTGTCAGACGGGAGCAGGATTCACCTCGGTTATCGGGGTGATAATCGGGGTAGGTCCTGTCACGAGGCATGTTGCTTATGTTTTGAGTTTAAAGACTCCCGAGAAAGCCTGATGATGCACATGTGTTTTGAGTTTAAATGCACGGCGCGCTTGAGATCCAGCAGCTTGATTGATTATGATTTTCGATTAGTTTTTCATTGGTTTTCAGATGTTTTAGGCTGTGACCCGGATGATTTGGATTTTATGGATTTTGGGTTGAGTGCCCGTACTTGATTTGATTTCCAGGTCTCATTAATGTTTTTCTTATCTTGGATATGAAATAATGTTATGAAATGGTTTTCGAATGCATGCATTAGTTTTTGTGGAGGGTATAATTGTAATTTCTTATAAACTGTTTTTCTGAACGTATTATTTATTTTTGTACACTGACTGTCTTTTGTTTTTCGATACCCTCCAGGTTTGATGCGGTACGGGCTGTTGTGTGAGAGAGAGACGGAGGCATCACACACGCAATCCACAGTAAGTTCTGCGCACTCTGGGACATCGGAAGGTGGTTTTGGGTACTCTGGCTTGTTATCCCTTGTCCAGATTACGTGTTACATGGAGGTTGGATGAAAGTTTAGCCCTCTGTCAACAACCACGTAGGCCTAGACCGACTAGGAGGCCCAACCCTCTAACAACACCACGTCGGCTCAGAACAACCCAGAGGCCCAGTACCTCTGCCCTACCTATCTCCACAAACACATGGGCCCAGGGTCACTCAAACAGGCAAACCCTAGTAGGGCCTGGCCAACGCCCACACGTGGACAACCCTCACTTTCCACGTGTCGGTCCCATAATGAGTGACATTTATCCCACATCTGAAGAATATATATTTATTACACACATCACACCCATACAAAAGGGATCTATTTGTCATGAAAAGGTACGACACTTTTACTATTCACTATTACTCTGCAGTATACTATTCACCACACCCCTTTTTCCTTAGACCGACCACTAACTTGGGCGTTGGAGTACCCTTGGGCTGGTACCACACCGGTGCCTATACTCTGACCGACCAACCAGTTTCCTTCTTTTATAGGTATGTTCGAGGGCACGTGGCAGAGCAGTATTCGCTCTCTAAGTTGACACATTTTGTGCACCACCACATATTAAGCACTAAAACAAATATGAGTATTATTAATAAGGACTACATGAGCTTAATAAATCATCAAATAATGTATAAAAGTTAAATTGTTGTTCAAAATTAGCTAGCATCAGATGCATTATTAGTGAGTAACTAATGTATCTTTACATAAGAAGGAGAAGAGATAGGTGAATGGGTAATGAGAACACATTGACTCCAAAATTGAAGACTTTTCTAAAGCCTGACCTTGTTTAACTCCTGATTTTTTGTGTTCTAGCCATGTTGCCGAGTGCATCATGGCATGATTTTCCTAACAACACAAGATCTCGGCAAAAATTGTTGCTAATATTGCCGCCACAAATATTCCCACCATATTTGAAAATATTTTTAGGCTAAATGACTAAAATATCCAGTCAAGTGCCACATGGATGCCAGGTCTACTTTATAAATGGCGTTATTGAAACCATCAGTTAGTTTGTGCAACGGCTTTGACGATGTACCTGTTCCTGCATCAACCTGAGGCAAACCTCTATTCTTTGAGCATTTTAAGATTGTTTTTTTTTTTTGTTTCTAATGCATTTAGCCTAAAAAACTTTTGAAAATATCGAGGAACACTTCCTTTGCACAGTTTATAGAGAAATGTTTTTTACATTCCTCTAAATTCTTGCTATCTAAGGCCTATGATGATAAGATAATGTGACTCACCAAAAACAAAATGATAGTAATTGGAAACACATTTTGTCAGGACCGGTCCCAAATCCTCCGGGATTAACGTGGGACCCGCCTGATCCCGTCTGACACCACATGTCAGACCAGGGAAAATTCCATCTTTGCCCTCGCTGGGGCTATCAGAGTGCATCAGGATCGTAGGAGGAGGGGAGTGATGTCTCGTCTCTGCTACAGCCCGCATCCGCGATCAACCTGAAGGGCATTAAAACACGAAAACTGTGAGTGGAAAAAATAATATTTTATTAAAAACATTTTCGTATAAAGACATTTATGCCCTTCATAAAAGCATATGCATGCATTCAAAAACCATTTATCAAAACTTCATAAATTCCTTTGTCAAACATATCAAAATCTTTCAAGGGTTCATGCCCGGCCCCATAAACCGTCATGACCCATAAATCCAATTGGGTCCTCGACCCGAAATCACAAACACCCGTAAATTCATATATGTGGGACTCAGCCCAAATCAACATACGTGGGACTCATCCCAAACCATTCTCTGTGAAATACCAAAACATACAATACGGGGTCTTCGCCCCCAAATCATTTCTAAAACATCGAATACGGGGTCTCGCCCCAAAACACTTTCTGAATCATAAAACACGGAATACGGGGTCTCCGCCCCCAAATCACTTTCCATAAAACCACATACGTATCGACATACGTATAACCCATCCGAGGCACTTCCGAGAAGATGCCAACTCGGGGCACACAGCCCCTAGGGAACACATCCCCGAAATAGTCACGATGTCAAATCTATACTAGTGTGCACACTACTCGGGGTCTCACCTTCTCCCAGGAATCTCCATCTGGGAGGCTCAATCTCTGGATCTAGTCCGAGCACTCTCTCTGGATCTAGTCCACATATCTCTCCGGAATCTGGTCCGGGACCACCACATAAGAAGTAACCACCACTCCTGGAACGAGATCCCTATGGGGATACCCACTCTGGTCTTTGGATCGTGACTCTCCAGGTCGACGCTAGAGGAGACCATATAATCGCATGGAGGGTTCATATTCATTTTCAAATCTTTTTCTTTCTTTCTCAAAACACTTTTCAACTGGGTCTCATACCCAATTCATCTCAATGGGATTCCTCGAATCCGATTCAAATCACTCTCACAGGCCTCGGCCTAAATCCACAGTTCAACTAGGTCTCATGCCCGAATTCTTCTTTCACAAACTGAACTGGGACTCAAGCCCGATATCACAACCAATTGGGCCCTTAGCACGGAACCATAAACCAATAGGACCTCACGTCTGATTTCACAACCAACGGGGCCTTAAGCCCGATATTTCAACTAAATGGGTCCCAGGCCAGATATCATAAATCAACGGGGCATCGAGCCCGATAGTACCACTGACTGGGCCTCAAACCCGAATCATAACCCAACTGGACCCTCGGTCCGATCGTACAGTTCAAATGGACCCTAGGTTCGATTCCTCGTCAATTCAAATGGACTCAAGTCTGAGAGTTTGTAAATCAATTGGGTCTCGTGCCCGATTTCATATTTCCAAATCCAAAACCAAATCATTAAACCCTCTTTGAAAATCTAGCACGTATAAGCATCGTCTAAAACCAGAAATCTTGAAATACGTGCAAATACGTAAATCCTAGGCTACCACAAACAAATGCACTCATGGAATCACAAAATATATTCTAAAACAATTATAAAACATTTATGCATGCATCAATTTCGAAAGAAGGGTCCACTCACAGACCGTCCGAAGCTGCGCCTCGATACGCGTGTCATAATCGTCTCTCGGGTCAACCGTCTCCTTCGGGATTCCTGAACCTGTCTAAATTCATTTAGAGGGTTACTAACGACTTATATAACCCCTCACTAAAGCCCCGTAATTTTTTGAAATTTCTAACTATTTTTAAACGCAAACCTAAACCTTCGGACAGCCCGAACTATATTGAAATGATGTCCGATTGACACGAAACCAGTCCCAAAATGTTCGTTACATCGAATAGATGATTTCACATGTTGGAACTACCTTCAAAAGGTGGGCCACGCGCCCTCACGCGTCCTTGGAAGGTCCTGCGCGTGGGCCTCACGCGCCAGGACTATTCTTCCTCTCCTTCACTCGTTGAACCGGTCTGGCTGGTTCACTCTGTACAGCCGGTCCAGCTTGACCAGCTTGACCGGTTCGGCCATTTTCCCATCTTGTTTTTCGTCCAATCTTCTTCTTTTCAATCCCAATCTTCCTATTTTAATGTTTTCTATCAATTCCAATTAACAAAACTAACTAAAACACCTTAAATCCTATCCAAGAACAAAGGGGCTCACGACCTCTGTTTTCACGGCTCCCTCAACCATGAACCGCCCTTATAACCATCTTAAAACTTCCCTAGAAACTCACTAATCATCTCCCAATCACCCAATACAGCCCATAATGCATAAATCGAAAAATTGAAGAAATTGGGTCTAACCGGGTACGGTGCTCGGGTTTGTGGCCTCAGCCGTGTACGGCGGCGTTTCTTGGCCGGCCACCAGCATCCAGACATCCTCCCTCTCTCCAAGTTCCTCAGGTGGCCATAAGGGTGAAGGTTTTGGATTTTGGGGTTGGATGGAATCGGGTTTGGGTTTTGGGAAGGAAGGAAAAATGATTGATGAAGAGGCAGGTGAGATGCATGAAGGGAAAATGCTGTCCAGTGGATGGGTGACACTTGTCACTCATCCATTGGGCAGCACAGAAATATTTGGGCCCCACTTCAGTCCAAAAGTCCCTCGTCTCGTAATTCGTGAAATAGTACTTTCATACTTTCGTGAATCGTAACTTCTCCTTCAAACGTCCGAATTTGACGTGCCGCCTGTCTACAGATTCGTATCGTCCCGATCTACGTAACGGTCGTCGGCCCTCTGCCATGGGACCTCTCGGGTCAAAAGTCAACTTTTGGCCCAAATTACCAAAATGCCCTTGGACTTCCGAAAGTCATAACGTTTCCCTCGGATGTCGGAATCGAGCGTGCCACCTGTCTATGAACTCGTGACGTCACGAACTACGTCACAGTCATTGGTCAAAGTCCATTTGACCTCCTGAACGAAAAGTCAACGATTTGCCCATTCTAGGGGCAAAATCGTCATTTCGCCCGAACGTCCGCTAATCCTCGTCTAATCTCCGATTAGCCTTGCTAATCCGTCATTAACTCTTAATTAATACGGCTAATTCGGGATGAATCGTCACACATTTAGTCCAGCCATAATGGTCGCAAAAAAAAAGAGCGTAAATTTTTTATTTTCTGATGCATTTTTTCTACGATTGGATTGAACCGTAAGATTATACTTAAATATAAGCAACACCCTACAAATATGAAAATTTCATAATATCTAGATATTAAGTTATGCATTTATTACAAGGCACGATAAATAGTTAATTGCTTTAAATTAGTAGATCTTATAGTTTTAAAATTTAACAATATCTTATTATGATCAAACTTATAATAGTAATCAATTGTATAGAATTTTTGTTTATTAGTAATCTCATTTTAAAATCATTCAAGTCTCAAATCAAATAAAAAACGTTTCAACAGGGCCTCTTCCCGAAACATAGCTTTCACAAAGCAAGTTCCACAAATCCATCATAAAAACAATGTCCAAAATATACTTTATAAATTAAAATCATCAATTTCATCATATTCACATGTGACTCCAAATCCGAGTCAAAATCACTATCCACGTGGGTTTCAAGCCCAAAATATCATTTAAAATAATATAATATTCCCAAAATCCGGAAATCATCACATCGAAACATCAATCATACCAAATCATTTCAAATCATATCATAAAGCATTTAAAACATATATGCATGCATTCAGGGTAGAAAACAAAAGTCCACTCACACACCGTCCAGATTGTTCAGTTTCGAGCTGTTCGTTCTCTTCCGACGTCTTGAGAATATTCCGGCATGTCAAACAAAGTAATTTAAGGTCACTAGATTATCACGTAATCCCACATACGAATTCCCTAACCGTCGAAATTTAATAATATTATTTAAACATAAACTATACCCTTCGGGTACTCGAAACTACTTTGAATTCATATCTGATTGACCCGAAACCAACGTCAATAGGTTCGTATCATCGAAAACATCAAAAAGTATGTTGGACCTAAAGTCAGAAACCCAGCCACGCGCCCTCACGCGCTGTGCACAGTACTGCTACATTACGTCTCTCTCACCCGATTCCCTATTAAACGGGTCGTGAACCCGCGATCAGACCTGGTACAATCTTCCTCAAATTGACCTCGATTTCTTTCATTCTTTCATCTAATCTCATATAACCTCTCCTAATTTAGGTTATGTAACCTTAATTGTTTCAATTACAACTGAAATCCTTACAGCCCACGATAAACCTTCAAACGGGTTTCATGACCGGGTTCATTCAATTCGTCCCAGTTTTTCTAATTAATTTACACAGAGAGCATCGTGAGAGCGCATTAAACATTTTTACATAATCAATTTCATCAATTCTTACCTCCAACTATTCGAACCCAAGCTCGATTTTGAGTAGAAATTGGAGTCTCTGTTCTTGCTCAAACATCGTCGTTTCTCTTCGTTTTGGTCGTGTACTGGTTCGAAATGGTCTCAGAAGATCGAATCCAATCTCAATTTTGATCCTTGAGGCTTAGAACTCTCAATTCAAATGTTTCTTTATTTTTCAAATATTCGAATACGGTTTTCTCATTCCCTCTCTGGTTCTCGGGTTTCTGTTCTCTCCTAACCTCTCAATTGCTCCAGGTTTTTCAGATACATTCAAATGGTCTCTGGCTGGTCTCTAAGTGAATCGAAGGAGGTTGATTTCTCTGTTTTTGTATGTATAATTGTTTTAAACGGTGAAGGTTTCAAACGGTTTGAAATGGGCGTTGTGAGACACTCAGCCCTTCCTCAGGCTGCCAAGTGTCTCCCATTGAAGGCGGGAGATATAAGTTTAATGTGTCAGGGCCCACCCCTAATCCCCCGGGATTAAGGACTAAACCCCGCTCCCGTATGACTTACGCATGACACCAGGGCCGAACAGACGTCCAACCTTCGTGTAACACGTAAGTTGGACAAGGGAGTTCCGAACCGAACGTCTCAATATCTTCCAACTTCCTAGAGTGCGCAGTGTCTACTGTGGATCGTGCGTGTGATGTCTCCGTCTCTCTCGACCAACAGCCCGCGCTGCAACAACCTGTAGGGTATCGAAAACACAAAAAACTATGAGTGGACAAAAATAAAGTGCATATTTAAAAACATTTCATAAAACAAGGATATTTGTACCCTCCGCGT
Source organism: Prinsepia uniflora (assembly GCA_032719365.1). Classification (NCBI taxonomy): domain Eukaryota; kingdom Viridiplantae; phylum Streptophyta; class Magnoliopsida; order Rosales; family Rosaceae; genus Prinsepia; species Prinsepia uniflora. The sequence continues at coordinate 67,780,770 of CM064872.1, forward strand.
AAAAAACAATGCATGCATATCAATTTCATGTTATAAAACCATGTACGAAAACCAAACACATTTTCCTTTTTCCAAATCCCGGGTCTCAGCCCAAAATCACCGAAAACCATTTCATCTGGTCCACTGCCCAAAACCTCAGAAAACCATTATCATCAATTCATAGTGAAATCCAAAACACATTTGAAACCACATTCTCATCCATCGAACCTGCTGGATCTATCCGAATCTTTAAACTCCCGAGTCTTTAAACTCAATAAACAGGCCTCAATAATCCGAGTCTTTAAACTCCGAGTCTTTAAACTCAACAGGCCTACGGGGGAAATATCAATATATCCGAGTCTTTAAACTCAATCCGGGTCTTTAAACCCAATCAGGGCCCGTCCCCCGTCAATCACAATATCCGGGCCTTTAAATCCAATAACCAGATCCATCAAATCCAATCCAAAACCGTTTGAAAACCATTTCTAAATCCATATCCAAACCCGAATCCGAAATCACTGGCCCGAAGCCCTTCCGGCATCCAGAACCGTCATTCCGAATCCAAATCCAGAATCATATCCACCTCATTTCCAGATCCGAGTCCGCACCCATCATTCCGTAAGCCGGCATCCGGAATAACCATTCTGAACCCAAACCCAGAATCCATTTTCAAGTTCCAAATCGAATCCCGAATCGTCACCTGGAATTCCGATTCCAAAACTCAAAATCCTCTTTCTTAAAACCACTTTTTGAACTGGGCTTCAAGCTCGAAAACACTTTCCAAAATCCTTTTACTTTCTTTGAAATCAAACCATATTTCATATCCCGATTCCAAAACTCAAAATCCTCTTTCTTAAATCACAATATCCGTCAAAATCTCGTAAAACGTGAAATACCGTAATTTCCTCGAAAAATTTACAAAAACCGTAAACCATCACAATCATAAATCAAATCAAAGAATCAAGTATAGAAACATATAAAAGCATATATGCATGCATCAAGAGTTAGAAAGCAAAGTCCACTCACAGACCATTCCGACGTCGCCTCGATACGCGTGCACTTACGCCGTTCCCGGCCGTTCCACTATCCTCGGCTTTCCTGAACCTGTCCAAAGCCCATAACGTGGTTACTAACTACTTCGCAAAAGTCCTACTCAAAGCCCATAATTTTCCTGAACTTCTAAGCGTACTTTAAACGAAACCCTACACCTCGTTCTCGTAGAACTAACCCGAAACAACGTCCAATTGTCCCGAAACCTATCCCAACAGACTCATTAAAACAATTAGACTCAAAGCCATGTTGGAAGTTTCCCCAGAAAATTCCCCATGCGCCCCCACGCGCCGCCCAAAGTGGCTGCGCATGGGCCTCACGCGCCTGCACACAAGCATTGTTCATTGTCTTCCTAAGCCACTCGACCGGTCTGAACCGGCGAGGGCGGTTCTTCGTCATTTCCAATCCGTTTTTGTTCCTTTCAAACCCAGTAATTTCGTCCTATCCTAAGCAACTCAATCCCACCTTAAAAACTCGACATCACGGCCTGAAACACACATCCCCAACTCGAAACAGAAACCATTCAAAACCCCTGTTCAAGCTCCCAGCCAACCGTCTACTCCCCTGTCACGGCTTCAAATCCTAGAGCTTCCTAGGACCCTCCTAAGTCCACTAGAACTCACCAATAACTTCGACTCAGCTCCTACCTTCACGACTTTCAGTTTGAAAATTACGGAAAAACAGAGCATCTAAACGGGTTGAAGAAATTACATGTGCTCATGCCGCCGCCGTGAGCTCCACCGTGGTTATGCGACCCTTCTAATCCTCCTCCGTCCTCTGGACACCACCACCAGCCTCGATTGACCAAGCACGGCTGCACCACTACCAAACACCCTCTCTGTTTCCCTGAGAACTCACCCCTCACCTCACACCAGTTTTCCTCACAAATCTCTCACTCCAACTCACTCATCAGTTCTCCCTTCATCTCTGTTCACTCTCACCAGATCACAACAACTCACACACTCCCTTCACCTGATCGATTTCCCTCTCAAACCTCACTATGTTTCCTCTCGAATGCACGACTACACATCCCAAATAATTGGAACTGTGCACACGCCTAGAACCCACTAGACATAGGGCACGTGTCACCATCCCAAGGACCAAACTCAAAATATCCAATCTCCACTGTACACTTGTCCTCATCAGATTGCACAATTCCCAATGTGCAAAAAGACCAAAATGCCCCTACTTGTGAGTCAAAATTACCGTTTTGCCCTTCATCGTTCTAGACCCGTATCTCGCCCGTTCAATGTCCGATGAAAGCATGTCGTCTGTCGTTGAACTCAGGACGACGAGATCTACCTAACGGTTCTCAGTCTACGGGTCAAAACCCGATCGTACGAAAAGTCAACTTTTCCCCCTATTTTAACCAAATTACGAAAGTGCCCTCAACCTTCCGAACATCATAACTTCCTCCTCGGATGTCGGAATTGGGCGTGCCACTTGTCTACGGACTCATGACGTCCCAAACTACGTCACGGTCATTAGTCAATGTCCAATTGACCGCTCGAACTAAAAGTCAACATTTTACCCAAACGAGGGGCAAAATCGTCATTTACGCCCAAGGTCCAATAGTAACCAACTAACCACCGATTAAGGTAACTAATCCGTCCCTAATCACTTATCTAATTCGAACTTCCGGGATGAGTCGTTACATAATGACTCAGCCAAAATCTGTCATTTGATCATTTTGCCCTTCCTGTGACAAATTACCATTTTGCCCCTGAACTTCACAGAACCGTAACTTTTTCATCTGAGCTCCGTTTTCGACGTGCCACATGTCTACGGATTCAGTGTCTCGAGACCTACACAATGGTCCTAGAAAATTGTACAAAAAGTATTCCGAACAAAAAGTCAACATTTAACCACACCCCTCCAAGGGTAAAAATGTCATTTTACATATTATTTTATCATTTTACATACTTTGGATTTTCTGGGCGTTACATTTCAGATCTAGTGTTACCTTTAAATTCCTTGAATTTTAACTGTGTTGGAATTTGGGTTGCATTTGGGCTTTTTCGGTTTTACCATTTGCACTTCATTTGTCTGGTTAGGTTTTTTTCTATTTTGAACTTTCGATACTATGTAATTGTTTGTTCAATTTAATGAAAATACCTAATTTATTTGATAAAAAAAATTCTAATTGAACATATACTTTAATTTACTACAAAATTGTAGTAATTGAACTACAATTTTTTTTTTATTAAAATAAAGAATTTTAATATTATCCATTTTGTTTAAGGATGGGGCATAGGTTTGGGCTGGAAGCGCTATTGCCCTTCCCACCCAAACTTACTTCCTTGCATTTTTTATGGGCTAGCTCATCTCAATATTATTATTAGTCAATCTAAATATTATAATAGAGTACATTCTAATTGAGTATATAGCCCAATTTAAAGTTAAAATAAAAAATTAAAAAAAAAACTGCAAAGTTTTGATGCTTTATTACATTCCCTTTATATGAGATGACTCATAGACCTTATATATCGGAATAATGGCCCACTATCCAACCAATATGTACAATCATATTGAAATTAATAAAACACTCTCTTTACACCCACGAGCAGCACTGCAACATCAAAAAAAAAAAACACTCATCCCTATTTCTTTATTCTCATCTCACCATTTTTTTCTCGTTTATTTTCTTTAAAATTTTATTGGATGTGAGTTTATCCATTCTCAGATCTTCAAAGCATAAGGTGTTATTCTCTAATTTTAGTTGTAAATAGAAATTGAATATAGAGTTTTGGTTTTGAGAATATGAGGACAAGGAATTTTTTTTTAGTTTTGACAATTTGAAAGAGACTTCACTATTCTGTTATAAGTAATGAAAATATAATGAAGGATTTTGACGCCATTAACATTCAAAAGATATAATTTAAAATTAGAAAGTGATCATTTGGGCTTGAATTGCATGTTTAATTATGATTTTTGTTGTAATTTATTTTTCTTCTTACTATCAAACTTTTATTTATTATATAGTTGTATTTATAGGTAAGACTCATTACATCTTCCTAACAAGGTGCATTTTTTATGTTTATTAATAAAATTTATTCGTATCGTCGAGTTTCTTTTAAATTTAGTATATACGTCTAGTCTATCCAAAATTTTGGTTTAGAACCGTCACTCTTTTTGTCCATAGAACTGGAGGTACATATCAAAGCACTATGAATCGATGAAACATGTGTACACATACATTGCTCACATCCAAAAACCGAATATAAAAGTGTAAAGAAATTAATTGAGCATTTTAATTTTCTAAAGTTAAATTAATCGATCAAAACTTAATGATATATCTCACGTTAACAATTAGTTCTTTATTCTAATCAAGCATAGATGATCTCTTATAGAGTAATTACTACACTAGTGAGTTTCGCATGGTGCTAGCTGCGACGTCGAGTTTCTCACTGATTCCCTTTGCCTACATAATTTGTTGTTTTTGGTTTGGTCAACAATCAATCATTTTCTTAATCATCCCTATATAACAAGTTGTTTATTATATATATATATATATATATATATATATATATATATTAGTTAGGGAGAATAGTTACATCCACCTAATCTGTACATGTATTTCTCTCTCTTTCGGGTTAGGCTTCAATACTATATACAATTCAATAGTATGGATATCTAAGTCATTCACCCTCTGTTTTGGGGTCCATCACACCCCTTCATTGTCCTTGGATCCTCATACTACTGAATGGTAGGGGAGCATTGAAGCCTTGCCCCTCACTCTCTCTCTAATTAACAATTTTTTTTTATATACATATTACTTAAAACTTTTCAGTTTTTAGATATTTATTAAAACGTTATTTTGTAATATATATTGGAGAACAAAGGTATGTTGGTTATATTGGGGATGGGTTCAATCTGGGGATATGAGAATGATGAAGATAATGAGGATGACTGATGAAAGATCATGAGAAAATATAGATTGAAATTGCCCTTCTAATTTTAGCCAAATCATGAACTGATTTTACCAAAAAATTATCATGTGTACTTGTATCGGTAATTTGGATGAAAAACTTAACGTATGTTTTGATTTTTTGGTGGCAATATAGACTATCTATATGTCAATTTTCATAGTTGAATTACGAATTTAGAATGAGTCCTAACATTTAGGTATTTATATTTAGTTCGTCCAATTTATAATTATGTAATAAATGAGGTCGATAAAGATGTAATACTTACAGTTTGCTAAAAACAGATATTACAAATTTGAACTATATATACTGAAATTCGTGCACACCTTAGGTGCTAAATAATGTTGAAATATCAATCTTGTCAAAATTGTTATAATGTATATACTACAACTAAAAATCACTATAACAACCTGAAAATTCGGGAAATGTAATTCTGATAAATTATATTATAAATACATTATTTTACCCCTGTTTATACTCAGTCAACAATTGCCTTTTGATCGGAGAACTTTTTACACATTTATCGAGGACCGTTACGTAGGTCACGAAATTCTAAGTCTCCAGACAGGTGGCACAATAGAATCAGAGCTCGGATGAAATTGTTAAGAGTCAAAAATATTTTTACAAAATGTTCGGAAGTACGAAAAATAATTTATGGGTTTGTATGCGAAAAGTGACGAGTCATCACTTTGACTTGTGGGATGGTGACATGTGTCACCATCTTGTAAAGGTTAGTGGCACTACTCGATTTGAAGTCTTCGATCACCTTCATCTTCAATTACTCTCATTTTCAATTCTACAACAAAAGCAAATAAGGAAAGAAGAATAGAGGGAAAGAAAGGATAAAGAAGAGAAAACCCTAAGAAAGAAAGGAAGGAAGAAAAAAAAAAGGGAGCTAAACACATACTTGAAAAACTCGAAAAACACCCCGTGATCCTTGAATTCAATTTTTCAATTTTTGGACGTTTATTCATCAATTTAAGGCATATTCAACTTTACGGAGTCCTTACGATCCAAACAAGCCAAAGTTTCAAGAGATTTCGTGTAGGTGACTACTATAACTGTGTTTGAAGTTCAACTAAAACTTGGATGTTGGTGACCTTGAAATCAAGGCTATACCACTCCCATGATTTAAGAGAAGCACACAGATTGTGAGTAGACATTTGTTTCATAAACCGTGGGGTATTCATAATTAAATGTTTTATTGTATGATTTGAATTGCAATGGTCTAATTGAATGATTCTAAATGTGTTTTGATGATTTTCCCGGGTGTTGTCCCTACGATTGAATTGAACTATAAGGTCTCGTTTGGTGCGCCGTATTGTACTGACTATTTCAGTTGGATAGATTGACTATTTAGTCAGGCGTTTTGTGCTCAATCGGATTAAAATGCCGATTATATTATATTAGATGAATTATATTATAGTAGATGATAATAAATATTTATATCCTAAATATTAATTAACTACATTATTATTTTATTTTAATCAATTATTGATATATTATTATTTATATTTATTTAAAAATTATTATTATTATTATTATTATTATTATTATTATACTTTTCAAGATTGTTAGTCATCCGACTAATTAATACGGATAATTTAGAGAGTATAATTTTAACGTGTCTGGACCGTATAAAAACACTCAATCATATTAATTTATACGATAACTAATTAATACACGTCGTACCAAACACTGAATTCGTATTATATTATCATATTTAGTTTCTTATACAGCATGTCAAACGTAACCTAAAAATTTATGTATATATATATATATATGCGATGTACTATAAAGTATGAGCCATCTATAACACGAGGACAGTCATGTATTTATTACTAGGCACGAAATGTAGTTTAAGTGCTTTCAATTAGTAAATAGGATAGATTTTCAATTTTAGCCATATATTGGTAGAATCAGAACTTGTAATAGTGATCAATTGTATAGAATTAATTTATTTTCTAATTTAATGATATTAAGTCTTTTTTTTTCACCCTTGAGACTATTTTTTTTCTTCAATATAATCAATTTTTTTCAGAACTCAAGGTACATAAATGTTTCATGTCTTGTGAGTTAGACATTTGTATATGTACATTTGTTACACTGATAAATACAAAAGCGTAAAAAACATTAATTTGAGCATTTCTAATTTACGAAAAGTTTCAAATCCCTAATATATAGTATAAAAATGAGTCTGATTTTACTCACCAGCAAGGGTTGGTGGTAAGCGTACAACCATTCTCATTACTCGTCATGTTTGGATTATATCCTACATATTTACAAAAAAAAAAATAAATAAAATAATTACAAAAATAATAAACTTAAAAAGGAGTACATACAAGAAAAAATTATTTTTTTAATGCTAAAAAGAAAAAAAAATTATAGAAACGCATAAATATATACATTTTTTTTTCTTCAGTAAATTGGGATTGAAGGACCCAAAAGAACTAAGCAATGTGCCTCGAGGGTCTCTACAAAACAAACATGAACCTTGAACATAGGTTCTAAAAAATCTTTTTGCATGTACTCCTTTCTAAGTTTTTTTTTTTGTAGGTAAGTATTTTATATCTTTATAAATATGTAAGGTATAATCTAAATTTGATTTTATGTGCTAATAATTAGATATAAAATTAATTATGGAAAGATTTATTTAATATCAATATAGAAAGAATAATATTTTTCTTTTTTTATTAAAATAAATTATATATTAATTGAACTTATTAATCATGGCTTGGCTAATTTGCAGAATACATGACTAGCTATGAGAATGAGAATGATGGTAAGCATCACCAATCCGAATCTTCATCAAATTACTTGACAAACTACGCATGTATTTGTAAAAACTAAACCAAACCAATAGCAAGAGATAAAAGAGACGATCAATTACATTAAACAGGTCAAAATACCACTTTTTGTGAGAAGGCACTTGATTATTTTTTCAAGTAATTTGAAATTTTTAATAAGGCAATATTTGGACTTCATTTGCAATACATTCAAGGAATATATAGGGCGGACTTGGCATAAAACGCCTGATACTTATCAACTCGAGAGGACAAACAAACCAGTGTACAAGCAGACACTACAAAATAAACTATATCAGAACAAAAAGAACAGACTTTTGGAATACATTATCCAGTTCATAGAAGACTACAGAACCCGTTTTTCAAATCTTCAGCTAAATCCATTCTGCCTGTCTTCGAGAGCCCTCTCAAAACCTTCAAGTACACTGAAAAATTTGGTTTAAGACCCTTAGAAATCATTTCAGTCAGAATCTCTTGCGCAAAGACCACATTTCCTTCATTCATAAAAAGCCTCGCAAGCAAGCCGTACACTGCAATTTGGTCAGAAAAGTTTTTTTTAGCACCAAAATCAACAACACACTTATAGGCTTCTTCATATCTCCGCAAGTAAAAATAACCCTTGACAAAGGCAGCATAGGTCGTAACGCGAGGTTTAATCCCCTTCAATTCCATGCTATCAAGTAACTCGTTTGCATAATCAAAATTTCCAACTTTACATGAGTAACAAATAAATATTTCATAGGTTATCGCATCAGGAGGAAAATTCTTTTGTTGCATTTCTTCAAATAGTCCAGTAGCTTCCGCATATTTATCGTGCTTACACAAGGTACTGAGCACAAAATTGAAACTCTTGACATCTGGATCAAGACCCGCTTGCCTCATCTCATTAAGCATCCCAATAGCTCTCCTAGAATTGCTTCTCCTACAATATTCCCTTGTCAAGATATTGTAATAAGATATCTTCCTACCGGTTATCTGCATCACAAGCTCAGCCAGTTCGAATGAACCCTTGCCACTCAACATCTCAATCAAAGAGGACACACCAGAGCCATGACACGATCCACCCACTTCCTTCAATGCGTTTGCCACTTTTCGAACAGACGCCTTCTTTGATGACGAACCATATATGAACCCAAATGCCTTTGGGGTGAGGCAAATCTGCTCTGACCGAAATTCTTTCAAAATCCGAAGCACTGCATCGTAATCATCTAACCGCCCACAATTATCAATAACCAAGCTACATATATCATTTCCATACCAAGAATTTGGCCGTGAATCCCTAATCCAATCAAATAAACGCAAAGCAGATATTTTTTCGAAAGTTAACACCTGAAAAATCTTTGTAATAGAGGGAATAGATAGACTTACATTCGTGGAATTCAACGTGGACTCCAAATCATTGTCGCCCCTTCTAATCATATCAACAATTTTCAAAACTTCCTCTGAATACCCCCTCCAAACGACCCCATCAACACCCACATTCCCAAATCGGTCATGCTCAGGAGAAACTAAATCTCTAAACGTAGGCTTCTCACACGACAGAGTGGCAAATGACTGAAAGCGTCCAATACTCGTAGATGGGAGTGGCGAAGCACAATCTGAGGCATACCTAATTGAGGAAGCCAGAGAACGGCAAGCGGTTTTTGAGTGAAAATGATTGGAAGCCAAGAAAATGTAGGAAGATGGGTCAGGTGAGATTAGGGTTTCAGAAAGAACAATGGGAGCATGACATGGTGGTCTGGATTGTGATAATTGAGAGTCAAGATTGTGAGAGTTGGAGAAGCACCTGAACCTCTTCATAGTAGTGGGATCTTAGAAGTAAACATCAACTGAGCTCACAGCAGAAACCAGGGGAGGGGAGGGCTGCCAAAGGAAAGAGGTATTCTTGTGCTGTGGACCGACTGCCTCTGCGTTTCTTTCATTTTGTCTTTTTCAGGGCTGCGGATTTTTCTTTTTTTGGTTTTTATTTTAATTACACAAAAAATACATTTTACACCTTGTAATGGCTCGTTCACCAAGCACTTTGTAATAATCAAGTTCACTTTAAGTGGGCGTAAAAAAAAAGGATAAAAATAAAAAATTTAACACACTGATATACTTAAGCTAATAAGTAGTCTACATGGAAGAAATTGAGACTCACAACCACTAAATCGTGAATCAAAGAGGCTCTCTCAATTTATGTTCAAAATTTGAAATTGGGCAAAAATTCTAGGGTTTTCAAATCAAAATTGCACTAAATTTTAGAGAAAATTAACAGACGATCAGGAGATTAATTGACGAGGACAATTCATTAAGTTGGTGGAGATGATTGGGAGATTAATTATATCATATAATTAAAATCGAAAAATTAGAAACTTTCTAAGATTTATTTTTGATAATTAACTTTTTGAGAATTTTTTCCATAAAATTGAGATGGAAACTTTCAAAAAGTTTGGTCCATCTCTTGCTCGATTACCCTCAATTCCCTTACTTGCCTCATCTCCTTCCCCTACCAAGCATTGTATCAACACTATCATCCACACTTAGGCAACATAAAGCATTTCAAACCAAACCCTTGAGGTAATAGAAACAAAATAATAAGAGATCAACTAGGTGAAAAATTGAAAATGTGAAAAATGTAAAATTCCATAAATAAGAATAAAAAACTAGAAAGCCTAACCCAAAATAAACCCAGAACCCAAAATAAACCCAGAAACCAATAAAAAAATACAACTTTACTACTTTCACATCTTAAGCAACAACAAGTCAAACCAAATCAAAATTATACCAAAAAAGGCACAAGTATTTAGTAAATAGCAAATAGAAACAAGTCATCCAAAACAACACAAAGAAAATCTGGGTATGAAGATCGCAGCCACTAGACGGAGATGACAATAACGTTAACGAAGAAGAATATGAATATTTCTTTCGCATATTTATTTAATTTAAAAAAATAGAAAACTCAGAAAAACATGTTGAGGGAGAAATGAGAATGAGGCCAAAGTATTTACAATTTAAAGAGGAGAGAGACAAAATATAAAACAATTAAAATAACTATAAAAAATTAAAAATTGAAACCCATCAGTTGTTCATCTTCATTTGCCAAAATTTCAGATTTTTTCGCCTTCAAAGAACCCAGACAATGTATTTCAGTAATAGAGCGTCGAACACCGCTTGATTGTTTAGCATAACCATCTCGCATTCGAAGAACTAGGACGCCGAAACTAAAATGATGTCGAAATATTTTATCTGACCATCCACTGAGTGTATTTGCTCATTGTACTCGTCGACTCGTTTCGGGATTTCGAACCTAGACACTGTACCGAAGAACCTTTCGGGTCATGATGACGACGATGAGGAAGACTAAATGAGTTTGTCACTCCACAATTCAACCATAATCCTAAGATTTTGATCGGTGAAGAACTAGGGTTCATTGGTGCGGAAGAGGAGAAGGAGAATATGTTCGAATTGGGGTTGTGGTTGGACGTTCTCCAATTCGAGGAGGAGAATCTATTCATTGGTGCCGGTCCTGAAGTTTCATAATTGCCTTTTTTCTAATTTGGTGCATTTTGAACCATGTAGGCGGAAAAATAATTGAGTGGGTCAACTCAATTGTTATAGTGTTTAGTAAATAAATAAGGGTGGAAAATATGACTTCCTTTCAGAATGCCCTTAAAGTAAAAAGCCCTCTTTTTTCATCTTCTCCAAATCTAAATGATGATGACTGGCTATGGAACGGGTTTTGCTGGGCCTTGCTAAACTTGCTATAGTAGGCCTCTAAATGGCCCATGGAACGTATTAAAGAAACGGCCCATGGAACGTATTAAAGAAACGGCCCATGAACCTGAATGGCATCTTCAATTTATCGTTGAGGAAAAGCGCATTTCCATCGGAAAACTCCTTCCTTTTTCTCTAAATATTAAAGAAAAGGAAGGAGACCTCCTCACGAACGGTCTACACGCGCATCACGCTACAGTTTAACAAAAAAATTCCTAGCAAGTAAAAACCCGCCACGTAGTAAAGACATAGGGCCTGCGGTACACCACGTTCCTTCTTTTGCCCGTTCGTCTGGAATATTCGGTGTAAAATAAATAAAGGAATTGAGTCGCTTCCTAGAAAGCTCGGTGCGGTGCGTCTCTCGCGCAAATCAAAATCGTCTGCAAACCCTAAATCCCCTCTCTCTCTCTCTCTTCATTCTCTTCCTTCTCTCTTGAGAAATGGCGTCGTTTGCTGAAGCTCCACCCGGAGATTCAAAGGCCGGAGAGAAAATCTTCAGGACCAAGTGCGCTCAGTGCCACACTGTCGACAAGGGCGCGGGTCACAAGCAGGGTAAATTTTTATCATCTCTTCCTCACCAACCCCTTACATTTTTTGTTTTTAGCAATTGATTTCAATTATTTGTTTGTGCCTTGTTTAGATCTGACAATCCTAAGCTTTTTATTATTATTATTATTTATGAGTGGTTCTGAATCTTCTGGTCGTATATTTTATAGGTTTTGGTTTTGTTTCGGTTCTTTGCATGGATTCTTATTCGATTTTTATTATTATTTTAGATCTGACCATTTCTTCTTCTAGCTATTCATTTCGTAAGTAGTATTTTTTTTGTTATGAAGCGTTAGAAAATTTCCAGTATTTTATGTGATGCATAATTACACCTTAGAATATAACGACTTAGGTTTTGTTATCTTTAGGTGTATACGAATCGTCTAAAATTAATAATTATTCTACTTTGTATTTTGTTCTTCCGTATTCTGTTTCCATTATAATTTACAGAGTGTGTAAATCTAAGATTGAGCAATGTTAAAACAATTAGGGTGTGCTTGGATGAGGGGGTAAAACATGGAATTTGCTAAAAATTAGAATTTCTAGTTTCACCAATTCTCTTGTTTGGATGTATAAATATAGGAATTTAAGATTCTAAAAAAATTAAATAAATTAGAATTTGGATGCCACAAATCTTAAGTTTAAATTCATATAAAAAGGTGTCATGTTCAAAATTTCATCTTTATAACTTCCAAGAACACAGCAAGAAGAAAAGAGAAATAGAATAAAGTAGGAACGAATATTTTGAGCTCTGGGGTAAACCCAAGAGAAACTCTGATAATTCTGATTTATTATTGATAAAAAACTGCTAAAGAAACCTCTGTAATGACCTAGTTATACCAGCACATAGAAACCCTAGACATCCTAGTCCTTATTTAGTAAAAATCCTGAACAGATTAGGAACTGCCTAATTAATCCAAGTCCTATAAGAACTACAAAACTGGAAAGAAATAAACAATAACAATAACTATAAAAAAATTAACGAGCGCTTAGTCCTCTTAGTTAACAGAGTCTAAACTTGGAGAATTTATTTGGTGCTCCTGCATCAATTCCACCAGGTTGGGAAGAACTCGACTCTGGCGAGAAAGCTTTGACAACTTCAGCATATATCTCTGGATCAACCCTCTGTAAATCATCTTCATCCCTCTAAGTGCTCTCACTAGCATGTTTGCCCAACCATTTCACCAAGAACCGCCTATACTAATGACCCCTCCTGAATTTCACCTCCTTAACATCTAGCACTTTTTCAATAATGTTTGGTTGAGTTTTCGGCAACTGCTGAACTTGAGCTTTTGTTGAGACAGATCAAACCCCCGAAATGGATACAGGTCAAAAACATTGAAAATTGGGTTAATTTGAAGTTCTGCTGGTAGCTCTATCAGATAAGCATTTGTACCCATTTTCTTTAAAACCTTGCACGGCCCAAAGTTCTTTGACTTTAGCTTGTGATATGTTCCATTTGGAAACCTCTCCCTCCTTAAGTACACCAAAACCATATCACCCTCCTCAAAATTCTGGACTCTCCGATGTTGATTAGCTGCAGCTGTATAGGATTCATTACTAGCCTTTATCGCTGCCTTAACTTCCTTGTGCACCATTTTGACATGGTCTGCAAATGCCTCACCGTCATCACTCACCCTTGCCCCTTGTGGCAGCTGGACTAAGTCAAGCACATGTTGTGGTTTGAGTCCATAAGCGGCTTCAAAGGAGTACAGTATAGTATAGGCAAACTCAGCTTGAAGGAGTACAGTATCCCATGATTGCACATGACCCCTGACAAGGCACCTCAGCAAGTTGCCCAAGCTCCGATTGACTACTTCGGTTTGACCATTAGTTTGAGGGTGCCAAGTGCTAGAGAATTTTAATCAGTTTCCAACTTCCTCCATAAGGTTCTCCAAAAATGACCAGTAAACTTGACATCCCTGTCAGAAACAATTGTAGTTGGCATCCCTCTCTGAAGAATAAATTAGCCACATGTGTAGCATCTGCAATTTGCGAATAGGGTATGAAATGGGTCATTTTTGAAAAACGGTCCACCACCACATAAATGCTATCATGTCCCTTTGCTGTCCTCGGAAGACCCAACACAAAATCCATGCTAATATGTACCCAAGGAGTTTCGGCCACTGGTAGTGGTGTGTATAGCTCTGTGTTTTGTGAAGTGCCCTTGCCAAGTTGACAAACATGACACCTCTGTACTAATCTATTCACATCCTTGTACATTCCAAGCCAATAATAACGATCAGCCACCATTGCCATTGTTTTATCCCTTCCAAAATGTCCTCCTAACCCATTGCTGTGTAGTTCTCGTATAATTTGTTCGCTTAACGACCCTTCTGGAATACACAACAAATTTCCCTTGAAAACATACCCATCGTGCATTTGAAATGGCAGCATCCTCCCTTCGTTGGGACCTTGGAGTTCTGCGACTGTAGGATTGAAATATGGGTCTGCGATGTAGTGCTGTTTTAACTCCTCAAATCCAATGACTTGGGTACGCATCACGACCAGTAAGGTATGCTTTTGGCTTAAGGCATCAGCAACTCTATTAGATTCACCCGTCTTATACTTGAGGCTAAAGTTGAACTCTTGAACATATGAGCTCCACTTGACATGTCAATTGCTCAACTTCTGTTGGGTATTTAAGTACCGTAATGCTTGATCTGAATAAACCACAAACTCTCGATAAGCAAGATAATGTTCCCAATGCCGCATTGCACGGACTACAGCATAAAATTCCAGATCATATGTGGAGTAGCGACACTTAGCGCTTGCCAATTTTTCATTGAAAAATTCTATCGGCCTGCCTTCTTGACTCAAAACAGCCCCTATGCCCACATGTGATGCATCACACTCAATAGTAAACAGCTTTTCAAAATCTGGGAGTGTAAGTATCGGAGCTTCTGTCATTTTTCTTTTCACCTCTTCGAATGCTTTGTGAGCTGATTTTGACCACTCAAATCTAGTTGCCTTTAAACATTCAGTTATTGGGCTCATGTGGGAACTAAAATTCCGAATAAATCTCCTATAAAACGACACTAGCCCATGAAAGCTTCGAACATGTTCCACAGATTGTGGGATTGGCCACTCATTGATAGCTCGGATTTTCTCAGGATCAGCCTGCAACCCCTCAGATGAAACAATAAACCCAAGAAACATTACTTTGTTGCATAGGAATGAACACTTCTTTAGGTTGACGTACTTCTTCTCATGATAGAGAACCTCAATGACTTGTCGTAGATGGGAAGTGTTCTGCCCGTGTACGATTATATATTAAGATGTCATCAAAGTAAACAACCACAAATGAATTTAGGAAGGGTTTGAGTACCTCAGTCATAACTCGCATAAATGTACTAGGAGCATTGGAGAGTCTGAAGGGCATCACTAACCACTCATAGAGTCCATTGGGTGTTTTGAAGGCTGTTTTCCACTCATCCCCACTTCTCATGCGAATTTGATGATACTCACTTTGTAGGTCTATCTTGGAGAATACTCTGGATCCCGCCAACATATCCAACATGTCTTCTAACTGCGGGATAGGGAACCTGTATTTTATTGTGATTCTGTTAATAACACGGCTGTCAATTCCCATTCTCCATGTTCCATCCTTCTTGGGTGTTAGTAAGGTTGGCACAACGCAAGGGCTTTTGCTCTCATGCACATGGCCCTTAGCAATTAGACCCTCTACCTGTTGCTGAATCTCAGCTCTGTGTGCTGGTGGCATACGATAAGCAGGGAGGTTGGGAAGCACAACACGAGGCACTAAGTCAATAGCATGTTGAATGCTCCTCATCGGTGGTAATCCCGGAGGCAACTCCTCGCCAACCAGCTCCTTAAATTCTTCCAATACTTGCTATACTTCTTTTAGGTACTCACTTAACCGGACTGGCAGGTTTTCCCGTACCTCTCTTGCAACAAGAGCATACATAACCCCCTGTTTCTTACTCTCAATTTCAAACTTATGACCTGTCACGAGACCACTAATTTTGGCATCAATGGGAGTGCTGCGTGGCTCTTCTTCGAGCGGGTGTAAGGTTACTTTTCTGCCATCTTTATGAAAGGTATAGGTGTTAGCTTTAGTGGAGAGTGTCATATCTCTATCAAATAACCAAGCCCTCCCCAATAAAATGTGACATGCATCCATCTCAAGGATGTCACCCCACGCTTCGTCATCGATGGAATTACCCATAGTAAATTTAACTAAGCACCTTGAGGTGACTGGGACCTCATTACCCTTTCGAAACCATTGGACTTTGTAGGAATCTAGATGTTTCTCTATTGGCAACTTCAATTTGTCCACTGCCTCCTTTGAAACAATATTTTCAGTACTTCCCCCATCAAGGATCAAGTTGCATACCTTCCCATCACAAAGAACTCAGGTTCTGAAAATACTCTGGCGTCTCCAGTCCTCTTCAACCTTTGTGACCCTAGGAGTTGTTAACACCCGTCTGACGACTAGAGACTCCTTCCACTGGGAATATGTCAATACCTTCTTCATCTTCATCGTATGTGTCATACGTTGGGGAATCAAACTTTGTTTCTCCCTCTTCAAACTCTGCCAAGTTCACTCTTCTTTTAGGACATGCATAGGATGTATGACCCATCTCCTTGCAAGTAAAACAACGGATTTTGGAAGTGCTACCAGCCATAGGTTGGTTTACACCTTCGCTATTGGGAGGGCCGAACTTCATTAGCTCCTTCCCCTTTTCCCCACCTAAATTTCTCCCACTAGTTCCAGCACTCGGGACATGTTGGTGGAAATTGCGAGCGCCCTGGGCAGCAGCTGTATTCCTCTGCCAATTACTATTCGGGCGACTTGAAATAGCCCATCGGCTACTTCGCTGTGAGATCCGTTTTTCCGCTGTTAATGCATATTGGCGAGTGTCCTCTAAGTTGAACAAACAGACTACACCCATCTCTTCTCTGATGGACTCATTTAAGTCGGAAAGATAATGAGACGTCATTTGTTCATTAGTTTCGTTAACCCAACTCGGATAGACAGATTATTAAATTCAGCGGTGTATTCTTCTATGCTCATCCCTCGTTGTTTCAAGTCCAACGCATGAACCAACCGTTCTTCTAATCCTGCGCATTCACGATTTGCAGGATTATGGACATCATGTGCGTCCTCGTCCTCACTGTCTTCATCCCTTAGGCTACCGTTTAGTATGCCAAAGGGGTTGCGATTGCCTTCTGGAATCTCCATATGGGCTCTCGCTCGCTCCTGTGCTTGGAGAGCGTGCACTGCTCTTGCCAAGTTCTCAACCAAATTCCGTAACTTAGTCATCCCTGGTTCGACTTGGGTTCCTCTACCGCGCCCTCGACCACGTCCAGCCATGAGCTCTGATACCAAGTTAATGCGGGCCAGCAACACAGAATCCAAGAACACAGCAAGAAGAAAAGAGAAATAGAATAAAGTAGGAACGAATATCTTGAGCTCTGGGTTAAACACTCTGATAATTCTGATTTATTATTGATAAAAAACTGCTAAAGAAACCTTTGTAATGACCTAGTTATACTAGCACATAGAAACCCTAGACATCCTAGTCCTTATTTAGTAAGAATCCTGAATAGATTAGGAATTGCCTAATTAATCCAAGTCTTATAAGAACTACAAAACTGGGGAGAAATAAACAATAACAATAATTATAAAAATTCAAACGAGCGTTTAGTTCTCTTAGTTAACAGAGTCTAGACTTAGAGAATTTATTTGGTGCTCCTGCATCAGGTAAGCTTTGTTTTCATACCACATTTTTTATACAATTTTGTGGCCCCATATCATCTCTTTATACGCTTTAACTTTTGAAATCCTTCCATGTTAAGCGTATCATATGTGTGTTTACCATGACATTTTGGTTAACTTGCTAGTTTTTTTTATATTTCTGTATCCATTTGGAATTTATACCTTAAGACTTCCCTGTGGTAGTTTAATTTGAATATTTTTCTTAAATTTATTTACTTAAAATGGTATTTCAGGACCCAATCTTAATGGCCTTTTTGGAAGGCAGTCTGGTACTACTCCTGGATACTCGTATTCTGCTGCTAACAAGAACATGGCTGTGACCTGGGAGGAAAAGACATTGTATGACTACTTGCTGAACCCCAAGAAGGTATGAATTTATTTAATCGACCTCGACTGTCTCATGGCTAATGTGATTTCATAGATGCTCAGACCCTTAGCTCGACATGCTGAAATATGTTAGGTTGCAACAGTTATTCTCTTTTGTCCAAATTAGGCAGGATTTATCCCATTTCAATTGATTGCCAATCCATTGATGCATGTTTGCTTCTATGTGGAGTATAAGAGCTTGAACATAGCTGATTGGTGAAAGTACGAGTTACTGGAAGTAATTAAAGAATTGGAAATCAGTTTTAACAGACTGACAAGAGATTAAAGATTTTTTTCTCCATTTTCTGTGTCTTTTCTCCAGCGTACAAATGCTAAGATTTACTACAACCACCTTCAGACTTTTAATTATATTTCCTTGAATGTTTTGTGTAGATAGTGTTCGTACGTTGATGTAGACAAATGATTAAGTTTTGTTTAACTTCTGTAATTCTGATTTTACGTTAAAAACTTTCCTGATCTTTTTGAAACTTTGTTGTGCAGTACATCCCTGGAACGAAGATGGTGTTTCCTGGGTTGAAGAAGCCGCAGGAACGCGCTGACCTCATTGCATATTTGAAGCAATCTACTGCATCTTAAGCACCCCTTTTCTTATTCCATTTTGCAGTAATTGGAGGTGATTACTTCATACAAGGCGGATAGTGCAATTTTTTTGGCCAATAAATTGGACCAGCTAGGTCTGCTATTCTCGTTTGCATGTCAGGCTTGCTTTTGCTTTTCTAGGAAGAGGTTGCTGTAATTGGCAAACGTAATATTCAATTCAATTTAGTTGCTTTTGCTAGATTCCATGAATTTTGTGAAACAACTCTAGATAAATTTATTGCTGCATTCTTGTGTAGCGACTTCAAATGACATTCTTTTTGCCAATTTGTTTGTTAGTGTCGAAGAATCCCCATGCTTTGAAACCCCATGCTTTGTGCTGACATATTCTTTTGGCCAATAAACCCCATGCTTTATATGGAGAAATTGTTTGGGTTTTGTTTGTTATATTATATTATATTGATTATTTTAATTGGATAGATTAATTTGTATTATTTAATTCAGTTGTTTGGTATTCGATTAGATTAAAATGACAATTATATTATAAAAGTTTATAAGAAATATTTATATATTTATTTTATTTTTATTGTTTATTATTTATTTTATTTAATTATTGATATATTTTTATTTTTATTTATTGAAATTTTATTTTTTATTTTATTATTATTATATATTTTTTAAATTATTAGTTATTCGATTATTTAAAAAGTATTATTTTATTATATTTGAATTTTTTTCTTTTTGATAAATCTAAATATATTAAAGAAAAAAGGTAAAAGTTAGAGAATAGAAGGGCCAGCAATTCCCGGAGCCAAAAAGACCTCAAGAACTACAAGGAAATATTCCAATTCATGGAAACAAAAGAATTTGTCCTAGACGCAATAAAATTTAAAGAGCATAAACAATCTTTAATTATGTTGGAAATAAAAAGCAACTCAACTGAGGGACTATTATGACATTCTGTAAACAATCGAGCATTTCTATCTTTCCAAATACCATATACACAACATTCAAAGACAATCTTGCACAGAACCATAACTTAAGACATATCACGTTAGGAACGCGCTAACAATGCAATAAGAGAACTCCATGGAAGCTGCAACTAGGGAATACCACACTTGGCCATTAGTACTCTCCAAATACCTCCACCAAAAGAACAATTAAAGAACAGGTGGTTGCGGCTTTCTAGCGTCATGCCACATAGAACACAGACCGACAAAATCCCCATAGAGTAGATATAGATACGATCAAAAGTGGAAAGCCGAGAGAATAAAGCCAACCACATTACAAAACTAACTCGAGGAATAGCCTGAGGGAACCAAACAAGATGGGCCTATGGGAACTTCAGAGAGTTCATACGAATGTTATTCCACAAAGAAAGGGTGTAGAAAGACCCATTGATCCCAAGTTCCCAATAAAAGGAATTAGAGGTACTAAGCAAGATAGAAACTATGGTCATTGCATAATGAATCTCTCGAACACAAACAAAGGGGGATGAGGGCCATAGCCAGTTAGACTCATAGATAACCTCAGAAAGCTTAGCATTACCATTAATTCCAGACAAAATCACAACATATTCACCACAACGATCAATCAAGGGACCATTAGGAAGCCATGAATCATGCCACCAAAAGATATTAGAGCCATCTCCCACCTTGGCCTTGATAAAAGGTTTGACTAAGGAACGAATATTCATTAGCTTCCGCCAATTCTAAGAACAAAAAAGAGGGACATTTCAACTTCTAGAAACATTTACCTTTAATATAGTAAGTATCGACCCACTTACACCAAACATTATCTCTCAAATTCCCAAAGAGATTTCAAATGTGACGAGCCATTAACACATGATTCCACTTATGAAGGTCCATCAGGCCTAAGCCCCTTTCGTCCTTAGGTAAGCAAGCAGTACTCCAGGCAACCTTAGCACAATAGTTACCTTTAGCCTTCCTAAACCAAAGAAAACACCTAAGCAATTGCTCAATACACTTGAGGACCCCCCTTGGGAAGGAAAAGCTGAAAAGCCCAAAAAACTTGAAGACTGACAGAGAACTGACTTAATAAGCTAGAGGCGCCCAACAAAGAAGAGAGGTCTAGACTCCCACCCCATAATACAACACTCAATACGCTCTAATAGAGGCCTACAATCGTGTCAAAGCCGAGTTTTGTTGTAATAAACGAAATACCAAGGTAACGAAAAGGAATAATTCCAACTTGATACCCCAGCATACTTACAATCCTGTTAGCCTCCCATTGGTCTACTCCTGCTAAATAAACATTACTTTTTTCCGCATTTGCACAGGGCCTAAAAAGAATGCAAAAATCACTCAGAGAGTCTCTAATAACACTAACAGAATCATAATCACCATGCATAAACAACATTAGAACTAGGAGAAATCGGGTCACCTTGTCTCAATCTTCGGGTACTAGGAAAGAAGTCAACCAACTCCCCATCAACGTACTGCAACCGAAAATCTAGGAGACGAGATACAGGCTCGTACCCAAGCAATAAGGATATGATGGAAGTTCAGAGCAGATAACGCTCCCAGTACAAACTCCCAACCGACAGTATCATACGTCTTCCAGATATCAACCTTAATAGTACATTTTGGAGCTCCTCCATCTAAGTGGTAACCTTTCATAAGCTCCTGCACTAAGAGGATATTATCCCCAATTCTACGACCCCCAACAAAAGCTGCTTGATGGGAACAGATAATCTCAGGCAGAACAGGCTTAATACGGTTAGCAATAATCTTGGCAACAATCTTATAAATAGTATTACAACGTGAGATAGGACGAAAGTCACCCATATTGGAAAAGTTAGGGACCTTAGGGACCAAAATAATAATGGTAGAATTGAACTCACACAACAATTTACCTGTAGAGACAAATTCCTTAACAACAAAATAATATGAGACCCAATGACGGCCCACGCATCTTGGAAAAATTTACCATTGAAACCATCCGGCCCAGGGGTTTTGTTCGAGTTCCACTGGAAGCAAGCAAGTCTGATCTCCTCACTAGAGACATTTCTGACCATGTCAAAAGCAGAGCCGGAAGAAACTTTAGCACCCTCAATACTATGAAGATCCAGAGGCTGACCTCCTGAATGAAGACCAAGAAGATTGGAGAAGAACTAAACCACCTCAAGACGAATAATAGTAGTCACCGTATAAATTAATACGATTGAATATTTTTATACAATTCAGACACGGTATAAGAAAATATCTTTTACCGTGTCTAAATTATATAAAGATACTTAATCGTATTAATTTATACTGTGGCTAATTCATGTGAGTGATAAATATTGATTTCATATTATATTATTTTATCTTATCTAATCTCTCAGTGTACTAAATGTAGTCTCAATCAGTGGAATGCAACGCAGCTACTGGTAGTAAACTACGGAAAAAAAGTAGTAGTTTTGTACATTGGGTACGTGTAAATTTTCAGTTGTACATTAACACGCAGGTGAATAAAAACAAATTAAATCTTGTCCCATCTGGTACTCAAAATTGGTTTATTGCTTCAACAAACCAGGGAGAAGTGATTTCAATCATCACCGGCTTGGAGCCTCGTCAAGAAGAGGATAATATTTCGAGGGTTTGAAAGTTGACATTGAGAGATGTTTGATAAGTCAAAACAGTGATGAAGTTGAAAATAAGATGAAGGTGGTTTGGCGAAACCCGAAAAAAAAAATAAGGAAGTAGCTTTGACAGAATTGCCTCTTTCGAAAAGAGAAGTGTTAGTAATCCTTCCAAGTGCATTTGAACTAATGAACTTCCAAAATATTTGTAATGAACTAATGAACTAATGAACTTCCAGAATTGCCTATAACTCGTGACCAAAAAGAAAAACAAACTCATGCCCATAACTAAATTTTGGTCTGGCCAATCTTACCGCAAGTGTTTGTTGATAACAAATAGTAAGTAAACAAGTAAAAACAAAAAGAGAATGAAAGAAACATGAGAAGGAAGAAGAATTTGAGTTATAACAATGAAATAAACAAGAGAAGGAAGAAGAATTTGAATTATACTGTGTTCCACGACTTCAATGAAGAAAAAGAAAGTAGCTTTAACTATACAGGCAAAAACAAAAAACAATGAAAGAAACAAAAGGAAGAAGAATTTGGATTAAACTGTGTTCCACGACTTCAATGAAGAAAAAGAAAGCAGCTTTTAACCATATAGGCTAATTATGTAACTGGGCGGTGCATATTCCAAAACCAAAAATAACCAGTTTCTAATTTCTTTGCTACAAAATCACTTTTTTTCTAACACCACTTCTTTAACTGCTCTTCTATGCATATTTAACTCAAGCGACTGAAATGCCATCCCGTTCCACCACATTCCCCAACCAACGTGAAGAAAGCTGCAAATAAAAACCGAAATTCATCATTGGTTCTCCCAACATCCGAATCAAGGTTTCGACTGGGATGGCCGACGGAGCCCTGGAATCTGCAATACAATGGCGTTAGAGAGCGCATGGTACAATGCAGTACCAAGGATATAGACAGACCTAAGCAGCAGCTGATCATTATTAAACAACTAGTTCATGTTCATAATTTTATGCAGAAGAGCATATTAAAAAGCATTTGGATTTTAAAAATGTTGAGACTTATCTTCAACTAAGGAAAGAAACCACTTGCGGAGGTAAAGATCAAACCGTAAAATAACTAGCTCTAACATATTGGTTCAACAAAACTGAAGCTTCAAGTGGCTAATAAAAACGTGTTTGACAGTTCCAAATCATCCATGTAGTTGACATTGAACTGACTAGACATTTCCTGTGTTTAACATAAATAAACGAATCGAGATACAAGTATTGTCAACAATTGGGAGTGACCGGAGCAGTTTAGACATCAGCATTTTGAACTTATCTATGTAACTAACAGGAGACACAAACATTTCATCTGTCTCAGTATAGCTTCCTACATCTACTATTTTAGCATGCTAGTCGTATCAATTTAGACAGGAGCACATTTTTTCTTTAGTAAAAGATAATTTTGGTTACTGTGTTTTGATGTGAAATCACTTTTTGGTCTGTGGTTTCAATAGGTCACTGTTTCATTTTGTCAGAAATTTAAGGACAATTTTGAATTCCTACATCCACTATAAAACTCTTCACTCAAAACATCATTTAGCTCATGGATTTTACTTGAGGGTGGCTGAAAATCTATCTTGGATTTTATTTTTGAACAAGAACTAAAAGACACCTTGAACTTGGAGCCAAACAACGGAAATCCTTCGAGCATAAATTTCTCTATTAAAATACATGTAAATTAAATTTAACTATACATAATCAATAAAACGGGTTTTCATTCCCCCATCAACATTATTGCTTTTCCCTAAAATTGAAAATATGGGTTTTGTCTAATAATTACTACAATTTCAAATGCATCCTCACATTGGTAACACTATCAAACCCATTAACCAAACTGATAAAACTGTAATCACAATGGCCAAAAGTATCACAAATACAACAAATCTGCAAATGTTATCTAATATGTTATATTGTAATATATTTTACCCTTTATATCAGGATGAAGATACCAACCTCAACTCCACGGGGGCCTATGCGGTTACGAGATATAAAATTAGTTACTAGTGTTGCAAATTCATCAGGTACATCTTCCTGCAAAAAATTTGGCCACAAAGTTTTAGTTACCTTCAACAGATTGAAAGCTTAAACAGATTTTAAAGGAAAGGAAAACAATATGCGTGGAAGATTACAAAGTGCATATTTGTATGGCATGCCCAGTATGTCTGACGACAACCATTTGGAACTTTCCTTGCATTTGACCAATTGTCAGAGTTCTGTTACAAACAAAAGACAATACAGCCTAAATTACTGACTGAGTTCAGTAATTCTTCTTCGCCCAAATGAATTAGTTCATAACATGTAAAGCACGAAGAAAAAAGAAAAACCCATGAAATTGAAAGATTCCAGTCAACATGCAAAGGCATAGAAAGCATGATAAAAATGAACTCCGGCTTTCAAGCTGCTGTTTCCTGAGATTAAAAAATGAAGAGGAAAATCACCCAAATGAACACAGGGAAGAAAACTGAACACGGCAGCCTGAGTTATTTCCAGCCACTTGGTGTTCTTTTCTTCACATGCCATTGTTAATTACCACAAATTGAATCCCCTCCACCTGAATTAAAGGTGCCAGGGATTATCACATACAAGCAAAAGCACATATAGAAGTTTATCTACATGACCATTAGATCTTCTCAAACTTCTCAGTGTTATAGCATTGTGCTCTAAGATATGTTAACACAACGATAATTAAACTATACCGGCACTTATACTTCATTTCTCTACACACATTCGTATTTGTTACTAACCACTGGAAATTGCTGCAAGTTTCATCAAAATATTGTCTAGTTAAATACCACCTAAACAAGCAAATTAAAGTGGATACTAGAATCCAATAAGAACGATATCACAATAAAAACTAGAAGGTTTTACACATTTTAACTTTAAGAAGGAAAAAACACAGAATTACAGCGGTTAGTAATTTATGAAAATTACAAAAACACTTGCATACAAGTTTAGCTAACCTTCAAGTTTACCTAACCTTGATCCCTACATCTATTCTGCATAACTCCTGTTGGTAAAACAACTAGAAGAGAATGCCTACATCTGTTTGTGAGTGTGTTTAATTGAGAAAGTTTAGTCTAAATTCACAGCTAAGAATAAGACAGATGTCCTCTCTTAGGGGGATTTCCTTTCCTAATTTTTCGAATTAAACCTGTGAGTAGGACCCAACTGTTACCCATGTCACAAGTGTTTTAATATCAACAAATATTGTGTCATCACAAATTGATCTGATAAATCACACCATATAATACCTTCTTATCAGAGAAAAGGATTACATCTAAACTGTACAAACAGATTAATCAGGGAAAGTCAAATGGAAAGAACCTGTCCAGTCGGTCTGTTCCTGCTAACAGCAATATCTTTGGAACGGGAGATGACAAAAATTGTTCTGAAAGACCTTCATACCTGTATTTAAGTAACTAAAATTAGGGATTTCAACAGGAAATTATTTACGACTAAAGAACTACCACAAACTTCAAAGGAAAATAAATAAATACAAGCACCTGAGCATACAATACTCAATTTAGCATAACCGTTGATCATATACACGTTTATGGAAATCAAATATAAATGCATAAGTGGTAGGCTAAAGTGATTCAGAAGTGCTTCAAAAAGTTCTAATAGTGCTTTCAGATAACCACAAGCGATTCAGAAGTGCATAAGTGGTAGCATAACTCCTCTATCCAACTAGCGTGAATATGAATGAAAATATTGGAATGACACCCTGTACAGAAGTGCTTCAAAAAGTTCTAATAGTGCTTTCAGATAACCACAAGAAAATTCAAAAAGCACTTGGATTTTTAATAAAATACTGATGTGCTTTCACCAAGTGCTTAAGAGTAGAATGTTTCTTACAGAAGCACTCCCATGCCTTCAATCAGTAAACCAGATTGTAAGAACAAGCAAGCCATGCTACATTCTGGAATTAGCAACCAAGATAATTCGGAAAAAAAAATTTGCACAAGTTTGCAGAATTAAGTGTCCCAGCTCACTACTGATACATAATGCAGATGAGCCTAGTTTCAACATTTTCAATTGGTTTATCCAAGAATGGTGACATGGACTCGATCCATAAGCCAATTTATACATGGAAATATTAACAAGACATACCAGCTTTTCCAATACTGTTCTGTTTCTTCAAGTCGTGCTCGATAAAGGTAACTGCAGAACAATACCAAAACTGTGCCTGTTATGTACAAGACTAGGATTAACAGAGACTTAATGTAAACAAAACAAAAACTGATCATGAGTGGATGAATTAATCATAATTTTCTTATAGTAAGTGCAGAAGAGCAGTATATGGTACATGATACAAAAATACTCACCACTTCTTTGAATCATCAAACTTTAATGTGGAAGGTACTGACACCCGAGCAGACTCAATATTTCTCAAAGAGCCTCCCCTCACACTCCATTCAATCTGCACAGATAAATTTTCAAGTTCAATATAACCAGTTATCCCAATCTAAGCCCATTAACTGTTTTACAACGTGTGTGCAAGTGTGTAGTAGGAATGCCATTTGGTGAGGACATGATGCAGTAAGCCACTTTGCCTTCTTCCTGAAATGTGGAAATAATAAGATTATTTTTACTCAGATTACTTGGAGAAAAGCTCACAACAACTAGTTAAGCCCGGAATCTTTTCTGGAATCACAAGGAAGCTATTGTTTGGCTTGATACAATACAATAAACTTGGAAGTTTCTTAGTTTTAGTCTTCAATTCCTAAATCCACTGCATTTTTTATGCAGAGGATAATTTTGTAAATATCAGTCCTTCCATTAAGGTGGTAATCCAATATTTACCATTTTCCTTATTTTTCATTTTTTATTTGGTTGACACTTGACCGGGCCTATTTGCCACTTCAGTCCCTACATTAATCAAAAAGTTTAGGAGAGGTACTACCCCAAATTTCCTTAAGGGGGCACTTTGATATTAACAGTAGTATAATCCCGGATCTCTTAGAGATATGTGCATCCTGGATTAAGAATCTTTATATAATTCATTCAAACTTCTAATGTGATTCCCTAATTGCAGTGTACTTCTTGGAGAAAATTGTGCTTCAATTCAATTATGGATACAAGGTGGTAAATAAACATTGGAAATCATCAGAGTTGGAAAAATATTGTAAGTACCGCTTTTTCAATGCTCGAAAAATGGTGCACCCTGCTTGATAAGATTTTCTGCATATGAACCAATGAAACCAAAGCTGTTCCCTGAATTAGTCTCAAAAGTCAGTGTTAGTTGACTGCCAGAATGCCTCACTGAAGGAAAATAATCCAAATAAAACTGAGAACATTATTTTGCAGTCATCAGACCTCTACAACATCAACAACCACCAGCCCAGCCAAGGTAGAAAGTACTTGCTTTGCCGCAACATGCACAGCAACAGATCCTCCCATACTGCATGTCAGTGACATTAGAGACATGGGTTAACAGGAGAATAGAAACACGGGAAATCCTTACAGTTGAATTGAAGTAACCAACTTTCCAGCATATAAATCATAAGAAACGAAATCTTGACATATTAATATGCTCTTCTAATAACAATCACCAATAACAGGCAATTGTCTATTACTGCAACAGATAACAGAATCATGAAAATGAGTTACAGGTTATTGATGATCAAGGGAGTTTATATGTTTCCATGCTTTCGAATTCAAAAACTCAGAAGTGGTTCATAAATATTGTCATGTATGTGATCAAAAGAAAAACACCACATAATTGATTTTATGAGAACTTCTCGGAATTTAAATTACTGCAAAAGAGAAAGCACAACCTGTGGCCAACAAGTACAACTGCAGGAGGGGAGTCTCCCTAAATTTCTTTGAAAATAGCCACAACATCATTGCACATAGTCTGAAAATTAGAACCACCATTTAGTTCAGTATATAGCATGACAGGTAAGCAAAGGAATTTTATCTTAGATGACGTAGGACAGATCTGAAACCCACAAATTAGTAAACTAGCGGAAGCAAACTCTAGGAAAACAAGCATAAAATGTAAAGATAGGTCTAGATTTGCTCCAGGGGTTTCACACCCGAAATTGGCTTCACACCAAAACAGTCCTTTCGCAGGAAATATTACTCTGATTTTTATTCATAAAACTCATACCTTCCATTGAATTACAATGGGGAATTTATAGGGAAATAAACAAATTAGAAATCCTAATTAAACTAGACTTAGAAATCATTCTAAACCTAGTAGAACGTGGAAACATGCCTACTCCTAAATAAAACAGAAAACATAAAAGAAATTAATCCTAATAGAATAAGGAGACATGCTTATTCCTTATTGAAACAGAAAAACAGAAAATTAAATCCAGAAAGTTCTAATTCAACCATAGAGATACGGTTGAATTAGGAATCCTGTTTTTCCCTTTCTTCTGCTGGTAAACCCTAAAGGATTTGTCAGGGATGTCCTCATCAATTCTCCCAGGCTGAGAAGAACTTGCCTCTGGTGAGATAAAACTATAATAACGCTCTAGCATGTCGGGGTCAATCCACTGTAGATCCTCCTTAGTGATCCAAGTATTATCAGAGGCAGGTCGGTGCTTCCATTTCACAAGAAACTTAGAATAGCCACCCTGCCTTGTCGAAACAATTGTTTTGTCCAAAATGTCTTCCACCAAGTCCTTAGATTGAGTTCGAGAGGGAGGCTGCAATGGGGTTACAGGTGAAAAATTTGTGACTTGAAATGAATCTGACGCAGTAGGTGTAGTACTCATAGGGCTACTTAGAGTAGGAGAGCTAATAGGTGCCAGATACTGAAAGAGATCCTCAATGTTAAACGTAGCACTAATACCCATTTCTGGAGGGAGTTCTAATACGTATGCATTAGGCCCAGCACGCTGTAGGAAGGACAGAATCCCATGACTTAACCCTTTCGCCTACTAGGCTACGTAAAAGATTACCGAAGCTTCTGTTTACCACCTCTGTTTGCCCATCTATTTAGGGATGATATGCTGTAGAAAACTGAAGTTTTGTGCCCATAATCTGCCACAGTGTTTTTCAAAAGTAACTCATAAACCGAACATCACGATCCGAGACAATGGTCTTTGGTAATCCATGTAGGCGAACCACTTCTTCCATGAAGATCTTGGCTACTTAAGATGCATCAAATGTCTTAGAACACGAGATAGAGTGAGCCATTTTGGAAAAACGATCAACCACCACAAATATAGAATTGTGTCGCCGTGGTGTAGTTGGTAAACCTAGGACAAAATCCATGCTCAGATCGTGCCAGGGAGTGTTCGGTACTGGTAGAGGAGTGTATAACCCTGTATTCTCCAGCCTATGCTTGGACATTTGACATGTCTTACATGTTAGGTTTTTGGCTCGTCAATTATGTCCTAGTTGGTTTATGATTGTTTTAGGAAAATTAGAGGTATACCAATTCTTATCCAAAAGGAATTAGGAAAGAATTTCTGGTTTCCCTATTTAATTAGGTTTAAAATAAGTCTTAATTCCTATCCCTCTTGGGAAGAGGAATTCAATCAGCCTTGGGACATGTATGCCAACTCTATATCTATAAATAGGTTGAGGCAAGGGTTATTTCTAAGAGAGGAAAAACAGTTAGAACAGCTAAGAGTTTTTGAGATTAGTTCTAGGGTTACAAAAGTTCTGTAATCTCTATTATTAATAAAAGGAGCCGTGATTTCTCCACCAAGAGAAATCACAACTGGACATAGGCAAAAGTTCTGCCGAACCAGTATAATTTTTGAGTGTTTCTAAGTTTCCTAAATATTGCTAGTTTTTAGTCTATTGCCGTTGGTTACATTAAAGAACCAGATCCGGCTAGGGTTATTTAACATGACACCTCTCAACAACTTTGGCTACATCCCGTTTAAGTCCTGGCCAATACAATCGGTCCTCCACAAGCCCAATCGCCTTATCTCTACCAAAATGATCAGCTAACCCACCCGCATTGTAGCTCTAGGATCAGGAATTCTCGAAGGGAGGTGCGGGGAATACAAAGTTTATTCCCTTTGAAAAGGAATCCCTCTTGTATCGTGAAGTTGTTGTTTCTGGAGTTCTCTTTCACAATCCCAGTATACACAACCCCAAAATCTGGGCAATTTGGGTATTCATCTTTTAACCTTTCGAACTCAGTTACTCCCATGTTCATTGTGTTTAAAACGAACACCTTGCGACTAAGAGCTCCCATGTCCGTTGTGTTTAAAACGAACACCTTGCGACTAAGAGCGTCAGCTGGTTTATTGTCTATTCTAGATTTATATTTCAGCACAAAAGTATATTCTTGAAGGAACTCAACCCACTTGGCATGATGTGGGTTTAGCTTCTTTCGTGAACTTAAATATCGTAGGGCTTCATGGTCAGAAAACAGGACAAACTCTTGTGGCAGCAAGTAATGTCTCCAGTGCCTCAAAGCTTGGACAACTGCGTAGAATTCTTTGTCATAAGTAGAATACCTCAGTTTTGCTTCATTCAATTTCTCACTAAAATAAGCTACTGGGTGTCCTTCTTGATGTAATACCCCACCAATTCAGACCCCTAATGCATCGCATGCCACCTCGAAAGCCTTTGTGAAATCAGGAAGACGCATTACAGGAGCTTCAACCATTATGTCCTTAATGTCTTGGAATGCTTTGGCGGCTGCAGTTGACCATTGAAATTCCCCTTTCCTTATACAATCTGTTATAGAAGCCATTATTGAACTGAAATTCCGAACAAACCGCCGAAAAACATAGCTAGCCCATGAAAACTACGAACTTTATGAATGGTTTTTAGCTCAGCCCAGTCGGCAATAGCTCTGACCTTTTCAGGATCAGCTTTCATACCTTCCGAAGAAACAATAAATCCTAAGAAAAAAACATAGCTAGTCAGGAAGGAACACTTCTTCAGATTGGCAAATAAATTCTCTCTTCTAAGGATAGTGCAGACTTGCTTAAGATGATCTATATGTTGTTTCTCATTAGTGTTGTAGATCATAATATCATCAAAGTAAACGACTAGGAACTTACCCATGAATGGCCTCAAAGCTTGCGTCATAACCCTCATGAATGGACTGGGTGCGTTGGTTAACCCAAATGGCATAACGAACCACTCATATAGGCCATCCTTTGTTTTAAATGCCGTTTTCCATTCATCCCCAGGTCGGACACGAATCTGATGGTATCCACTCCTTAAGTCTATTTTAGAAAAAACTGTAGCTCCAGCCATCATGTCTAACATGTCATCTAGCCTTGGCATGGGAAACCGATACTTCACTGGGATTTTATTGATTGCTCTACTGTCAACAAACATTCTCCAAGTTCCATCTTTCTTAGGAGTGAGCAAGATGAAAATATCGGAAATTTCGGTCGAAATATCGGAAATTTCGGTCGAAATTTCGGAAAATCCAGCTACAAGCACATAAGGAGAGGGTGAAGGAAATTGACCGAAATATCAAAAAAATTTATTATTTTGAGCACACAAATCCCTTTATGAGATCAAAACGACGAAGATAGACTATTAATTTGTGAAAATTGGACGTAAAACAAAGTTGTTTGAGTCGGATCACGGCGTCGGGTTGAAAAAAACCCGAATTGCAGACCCGCTGGAGAAGGAAGATGACTCATACTTGTATAGTTACCTTATATATTATATAGTGATTAGGATTACAACCAAGTTTGCTTGGCCTGTTGGCTCTGCGCCTTTTGGGTTTTATTTCTTCCTAAGGGGTTCATGGGTTCGACTCCCCCTAGGCTCAATTGTAGTTTAATTTTTTAAATCCTTTTTTTTTTCAATTTTCCAACAAACTTTGGCTTCTTTTTTTTTTTTTTTTTTCCAATTTTAAATATATCCATTCATTCCAAATTTTCAATGAAGTTTAACCCTATTTTTTCATTTTTTGTTTTTCCCGATTTCAAATATATTTGGACTTGATTTATCATTTTTCTTCTATTCATGAATTTTTTTTAATACTTATTGTTATGTTTTTAACTATATTAACATTCAATTATAGTAATTTACTTCAATTTTATAATTTTATTAGTTAGATATAAGGATTGAAATATCGATATCGATATCATTTGCAGTCAACAAAAATGATGAAAATTCGGTCTAAAAGTTGAAAATTTTGAATGAAACTTTGGGAAAAACTTAAGTACCCAATGATGGTTATATATGATTAATAAAAACTATAAAATGGCTATGATATAATAAATATATGATGAATAATATGATACAATAGAGTTCTGCCGATGACTAATAATATAAAAATTTAAACATAAACATAAATTGAAATGAATTACTATAATTGAATGTTAATAAAATTAAAAACATAACAATAAGCATAAAAAAATTTGAATGGAAGAAAAATTATAAAATGAGTAAATATATGTAAAATTGGAAAAAAATGATGAAAATATAGAGTCAATCTTTGTTCAAAAATTGGAAAGGATTGATATATTTAAAATTGAAAAAAAATGCCAAATATAGTTGAAAGAAAATAAGGAAATAACGGAAAAAAAAAACTTTAGCACCATGTGTGCACCTAGGGTCGAACCCAGGTTGCCTACAAATTAATAAAGGGCAAGCACAGCCCACAACCAACTGAGCTAAACAAGATCAATTGAAAATATAGGCAACCCACTAATATATAAAATATACTAACTTAAAACAGTCATCTCCTACCTCCCGCGGGTCTGCGATTCGTGTTTTTTGACCCGTGCGGTATGACCCGACTAGAACTCTATGATTTTATGTCCGATTTTCATGAAATTTGGCCCTATCTCGATCATTTTAATGAAATAAGATCCATGGGCTTAAAACAAGAAAAAATGTCGATATTTTGCTCAATTTCTTCCCCCCCCCCCCCCCACCTTACATGCCGCCGGCCAAATTTTTTGACATATCGACCGATATATCGATATTTTCATCACTGGTTAAATATAATCATTATTTAGTACTTAATTTTTTCCCAAAATTTCACTAAATTATTTTAACTTTTAATTAAATTTTCGTCAGTTTTGTTGACAGTAAACGATATCGATATCGACATTTAGAGCGAGATATCCGTAAATTTGACTAGCGATATATCCGTCGATATCAATATTTCAATCCTTGGGAGTGAGTAGGGCTAGTACAGCACACGGGCTAAGGCTTTCTCTGATGAATCCTTTTGCTAGCAGATCATCAATCTGTCTTCTTAATTCTGCGTGCTCAGTTGGGTTACAGAGATTCTGTAATGAGGTAGGTTGGGTAAGGTCGAGCCAGAGACTAGGTTAATTGAGTGCTGAATGTCACATAGAGGGGGTAAATTGTTTGGTAGTTCTGCAGGAAACACATCATTGTACTCCTATAAGACACGCTTTACTGCTGCTGGTTGATCCGTGGTGGATGTCAGGTCTGATTTCTGTGTGATTAGGGCATAGATGGGTGCATTCCCGTCAATTTCTTTGAGAAATTCTGCCATGCTAATAAGGTGCAAGTTCTTTCTTTGGCTAACCTTGGGTTGTTCCCTGCTGATGACATCTAGTTGTGGCTCAGTTTTGGGTGGCAGAGGCTTTAATGTTATCCTTTTTCCTTCATGTATGAAACTACATTCATTGGATTGTCCTACAGTTTGGACATCGTTATTATATATCCACGGTCTGCCTAATAGAATATGGCTCACCTCCATAGGCACCACATCACATAAGACGTCTTCCTTGTAAGACGATAGTTGAATTGGCACTAAGCATTGCTGAGAAACAGGAATAAAAGAGGTATCTATCCATGACACTTTGTACAGTTATGGGTGTTTTGTCGAAGCTAACCCAAGTATAGAAACTGTTTGTGCAGATACTACATTAATGCAACTTCCATTGTCAATGATGAGCTTGCAGTTTTTATCTCCACTTTTCATGTAGGTTTGGAAGATTGATGTTCTTCGCCAGTCATCATTGCTCTTAGGTTGGGCTAGAGTGCATCTTACCACTCCCAAGTGTGGTGGAGTGTAAGAATCAGACCCACCATTACAGTCTTCGTCACTAAGTGGGATTTCTGGTTCATAAACCTCTTCCTCGAAGTCACCCTGTCCTTTTTCCATTTTGGCCAAGGCTAAGGTGCGTGGCATTTCCTTTGTCGGCCAATGGGCAGCAAAGTGCCTAAACCCTTGGCATTTATAGCACCGGTTAGACCCTCCTCGTGTGCCTTGGACTGTTCTTCCTTTATCCCAGGTCGACGCACCAGTAGTGATGGCTTCTCTAGTCATGAGATCTGTTTTTGGTCCGGAAGAGCTAGCGCGAGTGTCAACCTAGCCTTCATCATTTGGCCCAGAAGCCCAAGGGCTTATGGGTACCCGATAGACCTGATGACAAAAAGCCCGACCCGACCCGATATGGGCCTGGGCCTGCCCGGCCCGCATGTTGAAGGGCTGGACTTGGGCTTAGGGTATTCAAGCCCCCTAGGCCCGATAGGCCCTAGCCCGATAAAGCCCGGTAAGCCCAGCCCGACCCGCCCAACCCAGGTAAACCCAACCATAAGCTCGAAAATATAAAATAATTATAAATTAAGAATTGATACCCAATCCAATTT
Source organism: Prinsepia uniflora (assembly GCA_032719365.1). Lineage (NCBI taxonomy): Eukaryota > Viridiplantae > Streptophyta > Magnoliopsida > Rosales > Rosaceae > Prinsepia > Prinsepia uniflora. The sequence continues at coordinate 67,815,617 of CM064872.1, forward strand.
TGTTACTACTATCATAGCTAAAATCCAAAACTCCAACCAAATCTCAACCTAGTGTCATTTAAAAGCCCAATGTCCAAACCAAACCCTAACCCTAAATTCAAAAAAACTCACTAGGTCTCTGACTCTCTTATCGACCTCCTTATCCTATCTCGGCTTTATGGTCTAAAAGTTAAGTCAATTCTCCAAATCCAATAGTACCCCTCCTTAGCTTATTTCAATATTCGATAATAATATTTAAGCTCAACTCACTTTTTATTTTTTACAATTAGGTAGGTACAAATGGGCTTAGTAGGCCTGGCCCAAGTGGGCTTAGCAGGCCCGATCCGTAAAGCCCGATAAAAGCCCGGCCCAAACCCGGCCCGACAAAGGGCATGGGCTTTCATATTTATGATCAAGCCTGTCCGACCCGGCCCGGTATTTTTTAAATTATGAAATAGGCCCGGCCCGACCCGGCCCAAGCCCAAAAATTTTGGGCCGGGCTTGCCCGACCCGGCCCAATGACAAGGCCTATGTCAACCCTTCGTGGTTCAGACTGCTTGGAAAAAGTAGAGGTCTTTTAGGTACTGCTCCAGCTCTTGCACTACCTAATAGGCTCTCCCTAGGGAGTTCGCATCATGAGGGATCAGTTCCCTTTGTAGTTCTAGTCGTAGGCCTGTCCTAAAACGAGAAAGAGTCACCAGCTGGTCTTCCCTTACATCACAACGTAACATGAATTCTTCAAATTTAGCGATATATTCAGCAACTGGCATACTCCCTTAGCAGAGAGACTGCCACTAGTCTAAGAGCCGTCGCTGGTATGACAAGCGAACATATTTTTCCTTCAGTCGTTCTTTCATCTCGTCCCAATGAGCAATGGGGTCTTGACGAGCTCTTTTTATTTGTCGTTCAACATTTGTCCAAAACATATTCACTTGACCAATTAGTTTATATTTGGCGAATCTAACTTTGCGACCTTCTGACATCTCATACCATTCAAACTAATGATCCATAGCAGCTAACCGATCCAGAAAAGACTTAGAATCTAACTCACTATCAAAGCTAGGAGCATCAAGCTTGACTAATCTCATGATCCATTCATCAAGATCTGGTTCACGAAAGGGCTGTCGTTCCCTTTCCTTATCATTCCTTTCGCGGTCCCTGCCTTGATGAGCTCCCAAGACAGCAGAGTGTTCTCGCAATAGGGTGGTGTGTTCTTGCAGTGTGGTCCGAATTTCAACAACATCTCTTGTCAATTGGTCCAGGATTTGTGCATGTTCGTTCAGCATCCATGTTCGATGGATAGGTCCACTCGCTGCGAATTGTGGACATACACTAGTGCCCAGAGGAGAAAGAATCTGCTCTGATACCAAATTTGACGTAGGACAGATCTGAAACCCACAAATTAGTAAAATGAACGTTCCCTGAACGTCCCCTGACAATCCACATCAGGAAAATGAACGTTCCCTGAACGTTCCCTGATCCCCAAGTATTATAACCACACTAATTACCCTCGATAGCCAGTCATCTCCATATGACTTCCGACTAACTGTCATTGCTATCGAGATCCGCATCCATACCTCACACTAATACCCGATCCGACACGGGATTCCATAATTTATCTCAGAACCGTATCCGTAGATCGGATCCCATAGTTCTGACTAGACTCACTAGAGTCATCCACATGGTCATCCATGACCTCAGCTGCTCTTCGCAGCACAAGTTCTCATCCACTAGTCACAATTAAGGTTTACCTTTTTAATCTATCATATACTAGGGTCCACAATCACACCCTATGGTTCCATTGAACCCAACAGCTTTCCGTAATAATAACCTCACAACCTGACTGACCCCGCGGTCTAGACATCGTATAGACATCAAATCAAATCCTACCATCAACTCAATGTGGGTTCCACCACTAAGGTCATCGGCCAACTCCGATGTACCAACATCTCTCACACCAGCAACCACCACTAGGGTTCACATTTTAGACCATTACTCAAATGAGGTTCCCCGAACCTGGCTGCACCTAGCAGCACAACAATTTAATATTACATGACCGAACCGACGGTCCCAAAATACCAGTTCATCACAATCAACCCTACTTGGGTCGAATCACATTAATGCACGACGTATCGGGCCAACCATACTCAATCCGCGATTAAAACTCAAAACTATCTATCAGGTTGATAACGAACTGCAGCCCAAAGAGACATCACACCCTCGACCTGCGCGCACAAAAGAGCAACCGTACTCTGATACCAAGTTGACAGGACCCATCCCAATCCCCCCGGGATTACCGTGGAATGTGCCCTGCTCCCGTCCAACAAGGGGTGTCAGACAAGGGATAACCAAGAGCCACTGCCCAAACGGGGCATCCAGAGTGCGCAAGGATCGATGGAGGAGGTGTGCAATGTCCCAGTCTCTGCTGCAATCGCATCCGTAATCAACCTGAAGGGCATTAAAACCAAAAGCTGTGAGTGGACAAAAACCAATAAGTTTATTAAACACATTTATAAGACATTTATGCCCTCCAATAAAAACGTATGCATGTCACGAAAACCAGTAACCAAAACGTTTGCTCAACCGAGCCATTAGGGCCTTAGCCCAAAAACCGTTAACCAAAAACCAAGTGTGGGAACTCAGCCCAAAACTGTGGAATGCCACACCCAGACATATTAAAACCATGTGGGCCACCGCCCAAAGCCATAAATATAAATCCATAAATCCAAAACCATTTAGGGTCCCCAACCCGACATACCATTTCATAACCAATAATCCATTTTTACCATATAACACATATCCAACCGATAAGCCATTTTATAGATTCATTAATCCATATTTTACCATTACCATCACCAGCATCCCAGATGCTTAGCGTCCCAGACGCTAGACGTCCCTGACGTCATATCTCACGGTTTAATAAGCTACGCGTGCTGCCCGGGGTCTCTCCGGGTCCATATCTCTGACATCCCTGATGTCTGACGTCCCTGACGTCAATCATAGCAATCCTGCTCCTGAGTCATCATACGGTCCGGCTGCTCCGTACAATGACCCCTCGCAGGCAATGCACCGTGACTTCCCCAGTGTCCCAGACATCTGGAGGAGACCATCATATATCCTTGTATCCAGATGGTATATGGAAAACAGTTTTATTTATTCCTTTTATCACATCATTACAATTGGGCCCTGCCCGAAATTTCCATATAACATCATAATTCCATTTAGGGTCCTTGACCCGAAATCACATTTATTACCCAACTGGGCCTCATGCCCAATTTTATGAACCACTGGGCCCACGGCCCGATTTGTAAACCAACTGGGCCAGCAACCCGACTTATAAACCCACTGGGCCCACGACCCGAATTCGTAAATCAACTGGGCCCCTGGCCCGATAACATAACTCAAATGGGTCTCAGCCCGATTTCATATCAACTGGGCCCCTGGCCCGATTTCATTAACCAACTGGGCCCCCGGCCCGATTACGTATCAACTGGACTCCAAGTCCGAAATTTCCAAAACAAGTGGGCCTCAAGCCCGAGTTTATATTTCCAATTTCAAAACCATTTCATCACATTATATCCAAGTTATAAATATGAAAAATCCATGTAAAACCGGAAACCTCGATTTATGTGCAAGCTCGTAAATCGCCTCGAAATACGTGAAACCGTACAATTTACCAACAACCAAATCAACATCATACAATCACAATCACAATCCATATAAGACAGTTAGGCATGCATAGAATTTATAAAACCAAAGTCCACTCACAGACCGTTTTAGCGGTATGCCTCGATACGCATGCCACCGGCCCTCCCGGACCTCACCACTATCACCGGGACTCCCAATCCTGTCCAAATTACATTAGAGGGTCACTAACCTCATCATTAACATCCTATCAAAGTCCCGTAATTTTCCCGAATTTTTAACTATTTTTAAACTTGATTTAAAACCTTCGGACATCCCGAACAATAACGAAACGGTGTCCGATCGACACGAAACCAATCCCAAAATGTTCGTTACATTAAATAGGATAGAAGTCATGTTGACCTCACCTCGAGATTCATGCCCACGCGCCGTCACGAGCCGCCGTGAGTGGTTGCGCGTGAAACCCACGCGCCTGCTACAGTGTCACCATCTAACCCGTATCTCTGGTAAACGGGTCCAACTTTCCCGCGATACGACCCGGTTCCAATCCTATCAATTCAGCCTTAATTACATCAATTGATCATTCAATTAGCTTTGTTATAAGTTTAATTAAAGGTCTGCAATCACAATTACACGATTACATACTCCAAACCTCACGATTCGATGATGAACACCAAGAACACCCGGTTACTGTTCGTTCATGGAATTCCTTCAATTTCGATCGATTTCCTTCAATTGATGCAACCAGAAGCATCAGTGGACTCTGTTAAACACTTCCCCCAACTCAATTTCATCAATCCATTGCTCAATCTCCACGACTCAAGCTCGATAGCCGTCACTGTGCAACCATGGAAGTTCGTCAATCTCCAGCGTTTTCCTTCAATTGATCCCTCCAGAAGCATCGTGGGATCCTCAGGAACACAATCCCCACATCAATTCCGTCGTTTAAACACTCCACGATCACGACTCAACCTCGAGTTTCTTCCTCTGTCACCAAGCTCGTTCAGAGCCAAAACGGCACCAATTCTTCTCGTTTCTTCGACAATTATGATCGTGGCACTCCCAGAAAGCTGAAAGTAATCACCAATTCGACCCTCACGGCCTTAGGATTTAATTTCGAATTTTCCCTCTCAAACCCCAAATTTCGATCTTTTATTTCATCCTCCCTCTCTCTGCCCCGTGTGTTCTCTCAATTAATCCAGTATTCAAGTCTCTCAATTTCCTCAATTCTGCCATGAGAAGGCAGCCAATTCCCCTAGCTCACACACTCCGTTGATGTTGCTCACGGTGTAAGGAAATATGAAGAAAATGAAAGAGGAAATGGAAGACATGATGAAGGAGCAATGATGATGTAGGAAATGATGGTGTTGGGAGGGAAACATGGATCAGATTTCAGGGGATGGGTGACATTTGTCACTCATCCGGATGTGCACAGTCGTCGGTTACTATTCATTATTATATTATTATTTTAATCCGAGCCTCGGTTCGTAAATTCGTTTCCCTAACCATAACTTCGTCGTCGAATCTCCAATTTCGGCATGCCGCCTGTCATTGGATTCGTATCGACGAGACCTACGTAGCGGTCCTTGGCCCTCGTCCATCAGACCTCCCGGTCAAAAAGTCAACATTTGACCCCAATTGACCAAAATTACCAAAATACCCCTCAAATTCCGAACATCATAACTTTCTCCTCGGATGTCGGAATCGAACGTGCCGCCTGTCTATGAACTCGTGACGTCCCGAACTACGTCACGGTCATCGGTCAAAGTACATTTGACCGCCCGATCAAAAAGTCAACATTTTGCCCACGACCAGGGGTAAAACTGTCATTTTGCACATTTTGTCTCATTCCGCCCTACTAACCACCGTTCAACCTCACTAATCAAGATTAATGACTAATCTAATCCAGGAATTCGGGACGGGTCGTTACAGGTTAGACCCTCCTCGTGTGCCTTGGACTGTTCTTCCTTTATCCCAGGTCGACGCACCAGTAGTGATGGCTTCTCTAGTCATGAGATCTGTTTTTGGTCCGGAAGAGCTAGCGCGAGTGTCAACCTAGCCTTCATCATTTGGCCCAGAAGCCCAAGGGCTTATGGGTACCCGATAGACCCGATGACAAAAAGCCCGACCCGGCCCGATATGGGTCGTGGGCCTACCCGGCCCGCATGTTGAAGGGCTGGACTTGGGCTTAGGGTATTCAAGCCCCCTAGGCCCGTTAGGCCCGAGCCCGATAAAGCCCGGTAAGCCCAGCCCGACCCGCCTAGCCCAGGTAAACCCGACCCATAAGCCCGAAAATATAAAATAATTATAAATTAAGAATTGATACCCAATCCAATTTTGTTACTACTATCATAGCCAAAATCCAAAACTCCAACCAAATCTCAATCTAGTGTCATTTAAAAGCCCAATGTCCAAACCAAACCCTAACCCTAAATTCAAAAAAACTCACTAGGTCTCTGACTCTCTTATCGACCTCCTTATCCTATCTCGGCTTTATGGTCTAAAAGTTAAGTCAATTCTCCAAATCCAATAATACCCCTCCTTAGCTTATTTCAATATTCGATAATAATATTTAAGCTCAACTCACTTTTTATTTTTTACAATTAGGTAGGTACAAATGGGCTTAGTAGGCCTGGCCCAAGTGGGCTTAGCAGGCCCGATCCGTAAAGCCCGATAAAAGCCCGGACCAAACCCGGCCCGACAAAGGGCATGGGCTTTCATATTTATGATCAAGCCTGCCCGACCCGGCCCGGTATTTTTTAAATTATGAAATAGGCCCGGCCCGACCCGGCCCAAGCCCAAAAATTTTGGGCCGGGCTTGCCCGACCCGGCCCAATGACAAGGCCTATGTCAACCCTTCGTGGTTCAGACTGCTTGGAAAAAGTAGAGGTCTTTTAGGTACTGCTCCAGCTCTTGCACTACCTAATAGGCTCTCCCTAGGGAGTTCGCATCATGAGGGATCAGTTCCCTTTGTAGTTCTAGTCGTAGGCCTGTCCTAAAACGAGAAAGAGTCACCAGCCGGTCTTCCCTTACATCACAACGTAACATGAATTCTTCAAATGTAGCGATATATTCAGCAACTGGCATACTCCCTTAGCAGAGAGACTGCCACTAGTCTAAGAGCCGTCGCTGGTATGACAAGCAAACATATTTTTCCTTCAGTCGTTCTTTCATCTCGTCCCAATGAGCAATGGGGTCTTGACGAGCTCTTTTTATTTGTCGTTCAACATTTTTCCAAAACATATTCACTTGACCAATTAGTTTATACTTGGCGAATCTAACTTTGCGACCTTCTGACATCTCATACCATTCAAACTAATGATCCATAGCAGCTAACCGATCCAGAAAAGACTTAGGATCTAACTCACTATCAAAGATAGGAGCATCAAGCTTGACTAATCTCATGATCCATTCATCAAGATCTGGTTCACGAAAGGGTTGTCGTTCCCTTTCCCTATCATTCCTTTCGCGGTCCCTGCCTTGATGAGGTCCCAAGACAGCAGAGTGTTCTCGCAATATGGTGGTGTGTTCTTGCAGTGTGGTCTGAATTTCAACAACATCTCTTGTCAATTGGTCCAGGATTTGTGCTGTTCGTTCAGCATCCATGTTCGATGGATAGGTCCACTCGCTGCGAATTGTGGACATACACTAGTGCCCAGAGGAGAAAGAATCTGCTCTGATACCAAATTTGACGTAGGACAGATCTGAAACCCACAAATTAGTAAACTAGCGGAAGAAAAATCTAGGAAAAGAAGCATAAAATGTAAAGATAGGTCTAGATTCGCTCTAGGGGTTTCACACCCGAAATTGGCTTCACACCAAAACAGTCATTTCGCAGGAAATAATATTCTGATTTTTATTCATAAAACTCATACCTTCCATTTAATTACAATGGGGAATTTATAGGGAAATAAACAAACTAGAAATCCTAATTAAACTGGACTTAGAAAATCATTCTAAACCTAGTAGAACATGGAAACATGCCTACTCCTAAGTAAAACAGAAAACATAAAAGAAATTAATCCTAATAGAATAAGGAGACATGCCTATTACTTACTAAAACAGAAAAACAGAAAATTAAATCCAGAAAGTTCTAATTCAACCATAGAGATACGGTTGAATTAGGAATCCTGTTTTTCCCTTTCTTCCGTTGGTAAACCCTAAAGGATTTGTCAGGGATGTCCTCATCATTAGAAGAACACAAATAAAATTTCAGTAGATAAATCCTCTTTTGACTGTCTTTTTACCTCAATTGATAGATCAGTATCATTTTCTGTGGCTGACTTTCCATGTCCTCTCAAGTCCATGGAAACTACCCGGGCTTTCTCCTTAATTATATTTGCTGACAAGGCAAATGAGAGCCTGGGCAAGTAAATCATGTAATCTACCACAGCAAGGTGGCTCAGCCACTTCCTACATTGATAGATCAGTATCGTTTCGGGACGGGTCGTTACACAAGGTGGCTCAGCCACTTCCTACCGTCCAAACCCATCCCTAAACCATCATATCAACCCAATAACCACCAGCTAATCCTCAGATAACAACCTAAACATTTAAATTCCATTTTTGAACCATAAAACCGAGAATGGGTTCGGGTTTACCTGGTTGGTGTGTCACCGCCGTCCACGACGGCGAGCCTTCTTGCAGCTACCTCAAACTCCTTCTCTTCCTCTGTCCTCACACATAAACGACTGGGGAGGGGGAATATGGTTTTGGGTTCTATAGAGAGGAAGAAATGGTGAGAACGGGTTGGTTTGAAAACAAGAATGAAGATGGTCGATGCATGAATGTATAAGGATGGCCTGTGGATGGGTGACACTTGTCACTCATCCATTGGGCAGGGATTAAATATCTGGGGCCCACTAGGATCCAAAAGTTAAGTCGTTTCGTAAAACGTGCAATAGTGCTCCGAAACTTCCTTGAATCGTAACTTCGTCGTCGAACTTCGGAATTCGACGTGTCGCCTGTCTACGGATTCGTATCGTCCCGATCTACGTAACGGTCATCGGCCCTCGGACATCGGACCTTCTGGTCTAAAAGTCAAATAGTTGCCCCTTTTAACCAAATTTACCAAAATACCCTTAAACTTCTGAACGTCATAACTTTTTCCTCGAATGTCGGAATTGAACGTGCCACCTGTCTATGAACTCGTGACATCCCAAACTACGTCACAGTCATCGGCCAAAGTCCATTTGACCGCCAGAACAAAAAGTCAAAACAATCATTTTGCATTGTTCGTCCGATTTCGCCCAACTAATCACCGATTAACCTCACTAATCGTGATTAGTCACTAATCTAATCTTGGAATTCGGGACGGGTCGTTACATAGGAACTTGAAGTTAGGATTTTTGCCAAAAATAAAGGAATTGGATTGAAATATCAAGGTAAGTTTTTCACGTTTTGACATCACATAACTGCTGCATGGTATCATTAGAAGTATTTGGATGTTTAAAATGTGGAAATTGGACAAAAAACAAGGGTTTTGGATGAGGTTGAGTCGTCGGGTCGGATCAGAAGTTTCAGACCTGATTGGAGTTTGTAGATGACACTGTTGCAGCACGTGAGTCACACATTGAACTCAGTGGACCACTTTCAGGATGGATCAAGAGTGATCCATCGAGAATTTTAAGGGCGTTAGAAGTATGCAAACCCAGGAGAGTAAAAGCTTAGTATTTGTACACGACTACCTAAAATTTCGAGGACGAATTTTTTTAAGGAGGGTAGGTTGTAACGACTCGGACCCTCGATAAGGCTAAAATTGGAAAGTTTAAAAGAAAATGACCATTTTTCCCCTGTAGGGTCAATAGTTGACTTTTTTTTACCGAAATTTTTTTAGATTGTACTGTAAGGTCTATTATGTAGATCTCGGTATCTTGAGTCGGTAGACAGGTAGTATACCAAAAACAGAGGTCGATTAGTTTAGATACGGGTCAAAATTAGTTAAGGGCATTATGGTAATTTTGACATAAATGGGTAATTTGGCCATTTCACAATTGTGACATGTGAATCTTGTGTGTGGGTCTAGAAATATCTGGTATTTTCCTTCCCTTGCATCCACTGACGTAGTGATCCTTTAAACGAGGGATTGTGTGTGTGAGTATGGCAATCTGTGGAGTAGCACCAAAAAGAAGAAAAATAAGCAAAACAGGAAGAAGGTGAAGGAGCTCAAGAAGATGAGTGAGAGGAAACCAAAGAAAGAAAAAAGGAAGAAAGAATTGATGAAATGAAGAAATATAGAGTGGAAAGAAAGCTTTTAGCCCTGGGACCCGAAACCATCATGTTTGGGTTCTTAGTTTGGGCTTTCGTTTGAGGCTGAGAAACTTGGTAACAAGTTTCCAATTATCTTTCTAGAGGTTGTACGATCAGTTTAAGCCTAAAAACAAAGAGATATGACGAGGGAAACACTCTGGGATGAAGGTTGAATAATGGCTGAAACATGAAGGTATGTTTCCCTAAGGTCTAGCACTTCTTACGTAGCTTAATGATCACAGAAATGTTCCTGGATTTAAATCGATGCAAATCGACCTAAAGAACATGAAAACCAGACGTAAAATAAGCAAGTTTTAACTGGATCGGGTCGTCAAGGTGACCTCTACGCAGGCGCGTGAAGTCCACAAGCGGAAGCCATTAGTGGCACATATGGTGCGTGAGCCAGAATTTGGGGTTTCAGTTGACATGAAAAATGTTCCTCTTTGAATTTTGAGTTCAATGGTATAATATCCAAGTTAATTGGACATCGTTTGAATATAGTTTTTGGATTTTCAAAGTAATATGTTATATCTTACAAAATAAATTAGAGTTTGGTAAATTAAAGGACTTAGCTTGGAATCCCTTATTGGATATTAAGAAATTTATAATGAAATATTGAGTAATAGACATATTTATGAAAATAGTAAAAGAGGGAATTGGCTATGAATACAATTTAAGTTGAAGGCTTAACATTTTACTTTTGGTTTGTTATGAATAAAAATGTTAATGCTGTGCGGTGAGGATGAGAATAATTTTCTTACAGATGGTAATAATAAGGCCATGGGTATATGTTAATTTAATGGTGGTTGTTGTGCTCTAAGATGATGTTTGTGATGAGGGAACCATTTTTTCTATAACGGATTAATGTATATGAGACTATATGTGAATTTGAATGTAAATGATAGTTGTATGGAAAGTAAGAAAGGAGAAAGGGAAGACTTTGAGTATTGTTATGCGAATAATTGAAGGGCATTTATGGAAAAATGGAAATGGATCGTTAGAAGGATTGTGATACCCTAATAAGTATGTGATTATATCGTGTAATTCAAAGTTTGATGATAAAAGAAATATGTGAACAATTATGTATTAAATTTAGATTTATAGTAACTTTGGTATATAGTTGATGTTGCAAGGTGTGGTAATCTAATAATAAAAGTAAAATTTGTTATGGCCAAATTAGTGGTTCCACAACTCGTCAGGGTTAGTTAGTTGGACGTAGGCGGTAATCTCGTAAAGGTGGATTTAGGTTGGTTAAGCTATTAAGTTATCGACTCAGATAAATTTTGTAATATCCCTTGTCTGACAAGAATTGTCAAATGAGAGCAGGATTAGCCCGGTTTCCACGGAAATTAGGAACGGGTCCTGTTAGAGAGGGTTCACGATCTGTGGTTGTAAGTTTCAATCCCTTCAACGTAGATTCTTAAGGTGGCTTAAGTGTGCAAACATATCAAAATTCTCATTTTTACTTTTACGCCCACTTAACATTTGTTGACAAGACCCATCCCGATTATCCCTCGATAGTCGTGATGAATCCTGCTCCCGTCTGACAATAACTAAAAATTACCGAAAGTAACCAAACTTATATACATACATCACACAACAAATCCCGAAAACATTATCAGACAAGGGATAGTTAAGTTTTACAGACCAATGACGTCACAAGTTTGACTAGTAAAAAACAATACAGAGCATAGGTACTATTACAGATAGGGGTCAAATTCCTACTCTGTAGAGTGTCTGAGTGCGCAACGGTCTATTTATTCTTTTGCCTCGCTTGCCTCGTTTCTAGCCCTCGTACCTGTGCACTGGCCTGGAGGGTGCATAAAACAGTAAAGGTGTGAGTGGACAAAATAAAGTTAGATAAATACATTTACCAAAACACATTTCTTACCCTCCAGTTTTCACAAACATTCATGCATATCATAAAACACGAGTAATAATAAGAAATCAATTAAATATGTTCAGTGGATCAATCAAAACAATTTCCACAAAACCACGAGACTTATTTCCATATCTTGTTGCTTAGAGTCACGTTTATCCCTGCTACGCGTGCAAATCAATAGGCTCAAGGACCGCTCAAAATCCGAGCATCTGCCGCTGTGAACACATCACCAGCCGGCAATCCAGATCTAGTGAATACATCACTTTCCGATCTATGTATATCCATCACATCTGATCTGAGTCAAGCCTCCCTCGGCTGCCCGACAAAGACCGTGCTACGTGACCTCTTCGGGGTAAACACTTCCATCCCGAAGGCGAGCGTTATCTCCAGGGTGCACTCCGGGGAAAAACATATTTTCACCCGAAAGCCCTAACTATCCGCAACATCCCATCATCACAAAAACCAGTGAAAAACAGTTGCATTGAAATCAAAATCATTTAACAACATAGGGTCGCAGCCCCAAATTATAGTGTCTTCAAATCCGGAAAAGTCAAAGTCCCGATTTACATTATAAATTCGCAAATCATTAATATCATCATATAATCACATGGAAATACATATCCAATCAAAATCACAATTTTCTTGGGTCTCAAGCCCAAAATATCATTTTCAATCCGGGCCGTAGCCCAAAACATCATTTGCACGTTCCTCGTAAAACGTGTCCGAAAGACTGATTAAAATAATCACAAAATCACGAGAATAAAAAAATCATCAAATTCATCATGTAACTCCAAATCCGAGTCAAAATCATTATTTACTTGGGTTCTCACACCCACAATATCATTTTAACCAATTTCATGATTTCTCGAAAATCGTGCCAAAATATAATAATATAATAATCATAAAACCGAGAAATCACCGAATTGAAATACCAATCATGACAAAGCATATAAAATCATATAATAAAGCATTTTAAATCATATATGCATGCATCACGGTTAGAAAACAAAGTCCACTCACACACACCGTCCCGATTGTTCAGCCTCGAGCTGTTCGTTTTCCTCCGACGTCCCGGGAATATTCCAGCCTGTCAAACAAAGTGATTTAAGGTTACTAGACTATCATATAATCCTTAAATAAGAATCCCCTAATTGTCGGAATTTTATAATATTATTTTAATATAATTTAAACGTGTCGGGTACTCGGAACTACGCTGAAACCAAATCCGATTGACCCGAAACCAACGCGGATAGGTTCGTATCATCGAGAACATCAAGTTTCATGTTGATCACTTTGCCGAAATCCACTCCACGCGCCGTCACGCGCCGCCGCAAGCGGCTGCGCGTGAAAGCCACGCGCCTAGCACAGTGCCTGCTACAGTGCGTCGTCCTCACCCGTTTGTCTGATAAACGGGTTGAAATACCCGCGATAGAACCCGATGCAATCTCAGTCAATTCGACCTTAAATCGATCCATTCTTTCAACTGATTCCATCTAATCCAACTTCATTTCAGTTCTGTGAATTCAATTACCTCAATTAAGGTCTAAAACCTCACGACTCACGATCGAACTTCGACGGGTCTCCTATTCGGGTTTCACGATTCCGTGCCTGATTTTCCAATTAATTCATATGGTTAGCATCGTGAGAGTATAAGGAACATTTCTACAAGATCAATTTCGTAAAAATTTACCTCTAACTAACTGAACTCAACTCAAACTCGATTTTCGGCAGCCATGGCAGCTTCTGTTCTTCCTCAATTCGACAGCAATTCTCCTCGTTTTTGTTGCAGTGAGTGTCGTTTTGATCCTAGCAACTCAATGTAATCCTCAATTTCTCTTCTCCTGGCTCCCAAATTCGAATTCGACTTTCCCCCAATTTTTCTGAATTTTCGAAGCAAAATTCTCCCAGTTCTCTCAACCCCTCGAGTTGTAACGACCCGTCCCAAATTCCATGATTAGATTAGTGACTAATCATGATTAGTGAGCCTAATCCGTGATTAATTGGGCGAAATCGGACGAACGATAAGAAATGACCGTTTTGCCCCTAGTAGTGGCAAAACGTTGACTTTTCAATCGGACGGTCAAATGGACTTTGACCGATAACCGTGACGTAGCTTGTGACGTCACGAGTTCATAGACAGGTGGCACGTTCAAATCCGACGTTTGTGGAGGAAGTTATGATGTTCGGAAGTTTAGGGGCATTTTGGTAATTTTGGTTAAAAAGGGGTCAAAGGTTGACTTTTTGACCGGGAGGTCCGATGGCCGAAGACCGTTACGTAGATAAGGACGATACGAATCCGTAGACAGGCGGCACGTCGAATTTGGACGTTCGCCGGCAAAGTTACGGTTCACGGAAGTTCTAGGTTACTATTCATGACGACACGTTTTACGAGACAAAAAGTAAGTTTTGTCTTTTGTGGGCCCAGTTACTTTTCAACAACCAATGGATGAGTGACAAGTGTCACTCATCCACTGGCCACTAGCCTACATACATGCATTTACATCATCGATCATTCCTTTCCATTTCAAACCATTTCACCCGATCTCACACCATTTCTTCGCCTCTGAACAACCCAACCCATTCCCTTCACTTGGTTTCACTTGAGGCTGGCACAGGGGATGACTGAGGACTGGTGGAGGTTGTTGGACGGCTGGAACCACCGCCCACGGCGGCGTGGAGGAGACAAACCCGAGCGGGTAAGTCTTCCATTCAAAATTTCATTTCGGGTTTTAGGTATTAGGGATGATATCTGGGGATTGGATGGTGATTTTTAGGTCCCTAGGAGTGTGTGGGGGAGCCTTGGACGGCGGTGAAGGGCTGAGATGCCGTGGGGTTAATCGGAAAAAATGGGGACCGTGAGGGGTGTTAGAACGGATCGATTTAGGGGCTTTAACTTAGTTTTCTTTACATGATTAGACTCCTAGGATTAAAAGAGGAATTATAGGATTGATTAGGAGTTGAATCGGACTGAAATGGAGGAGAAAATCCACCGGACCGGTTACTCCGGTTCAAGCCGGTCCAGAACCAGAGGACCGGTTCGATCGCTGGAGATGACGGGTACTGTAGCGGCGCGTGAGGCCCACGCGCAGCCACTTCAGGCGGCGCGTGCGGGCGTGTGGAGGAGAATTTGGGGAAGGTTCCAACATATGAAATCATCTATTCGATGTAACGAACATTTTGGGACAGGTTTCGTGTCAATCGGACACCGTCTCGATATGTTTCGGGGCATCGGAAGGTTTAGGATCGACTTTAAAAAATAGTTAAAAATACGGAAAAATTACGGGGCTTTAGTGGGAGGTTAATTAAGTAGTTATTAACCTTCTATTAAAATTTGGACAGGTTTGGGAGTCCCGGTGATGGTGATCGGCTCGGGGAGCTGAATGGCACGCAAATCGAGGCGGCAGCTCGGACGGTCTGTGAGTGGACTTTGTTTTCTAAATTGGTGCATGCATAAATGTTTATTATATGTTTTATTACTTGTTTGATGATGCCATGGGTGCATTTTTATGTGGTTACGTATAAGCACGTATTTCGAGGTTTCAGCCTTATAAGGTGCTTATACGGGTCTGTATTTCTTTATTGGTTTTATTGAAATGGTTTTGAATTTCCCAAAGGATAAACTCGGGTATGAGACCCATTTGGTTTGGTCTCGGGCATATGACACTATTTACGACCTTCGGGTCTAAATCGTGGTCGCGACGGGTGCTATGTGCACGGCGATCAATGATACGACGCTCGACTCCGGTTTGGGATATGTTCCTTCCGGAGAGGTCACGATGCACGATTCATGGTCGGCCAGCCTGGGGAGGCTCGACTTCGAAGTGCTGACGGTTCAGGATAACGATCGGTGATGAGTGCACCATGATCTTGTGGTGGTCGCGTCGGTTGATTCGTTCACGGCGACATACCAGGATTGAGGGCGGTCCTGGATGGATGGTTGCACGCATCACTATGATCGGAGTCGTGACTGACCCTTAGATATCGGGCACGGTGCCCAGTTGAGTCATATGTTCGGGCACGAGATGTAGTTGTTTTACACTGATGATTTCGGGTCAGGGACCCTAGATGGATTTCCAAGTTCATGGCGGTTTATAGGAACCGGCATGAACTCTGGAAAGGTCATTGTGGTTCATGACGGTTTATGGGAACCGGCATGAACCTTTGTCAGGTCATTCTGGTTCATGACGGTTTATGGGAACCGGCATGAACCCTTGTTATGGATGTTATGGATCATGACGGTTCAAGGGAACCGGGCATGAATGTTTATGTTATGTATATATATGTATTCATATACCTTCCTTTACTTCTATTATCTCCTCCGGGGAGGGTCGTTGGCCTGGGTGGACCCCGGAGTAGTCACGGAGCACCGACTGAGTGGATTCACCCCCTAGTTGGGTTCCTCACTCTCAGGAAGGCTATGGTTACTATTACCTCGCGTAGGGTCAGTGGTCTACGGACATTGATCTTGACTTTGAGAAGACTCGGATTGAGACCTGGGTAGCACGCGCGTAGCTTTGGAAACCGTGACAGGATTGGTTGTGTGAATTATATGTATATGTGATGTATGCTATATATGATATATGATGTGTGTTTACACAGGTTTTGGGCTGTGGCCCGTATGGTTAGTTTCTTATGGATTTGAGCAGTGGCCCGTGTACTTGGTTTCATTATGTTTTTCTGGATAAATGGTTTTCGAATGCATGCATTCTTTTTAGTGGAGGGTATAAAGGTCTTCTTTATGAAATATGTTTTTATAAAATCTTTATTTTTGTCCACTCACAGTCTTTCTGTTTTTAATACCCTTCAGGTTGGATACGGTGTGGCCTGTAGCAGAGATCGAGATATCACATACCTCCTCCGGATCCTGGCGTACTCTGATAGCCCAGGAGGGCAAAGGTCGGAAATATCCCTTGTCTGACACTTCGTGTCAGACGGGAGCAGGGTCATCTCGCACTAATCCCGGGGGGATTGGGATGGGTCCTGTCAGCGTGGTATCAGAGCATGGTTGCTCATGTTACTCTAAATTCCAGAGCGTATTTTACGCATTACTCTGTACGTAGGTCGAGGATGTGATATCTCAATGGGCTACAGTTCATGGTCAACCCGATGTTGTGGTGCCGGTACGATAGTTAGTAGGTTTGTATAGTAGAACGTCTTGGTTCGGAATTCGATGCCGAGGTTGCCATAGTTCTGTCGTGGATGACAGTGTGGGACCCTACAAATGGATAAACGTATTCTTATTGATTTTGATCGTGAGATGGTTAGTTGTGATCGTCTTCACGATGTCGTAGGATCAGTTCTGACGACTGGTTGGGAATTATGACTATCCGATAATTGGACTTTGGTTGGGTTAGATGGATTTACTGCAGTCGACAGTTGGCAGCTGGATTCGAGGAATCCTGGTTGGATTGTTGGTAGGATTGGATTGACGTCTTTACGATGTCGGATCGCAGGGCCGGTCAGATTGTTGATTTTACTGCTTTTCGCAGTTGGGTTCCGAGGAACTCTAGGGGTGATCGTGGAATCCTATGGTAGGATGTGTATGGTTCGGAAAGGTAAGTTGGCGAGTGGTGTGACTTTGATGACTATTCGGATTTGGATTCGTTAGTCGGTCTAGTCATGTCAGCTTGTGTGGGGACTGCACTTCGCAGTCAAGGTTGTACTTATCGGTTAAACCTATTTGGTTGTCGTGCTACTTAGTTGTGGTTTAGTGCAACTAAGGTCGTGGATGACTTGGTAGACGACAATGGTTTAGTCGAGTTACGACAGGTTAGAGATTGTTGGACAAGTTACCAGGGTTGATACTTGTCGATGGAATCCCTGAGCGGGATACGGAGTGGTCGTAGTTATGGGTGTCGGGAATCGGGGACGTTCTGGGGACGTTTTCCTTTTTTCGTATAAGTTATCAGGGTGACTGTAACTAGAGTTGGGTGCGAGGGAGGCAGAATTTCTCCTATTCGAGCAGAGGTACGGGGTCGGCGCTCGGTATGAACGGAGATCCAGGGTGTCAGTTTTGCACACGGCATGCTGATACTGACACTAGTGTTGGTGATAGTACGTGGTGTTGGTACTAGCGCTGGTGCTGGTGCCGGTGATCTTGATGACGGTGAGTTACTAGTCGGGATGAGACATCCGTCATAATGGGTATGTGTTCGGTATCTATAAATTGGTGTTGGACACGTGGTTGATGTCCGAGTGTGTTGGTTCCGATATGGTTGGAACTTCGGAATCGCGAGAGGTTGCGATTGAGGTGACGAGTGGAATGCGGGTTTTCCGCATTGGTAATGGGTATTTCGAAGTCGTTTTGGGTGACTTCTCAGATTCTACCATGATTGATGATGGTAGATGATGTTGATGATGGTAGATGATGTTGATGATGTAGATGTTGTTGGTTGCCACTAGTACGCCGATCGTGTATTGGTTGGTGAACCCGGGATTTGTCTTGGGTCATCAGATGGATTGTTAGCTGAGTGAGCTTATGTGGATCCCGATGGGGATCGGGATTGTGATGTTGTGGACTTTGGACATTGTGACGATTCTCGATCGTGACGTTCATGGTCGGGTGATGTAATGATAGGATCTGGATCGTAATTTTGATGATCCAGATGGGTTGAGAGTATATCACTCTTACTTGGATGTTGAGTGGAGCATGATGGGACTGAACTTCTTTTCGAGGTAAATCCCATATGGCTTATTACTCGCCTGAGTAGTTGTTCGATGAGTAGTTTTCCGGCGTGGTTGGGTATGGTCAACCTAGATGTGTTGATGTTGGGATTGGCTTCCCTATGAAGTCAATCAAAGGTATTGAGGTAATTATTTAAATGGGTAACCGATAGGTTCGGTTTTGGTGCGTCTGGGTAGACGTAAAAGAGATTTCAGGTTTTGGAATCAGATTTCTGGATGACGATTCAGGATTTGATTTTGGAACTTGAAAGAGGATTTCTGGATTTGGGTTTTGGAATCGGATTCTGGGTGATGATCCAGGATTTGTGTAACGACCCGAACCGAGGAAAAATAATATTTTAATGTAAAAAGACTATTTTGCCCCTGAAGGGGGGGAAACCTTGACTTTTGGCCCGGGCAACAATTTGGACTTTGACCCATGACTATGACGTAGGTCGGGATGTCACGAATCCGTAGACAGGCGGCACGCCGAAATCGGAGTTCGTATGAAGAAGTTATGGTCAAAGAAGCGTTTTAGCGGAATTTACGAACCGAGAACAACGGAATAAAATATTAATTTATTACGGGAATCCGTGCCAACCTAATATTTAAATCAAACCGGTGGATTGGTGACAAGTGTCACCCATCCAAGCCTCACTATTCCCATAAAGCAACTTACACTATTTAACTCATTTTTATATTAATTATTTTCCCTCCAATTGTTTCTAGCCCTTGGATCTACTGCTCAAATGCATCCTGGCCCTTCATTTCTTCTGATTTTCCTTATTCATGCACGATCATCCTCTGTCCGTTTCACTCAAACACACACATTCATCCCCCCTCCACAACCCGTGCATTTCTTCCATTTTCTCTCCATCCAAACACACGAACCAGCCATCCTCTTCGCACCAAACGACCACCCACAGCACCACCATCATCTGGTCTTCACAACCCGTGCACCACCAGCAACCACCAGCCCATTTTCCCGTCTGAAATTCCGTCCAAAAACTCAGACCCGAAACACGACGGAAACGGGTCCAAGAAGCAAACCGTGACAACCACACCACCTCGACGCAGGGGAAGCTCCAGTCTACACTGTGAGGACCCCAGGAGCTTAACTGGACGACGGCACGGCCTGCGGCGGCGTCACGGCGGCGGTAAGGTCGAAAACCCGAAAACCCGTTTTGATCCCCTGTTTCGAACCATCGTGTTTTAGTGCTCGGAAATTGATTGTGTGATGTTAGAAATGTTCTAGGGTGAGAGACGAGTCGACCACGACTGGTTTGGACGACGGAGACGGCGTGGATCACCGGAGAAGGCGATCAGACTTTGGCCGTGAGTTTCAGAGAAGAACTGGTGAGTTTTCTCCCATTTTCTTTCCATTTTGAGGTTGTAGAACCATAGAACAGACCTAGACAACCCTATAGGGATGAACCCCGTCGAAAATGGTGGCCGGAATCGTACGGTTGAATCGGGTCAAGCCGTGGGTCGACGGCGACCCGGTTCCAGTCAAACGGGTCTGACCCGATACTGTAGCATGATGACGTCATCATGCTGACGTCACTTCTGACGTCATGATGACGTCATCCTGTCAGATATTGTCAAACCAGGGACCAATCAGAACATGCCACGTGTCACCTGACAAGTGTCAGTGATGACGTCATGCTGACGTCAGCATGACGTCACTGCTGACGTCAGCAGTACTGTAGCAGCGTTGACCCACGCGTTGACCAGGCGCGTGGGGGCGCGTGTGAACAGTGATTTTGGTGGGGCCGGTACCATTTTCAAGGTTTCGACGATACGGATCCAATGGAGGTGGTTTCGTGTCGATCGGAGATCGTTATGTTAGTCAAAATGGGGTTTGAAGCACCGAGAATAGTGCTAGGGATGCGATTTTGAGGCGGATCTGTTCTAGGGTCTTGGTATTGATATTATAGGATCCTTAAGTAACCCTCAGGAATAATAATACAGGTTTATAGAGATCGTTGAGCAGCAAGGACCGAGTGTGAGTGGGCTGTTTGATTTATAAAAGGCTTGCATGCATAAACTGTTTTACTATTTCCACTGATGAGTCTTATGAACTATTTATATATGTTATTACAATGTTTTGGGCATGAGACCCGTCTGGATTATATGTGGATTTTGTTTGGGATGTCCGGGGGACATAGGGTAAACTATACTGTTATTGTACTGTACTTTCCTACCTGTGTATATTGTCTCCTCCAGGGAGGGTCGTTGGCCTGGGTGGACCCTGGAGTAGTCACGGGGCTCTGACTGAGTGGAGTTGACCCCCGTTGGGCTGCTTACTCTCAGGAAGGCATGTTCATATACCTCGAGCAGTGACCAGGATACCGGGAGCTGATGTACCTAGAGAGTCTCGGGTGTGAGACCCTGAGTGGCAATGCGTAGCCTTAGAACCGTGACATCATTTGGGTTGGGTTTTACAGTGCACTGATATGTTAGTTTCACCTTACGATTATTATTGTGGTTCATTTGCTATGCTTTCATTATAATATTTATTTTCACTGCATGCAAGATTTGGAAAACGGAGGGGTAAAACTTTATGATTATTCTATTATTAAATTGATTTCTAAACTGTTATTTTTGGCCCACTCACCCTTGTTTTACTGACCCCTCCAGACCCTGACACGGCAATAGAGGAGGAGGACCCAGAGGAGGAGGCAGAGGTTTAGTTTGCCTAGCTGTGCACCTGTACACCCACTTGTGGGTAGGTTGAGCACCGAATAAATGTACTCTGACTAGTGTGCTCGCATGTTGTATTTTACTTTCCCTTGTCTGACAGTATCACTTTAAACACTGTGTTTGTACGTTATCTATCTATTTAAGTCTTCGGTTTTTATTTAAGGGTAATTTTGGTATGTTTAGAGTCATTGTCAGACGGGAGCGGGTCACGTCCCCAGGTGGTCCCAGTGGGATTGGGACGGGTCCTGTCAGCTTGGTATCAGAGCATTAGGATTAGTAGTCAGAGTACTAGGTTAGCGGTTTGTACTTTGTACATGGTCGCTTTCGATGTCTTTTAACCTGTTTGCCTCTTCACAGTTGGATATGCCTCCCCGACGTGAACCCCGTGCACGTGTTGACGAGGGCAATGGAGGAAATGGAGACACTGCGAGCATTGAGCGGGCTCAGCGCCTGGGTGCTACGCACTTCAGTGGGGGAACCGACCCCGAGGAAGCACACCAGTGGATTGACCGTTGGGAGAGGATTTTCGAGGTCATGCACTGTCCTCCGGAGGAGCGTGTCGTACTGTCGACTTTCCTACTGGATGGGAGCGCCTATCGATGGTGGCACAACCTTATTTTGGCCGGCTGGACTGTTCACACCATTCCATGGGAGACCTTCCGAGAGCGGTTTCTCAACCAGTTCTATCCACGGTCGTTTCGCAACGCCCGTGAGGCGGAGTTTCTGCAACTCCGGCAGGGGGATCAGACTGTAGCAGAGTACGAGGAGACCTTCCTGATGTTGTCTCGCTTTGCTGAGAACTTCGTGATCACCGAGGCAGATCGATGTCGCAGATTTGAGTGGGGTTTGCGACCTGAGATTCAGGCGATGGTGACTGCAACACCCTTTGCTTCCATGAGGGATCTGACTGATGCGGCGACCAGGGTTGAGAACAGTATCCTGGCTCGTCAGCGAACTGAGGGGGAGACACGGCGACGTGATCGCCCACACTTGGGATTCTCGGGCCGTCGTGGCTCGAAGGGAGGACATTCTGGTGGATCTTCGTCTTCTGGCAGCCGAGGACGTTCTGGTCAGTTCAGGAGTCCTCAGAGGTCTGGACAGCGTTCTGGAGCTTGGCAGCGGTCGTACTCACCGATGAGCATCGCACCGGGAGGATACTCGGGTCGACCTAGGGAGGTCACTTGCTTCGCTTGTGGGGAGCCGGGGCACTATGCTTCTGAGTGTCCACTGATTCGCGGCAGTACTGCGCCAGCACAGAGCACAGCATCCCAGACTGACAGCAGCCGGACACGCGGTGTTGTGCGTGGCCGTGATCGAGGAGCTAGAGGACGGGGACGACCTGCAGAGTCTATGGCTCGTGTTTATGCAGTTACCCAGCAGCAGGCCAGATCCATTCCGGGAGTGTTGACAGGTACTGTACATATTTATGGCATGGTTGTTCGTGCATTGATGGATTCGGGGGCAACTCATTCTTTTATTTCACCGCGTTGTGCGAGTCTGTTGGGCCGTGAGGTGACCGCACTTGAGCATGAGATGGGAGTGGGGACACCGATGGGTGTGACCTACCAGGTGAACCAGGAGATACGAGCTTGTCCTGTGGAGATTGAGGGAGTCGAATTTCCGGCAGACTTAATCCTGATGAATGTTCACGATTTCGATGTGATACTTGGAGTTGATTGGTTGTCGGAGTACAATTCACTCATCGACTGTAGTAACATGCGGTTGACTTTGAGAGGTCCGGGATTACCGGAAGTGATATTTCAGGGAGAGTGTGGAGACGCATCACCCAAGGTAATATCTGCACTCACAGCTACTAAACTCTTACAGAAGGGGTGTCAGGGTTATCTTGCTTATGTCGTAGAGTCTACGGATGAATCTTTGAGTATTGAGGATATCCCGATTGTGCGGGAATTTCCTGATGTCTTTCCAGGAAATTTACCTGGATTACCACCACCCAGGGAGATCGACTTTACGATCGAGTTACTCCCCGGGACTCGACCGATTTCACAAGAACCGTATCGTATGGCACCGGCGGAGCTACGGGAATTGAAAATCCAACTACAGGAACTGGTGGATCTAGGGTTTATCCGACCCAGTACATCACCATGGGGAGCGCCGGTCTTATTTGTGAAAAAGAAGGAGGGTAGTTTGCGGTTGTGTGTGGATTATCGGCAGTTGAACAAGGCTACGGTAAGGAACCAGTATCCCTTACCCAGGATCGATGATTTGTTCGATCAGTTACGAGGAGCGCGGTATTTCTCCAAGATAGATCTGAGGTCAGGATACCATCAACTGAGAATAGCCGAGGGGGATGTTCAGAAAACAGCTTTTCGAACGAGGTATGGGCATTATGAGTTCTTGGTGATGCCCTTTGGATTGACGAATGCACCAGCTGCATTCATGGACTTGATGAATCGAGTCTTTCAAGCATACTTGGATAAATTTGTGATCGTGTTTATCGACGACATCTTGGTGTATTCCAGGAGTGTCAGGGCTCATGAGGAGCACTTACGAATGGTATTGGGTAAACTACGACAGGAGCAGCTGTATGCTAAGTTAAGCAAGTGTCAGTTTTGGCTAAATAGTATTGGATTCTTGGGTCACATTATATCACCCGAGGGGATAAGTGTGGATCCTCAGAAAATGGAGGCTGTGAGGAATTGGCCAAGACCGACCACGGTGACGGAAGTGCGAAGTTTTGTTGGGTTAGCAGGCTATTATCGGAGATTCGTAGAGGGTTTCTCCCAGATTGCCGCACCATTGACTCGGTTAACCCGGAAAGGGGTGAAGTTTGTATGGGACGACCAGTGTGAACAGAGTTTTCAGGAATTAAAGTTCCGATTAACCACTGCACCTGTCCTTGCATTACCAGACAGCAGTGGAGAGTTCGTGGTATATAGTGATGCATCGCTGCAGGGTTTGGGTTGTGTATTGATGCAGAATGGAAAAGTGATTGCTTACGCATCCCGGCAGCTGAAGACGCACGAGTTGAACTACCCTACTCATGATTTGGAATTGGCAGCGGTGGTTCATGCTCTAAAGATCTGGAGACATCATTTGTTCGGTGTGACATGCCGAATATTCACCGATCACCAGAGTCTTAAACATTTGTTCACTCAGAAGGAACTCAACATGAGACAGCGGAGATGGTTGGAATTGTTGAAGGATTATGACTGTACGATCGAGTACCATCCTGGCAAGGCAAATGTTGTAGCTGATGCACTTAGCAGGAAGTCGGCGGGATCAGTTGCGCATTTGAGATTGGTGTATCTTCCTTTGCTAGTGGAACTTCGGAAGAGCGGAGTTATGTTAGGGATGGACGATCAGGGAGCCTTGTTGGCTAGCTTTCATGTGCGACCCGTGTTGGTCGACAGAATCATCGAGGCTCAACTACAGGACCAGATACTTTGTGATTACAGGAACGAGGTTGAATCCGGACAGAGACAAGATTTCTCCGTCAGGGGCGATGGAGCATTAGTAAAGCTTGGGCGATTGTGTGTACCTGCGGTACCAGAGTTGAGGAGATAGATTTTAGACGAGGCCCACAGTTCGGCCTATGCTATGCATCCAGGAGGGACAAAGATGTACCGTACCCTCCCGGACTATTATTGGTGGCCAGGGATGAAGAGGGAGATAGCTGAGTTTGTCAGCAAATGTTTGATCTGTCAGCAGGTCAAAGCAGAACGGCAGCGTCCGTATGGGGCTATGCAGCCACTTCCAATTCCACAATGGAAGTGGGATCATATTACAATGGACTTTGTCTTCAAGTTACCGAAGACAAGGAGTGGAGTTGATGGAGTCTGGGTAATAGTGGACCGGTTGACTAAATCAGCGCATTTTCTGCCTGTACGTGAGACGTACAAGCTAAACCGTTTGGCCCAGCTATTCATTAATGAGATCATTCGACTACACGGTACCCCAGAGTCGATCGTGTCGGATCGGGATCCGCGTTTCACATCCAGGTTTTGGAGGAGTCTACAGACTACTTTGGGTACGAAATTGCACTTCAGTACGGCATTCCACCCACAGACCGACGGACAGTCTGAAAGGACAATACAAACTCTCGAGGACATGATGAGAGCCTGTGTGTTGCAATTCCAGGATTCGTGGGCTGATCGATTGCCATTGATGGAGTTTGCCTACAATAACAGCTACCATGCGAGTATAGGGATGGCACCCTATGAGGCACTGTATGGTCGACAGTGCAGAACACCGGTATGCTGGATGGAGATCGGAGAAAGAACCGCAGTGGGGCCGGATCTGATGGATATGACCCAGGAGACAGTTCGGGTTATTCGGAAGAGATTGAAGGCGGCCCAGGATCGTCAGAAGAGCTATGCGGATCGACGGATCCGAGATTTAGAATTCGAGGTTGGTGACTTTGTCTTTTTAAAGTTATCGCCGTGGAAAGGGATTCTTCGATTTGGACGACGCGGGAGATTGAGTCCTCGTTATATCGGACCATATGAGATTGTCGAGAGGATTGGTCCAGTGGCTTACCGTTTAGCACTACCTTCGGAGCTTTCCCGAGTACATGATGTATTTCATGTGTCAATGCTACGGAAGTATCTTCGGGATGACTCTCATGCACTACCAGAGCAACCACTGGAACTGATGACAGATTTGAGTTTCGAGGAACGGCCAGTGCAGATTCTGGATAGGAAGGAAAAGGTCTTAAGGAACAAGACGATTTCTTTGGTTAAAGTACTATGGCGGAACCACGAGGTGGAGGAAGCGACATGGGAACCCGAGGAATTGATGAGAGGGCAGTACCCATACTTGTTTGAGTAAATTTCGAGGACGAAATTTCTGTAAGGAGGGTAGGTTGTAATGACCCGAACCGAGAAAAAATAATATTTTAATGTAAAAAGACTATTTTACCCCTGAAGGGGGGGAAACCTTGACTTTTGGCCCGGGCAACAATTTGGACTTTGACCCATGACTATGACGTAGGTCGGGATGTCACGAATCCGTAGACAGGCGGCACGCCGAAATCGGAGTTCGTATGAAGAAGTTATGGTCAAGGAAGCGTTTTAGCGGAATTTACGAACCGAGAACAACGGAATAAAATATTAATTTATTACGGGAATCCGTGCCAACCTAATATTTAAATCAAACCGGTGGATTGGTGACAAGTGTCACCCATCCAAGCCTACACTATTCCCATAAAGCAACTTACACTATTTAACTCATTTTTATATTAATTATTTTCCCTCCAATTGTTTCTAGCCCTTGGATCTACTGCTCAAATGCATCCTGGCCCTTCATTTCTTCTTATTTTCCTTATTCATGCACGATCATTCTCTGTCCGTTTCACTCAAACACACACATTCATCCCCCCTCCACAACCCGTGCATTTCTTCCATTTTCTCTCCATCCAAACACACGAACCAGCCATCCTCTTCGCACCAAACGACCACCCACAGCACCACCATCATCTGGTCTTCACAACCCGTGCACCACCAGCAACCACCAGCCCATTTTCCCGTCTGAAATTCCGTCCAAAAACTCAGACCCGAAACACGACGGAAACGGGTCCAAGAAGCAAACCGTGACAACCACACCACCTCGTCTCAGGGGAAGCTCCAGTCTACACTGTGAGGACCCCAGGAGCTTAACTGGACGACGGCACGGCCTGCGGCGGCGTCACGGCGGCGGTAAGGTCGAAAACCCGAAAACCCGTTTTGATCCCCTGTTTCGAACCATCGTGTTTTAGTGCTAGGAAATTGATTGTGTGATGTTAGAAATGTTCTAGGGTGAGAGACGAGTCGACCACGACTGGTTTGGACGACGGAGACGGCGTGGATCACCGGAGAAGGCGATCGGACTTTGGTCGTGAGTTTCAGAGAAGAACTGGTGAGTTTTCTCCCATTTTCTTTCCATTTTGAGGTTGTAGAACCATAGAACAGACCTAGACGACCCTATAGGGATGAACCCCGTCGAAAATGGTGGCCGGAATCGTACGGTTGAATCGGGTCAAGCCGTGGGTCGACGGCGACCCGGTTCCAGTCAAACGGGTCTGACCTGATACTGTAGCATGATGACGTCATCATGCTGACGTCACTTCTGACGTCATGATGACGTCATCCTGTCAGATATTGTCAGACCAGGGACCAATCAGAACATGCCACGTGTCACCTGACAAGTGTCAGTGATGACGTCATGCTGATGTCAGCAGTACTGTAGCAGCGTTGACCCACGCGTTGACCAGGCGCGTGGGGGCGCGTGTGAACAATGATTTTGGTGGGGCCGGTACCATTTTCAAGGTTTTGATGATACGGATCCAATGGAGGTGGTTTCGTGTCGATCAGAGATCGTTATGTTAGTCAAAATGGGGTTTGAAGCACCGGGAATAGTGCCCGGGATGCGATTTTGAGGCGGATCTGTTCTAGGGTCTTGGTATTGATATTATAGGATCCTTAAGTAACCCTCAGGAATAATAATACAGGTTTATAGAGATCGTTGAGCAGCAAGGACCGAGTGTGAGTGGGCTGTTTGATTTATAAAAGGCTTGCATGCATAAACTGTTTTACTATTTCCACTGATGAGTCTTATGAACTATTTATATATGTTATTACAATGTTTTGGGCATGAGACCCGTCTGGATTATATGTGGATTTTGTTTGGGATGTCCGGGGGACATAGGGTAAACTATACTGTTATTGTACTGTACTTTCCTACCTGTGTATATTGTCTCCTCCAGGGAGGGTCGTTAGCCTGGGTGGACCCTGGAGTAGTCACGGGGCTCTGACTGAGTGGAGTTGACCCCCGTTGGGCTGCTTACTCTCAGGAAGGCATGTTCATATACCTCGGGCAGTGACCGGGATACCGGGAGCTGATGTACCTAGAGAGTCTCGGGTGTGAGACCCTGAGTGGCAACGCGTAGCCTTAGAACAGTGACATCATTTGGGTTGGGTTTTACAGTGCACTGATATGTTAGTTTCACCTTACGATTATTATTGTGGTTCATTTGCTATGCTTTCATTATAATATTTATTTTCACTGCATGCAAGATTTGGAAAACGGAGGGGTAAAACTTTATGATTATTCTATTATTAAATTGATTTCTAAACTGTTATTTTTGGCCCACTCACCCTTGTTTTACTGACCCCTCCAGACCCTGACACGGCAATAGAGAAGGAGGACCCGGAGGAGGAGGCAGAGGTTTAGTTTGCCTAGCTGTGCACCTGTACACCCACTTGTGGGTAGGTTGAGCACCGAATAAATGTACTCTGACTAGTGTGCTCGCATGTTGTATTTTACTTTCCCTTGTCTGACAGTATCACTTTAAACATTGTGTTTGTACGTTATCTATCTATTTAAGTCTTCGGTTTTTATTTAAGGGTAATTTTGGTATGTTTAGAGTCATTGTCAGACGGGAGCGGGTCACGTCCCCGGGTGGTCCCAGTGGGATTGGGACGGGTCCTGTCAATTTGATTCTAGAGCTTGACTGTAGATTTTCTTTTATGGATTTGGGTTCGGAATGGTCATTCCTAATACTAGTTTACGGAATGATTATTTTGGATTCGAATTTGGGAAATGGTTAGGGATATGATTTCTGAGTTTGGATTCGGGATTTCTTACGAAGTTTCGGATTCGGATTCGAAATTGGGAATAGATGATGGGTTGGAGTCTCGATTTGTCTAATACTGGATTGGACAAATGGACTCCATTATTGAAACGTGATTGGCTACAACCTAGGTGGTTGTAGACTGATTGATGGGTAGGTGTGTGTACCTTGCATGTTGTTCGAGGTACGATACTGGATAGGCTTGTGGTGTCTGGCAGCGGTATTCTGGGTATACCAGTGATACGTTGGAGAACGTGTTGGTAGTTGGATTGGTTCCGATACCATCGGATTAGTTGAGGTCGTGGACTGGACATTGGATACTGTGCGTGGGGTCATAGTATTTCTGATGGGTCCAATTACACGCAGGTCGAGTTAGATGTTGGTATACGTATACTCAGGATGAGTATGTTGGTGGTTAGTGTGACCACAAGTGGGTATAGTGTTAGTTTTTGACTGACGACTGTCAAGTGGTGAAAGTTTGTCGGAGGTGTCAACGTAGATCGTTGAGTGCAGGTTGGTGACTCCCAGTGGGAGCAGACGTCAGGAAAGGTTGGAGATTGAGGAAGGAACCGTAGAGTTGTTGTGTCAACGAAATGGTAGATCTGACAAGTGGTGTCAGTTCGGAGCGTATGACTACTGTTCTTCGACGTGGTCGAATGTAGTCGATACGACGTGAGTGTTAGTGGTACGTCTGGCGGCAGACGAGTAAGTATTATTCTGGTTAGTTGGTGTACGAGTGTACGCGTGTTGCGAGGTAGATCGAATTATTTCCACGAGGTGGATGTGGAATCAAGATAGTTGGAGTTGCGAGAACGAAACTAATTAAGGAGGAAAGAACAGTTAGATTAGGTCGGTTGGAATTTCGAGGACGAAATTAATTAAGGAGGGAAGGTTGTAACGACCCGTCCCAAATTCCATGATTAGATTAGTGACTAATCATGATTAGTGAGGCTAATCCGTGATTAATTGGGCGAAATTGGACGAACGATGCGAAATGACCGTTTTGCCCCTAGTCGTGGCAAAACGTTGACTTTTCAATCGGACGGTCAAATGGACTTTGACCGATGACCGTGACGTAGCTTGTGACGTCACGAGTTCATAGACAGGTGGCACGTTCAAATCCGACGTTTGTGGAGGAAGTTATGATGTTCGGAAGTTTAGGGGCATTTTGGTAATTTTGGTTAAAAAGGGGTCAAAGGTTGATTTTTTGACCGGGAGGTCCGATGGCCGAGGGCCGAAGACCGTTACGTAGATAAGGACGATACGAATCCGTAGACAGGCGGCACGTCGAATTTGGACGTTCGACGGCGAAGTTACGGTTCACGGAAGTTCTAGGTTACTATTCACAACGACACGTATTACGAGACAAAAAGTAAGTTTTGTTTTTGTGGGCCCAGTTACTTTTCAGCAACCAATGGATGAGTGACAAGTGTCACTCATCCACTGGCCACTAGCCTACATACATGCATTTACATCATCGATCATTCCTTTCCATTTCAAACCATTTCACCCGATCTCACACCATTTCTTCCCCTCTGAACAACCCAACCCATTCCCTTCACTTGGTTTCACTTGAGGCTGGCACAGGGGATGACTGAGGACTGGTGGAGGCTGCTGGACGGCTGGAACCACCGCCCACGGCGGCGTGGAGGAGACAAACCCGAGCGGGTAAGTTTTCCATTCAAACTTTCATTTCGGGTTTTAGGTATTAGGGATGATATCTGGGGATTGGATGGTGATTTTTAGGTCCCTAGGAGTGTGTGGGGGAGCCTTGGACGGCGGTGAAGGGCTGAGATGCCGTGGGGTTAATCGGAAAAAATGGGGACCGTGAGGGGTGTTAGAACGGATCGATTTAGGGGCTTTAACTTAGTTTTCTTTACATGATTAGACTCCTAGGATTAAAAGAGGAATTATAGGATTGATTAGGAGTTGAATCGGACTGAAATGGAGGAGAAAATCCACCGGACCGGTTACTCCGGTTCAGGCCGGTCCAGAACCAGAGGACCGGTTCGATCGCTGGAGATGACGGGTACTGTAGCGGCGCGTGAGGCCCACGCGCAGCCACTTCAGGCGGCGCGTGCGGGCGTGTGGAGGAGAATTTGGGGAAGGTTCCAACATACGAAATCATCTATTCGATGTAACGAACATTTTGGGACTGGTTTCGTATCAATCGGACACCGTCTCGATATGTTTCGGGGCATCGGAAGGTTTAGGATCGACTTTAAAAAATAGTTAAAAATACGGGAAAATTACGGGGCTTTAGTGGGAGGTTAATTAAGTAGTTATTAACCTTCTATTAAAATTTGGACAGGTTTGGGAGTCCCGGTGATGGTGATCGGCTCGGGGAGCCGAATGGCACGCAAATCGAGGTGGCAGCTCGGACAGTCTGTGAGTGGACTTTGTTTTCTAAATTGGTGCATGCATAAATGTTTATTATATGTTTTATTACTTGTTTGATGATGCCATGGGTGCATTTTTATGTGGTTACATATAAGCACGTATTTCGAGGTTTCAGCCTTATAAGGTGCTTATACGGGTCTGTATTTCTTTATTGGTTTTATTGAAATGGTTTTGGATTTCCAAAAGGATAAACTCGGGTATGAGACCCATTTGGTTTGGTCTCGGGCATATGACACTATTTACGACCTTCGGGTCTAAATCGTGGTCGCGACGGGTGCTATGTGCACGGCGATCAACGATACGACGCTCGCCTCCGGTTTGGGATGTGTTCCTTCCGGAGAGGTCACGATGCACGATTCATGGTCGGCCAGCCTGGGGAGGCTCGACTTCGAAGTGCTGACGGTTCAGGATAACGATCGGTGATGAGTGCACCATGATCTTGTGGTGGTCGCGTCGGTTGATTCGTTCACGGCGACATACCAGGATTGAGAGCGGTCCTGGATGGATGGTTGCACGCATCACTATGATCGGAGTCGTGACTGACCCTTAGATATCGGGCACGGTGCTCAGTTGAGTCATATGTTCGGGCACGAGATGTAGTTGTTTTACACTGATGATTTCGGGTCAGGGACCCTAGATGGATTTCCAAGTTCATGGCGGTTTATGGGAACCGGCATGAACTCTGGAAAGGTCATTGTGGTTCATGACGGTTTATGGGAACCGGCATGAACCTTTGTCAGGTCATTCTAGTTCATGACGGTTTATGGGAACCGGCATGAACCCTTGTTATGGATCATGACGGTTCAAGGGAACCGGGCATGAATGTTTATGTTATGTATATATATGTATTCATATACCTTCCTTTACTTCTATTATCTCTTCCGGGGAGGGTCGTTGGCCTGGGTGGACCCCGGAGTAGTCACGGAGCACCGACTGAGTGGAGTCACTCCCTAGTTGGGTTCCTTACTCTCAGGAAGGCTATGGTTACTATTACCTCGGGTAGGGTCAGTGGTCTACGGACATTGATCTTGACTTTGAGAAAACTCGGATTGAGACCTGGGTAGCACGCGCGTAGCTTTGGAAACCGTGACAGGATTGGTTGTGTGAATTATATGTATATGTGATGTATGCTATATATGATATATGATGTGTGTTTACACAGGTTTTGGGCAGTGGCCCGTATGGTTAGTTTCTTATGGATTTGGGCAGTGGCCCGTGTACTTGGTTTCATTATGGTTTTCTGGATAAATGGTTTTCGAATACATGCATGCTTTTTAGTGGAGGGTATAAAGGTCTTCTTTATGAAATATGTTTTTATAAAATCTTTATTTTTGTCCACTCACAGTCTTTCTGTTTTTAATACCCTTCAGGTTGGATACGGTGTGGACTGTAGCAGAGATCGAGATACCACATACCTCCTCCGGATCCTGGCGTACTCTGATAGCCCAGGAGGGCAAAGGTCGGAAATATCCCTTGTCTGACACTTCGTGTCAGACGGGAGCAGGGTCATCTCGCACTAATCCCTGGGGGATTGGGATGGGTCCTGTCACGAGTTCCTCTCTCTCAGTTCACTTCCTAAGACACTTAATTGCATAATGACGTCGAGCTAGGGGTTTATCACGGGTCAATTGAACAAAATGATGGGTTAAACCATGATTTGGGGAAAAAATGTCAAAAGTTCATAATTTTGTTTCCCTTAAGCCCTGAATCCATGTTTCCTGGGGTGAGAATCAGACAAAGGACATGTGTCATTGTCTGATCAAGGCTAAAAGACCATTTTGCCCCTAGGCTTCCGTGACCCGTAACGTTCATATCCGAACTCCGTTTTCGACGTGCCGCCTATCATTGTACTCAGGGCATCGAGACCTACCTAATGGTCCTCGAATTGTGTGCAAATTAGTTGTCAAACAAAAAGTCAACATTTTCCCCCTTTTCGTCCAAATTACAAAAATGCCCTTGGGCTTCCGAAAGTCATACCTTTTTCCCTAATCATCGGAATTGGGCGTGCCACCCGTCTATGGACTCGTGACGTCCCGAACTACGTCACGGTCATCGGTCAACGTTCGTTTGACTCACCAATCAAAAAGTTAACAATTTGACCATACTATTCACAAGGGTAAAACGTCATTTATTCATTATGTTACAAAATTACATTTTTCGAATTTCCGGGGCGTTACAACCTTCCCCCCTTAAGAAATTTTGTCCCCGAAATTTCAATGAAACAAATACGGGTACTGCTCTCGCATCTGTGTCTCAGGTTCCCACGTAGCCTCTTCCACGTTCTGATTCCTCCAAAGAACCTTCACTAAGGGAATCGTCTTTCGTCGAAGCACTTTGTCCTTTCGGTCCAAGATCTGTACAGGCTGTTCTTCAAAACTTAGGTCTTCTCTGAGTTCAAAGGGATGTTCCTCCAACACATGGGACTCATCATATACATATTTTCGTAGCATTGACATATGGAAAACATTATGAACCCTCGAAAGCTCAGAAGGTAATGCTAATCTGTAGGCAACCCGACCAATTCTCTCAACAATCTCATAAGGTCCAATGAAACGGGGGCTCAATTTCCCGCGTCTGCCGAATCGCACTATACCTTTCCAAGGAGATAACTTCAAGAATACCCAATCTCCAACTGCAAATTCCAGATCTCTGACTCGGTGGTCTGCATAACTCTTTTGTCTGTCTTGGGTTGTCTTGAGTCTATCTCGGATGAGTTTAACCTTTTCCGTCGTTAAGTCTATCAATTCGGATTTAGACAATTTCCTTTTGCCCACCTCAGTCCAACACAAAGGGGTTCTGCACTGTCGTCCATATAAGGTTTCATAAGGAGCCATCCCAATACTTGCTTGGTAACTATTGTTGTAGGCGAATTCCATCAATGGTAGATGTGACTCCCAAGTACCCTGGAATTGCAAAACACATGCTCTTATCATGTCCTCCAAGGTCTGAATAGTCCATTCCGATTGCCCGTCGGTCTGAGGGTGGAATGCCGTACTAAAATGCAATCTCGTCCCGAAAGCTTCCTGTAAGCTTTGCTAGAATCTGGACGTAAATCGGGGATCTCGATCTGATACAATAGAGACAGGAGTTCCATGTAGTCGAATAATCTCGTCAATGAAGAGTCTGGCATACTGCATCAACCGAAAGTCTTCCCTCACCGGTAGGAAATGTGCTGATTTGGTAAGCCTATCCACAATTACTCAGACTCCATCGTGTCCTTTAGGCGTTCTGGGAAGTTTAAACACAAAATCCATTGTTATATGATCCCATTTCCATTCCGGGATCGGTAGTGGTTGCAGTGCTCCATAGGGTCTTTTCCTTTCAGCCTTTACTTGTTGACATACCAAGCATTTACTAACAAACTCTGCAATCTCCCGTTTCATTCCCGGCCACCAATAATGCTCTCGTAGCGTACGGTACATTTTCGTCCCACCTGGATGCATAGCATACGCCGAACTATGGGCCTCTTCTAGAATCTCTTTCTTTAATGTTACATTTTCGGGCACACATAACTGTCCATCCTTTACTAGGGCTCCATCCTTTGCAACATCTTGTCGTTCCCCCGTATCAGCTTCAATTCGGAGGACACACAAGATAGGGTCTTCAAGTTGGGCTTCAATAACTCGATCAATCAGAATCGGTCGCACCTGGAAACTAGCTAGCAAGCCACCTTGGTTATCCAATCCCAAAGTAACTCCAGTCCTACGAAGTTCAACCAATAAGGGCAAACGCACCATTCGTAGATGTGCCACAGTATGAGCTGATTTCCGACTCAATGCATCAGCTACCACATTAGCTTTTCCAGGATGGTACTCAATTGTGCAGTCGTAATCCTTAATTAGCTCCAACCATCGTCTCTGTCTCAAATTCAATTCCTTCTGTGTGAAAAAGTACTTCAAACTTTTATGATCAGTGAAAAGTCTACATGTCTCCCCATACAAGTAATGTCTCCAGATCTTTAGGGCATGTACCACCGCAGCTAATTCCAAATCATGGGTGGGATAGTTACGTTCATGCGGTTTCAGTTTTCGAGAGGCATATGCAATCACCTTTCCATGTTGCATTAACACACACCCCAATCCTTGTAAGGATGCATCATTGTACACCTCAAACTCCCCACTATCATCCGGAAGGGTTAGGATAGGAGCAGAGGTCAACCTTTTCTTCAGTTCTTGGAAACTTTGCTCGCAGTCTTCGCCCCAAACAAACTTGATTCCTTTCCTAGTTAGGCGGGTCATCGGAGCAGCAATCGCAGAGAAGCCTTCCACAAAACGTCTGTAATAACCGGCCAATCCCAAAAAGCTCCTTACTTCGGTCACCGTCTTCGGCTGCTCCCAGTTTTCTATCGCTTCTATCTTCTGGGGATCAACACGAATTCCATCCACGGAAATCACATGTCCCAGAAAACCAACACTCGTTAACCAAAATTGGCACTTACTCAGTTTGGCAAAGAGCTGGTTCCTCCTTAGCGTATCAAGCACAATCCTCAAATGTTCCTCATGTGCCCTCATGTTGCTTGAATACACTAGAATGTCATCAATGAATACAATAACAAATCGGTCAAGGTACTTCCGGAATACTCGGTTCATCAAATCCATGAACGCCGCAGGTGCATTAGTCAATCCAAATGGCATCACCAGAAATTCATAATGACCATATCGAGTTCGAAAAGCTGTCTTTGGAATGTCCTCCTCTCGAATCCTTAACTGGTGGTAACCAGAACGAAGATCAATCTTCGAAAAATACTTAGCTCCCCTTAATTGATCAAACAAGTCGTCAATTCGAGGCAAAGGATACTTATTCTTTATCGTGACTTTATTAAGTTGCCTGTAATCCATGCATAGCCTCAAACTTCCTTCCTTCTTTTTCACAAACAATACTGGGGCTCCCCATGGCGATACACTCGGTCGAATGAACCCCACATCCACGAGATCTTGCAACTATACTTTCAATTCCCTTAACTCAGCTGGTGCCATCCGATAAGGTGTCAAGGATATAGGTTGTGTACCAGGAATGAGTTCAATAGTGAACACAATCTCCCGAGAAGGTGGTAATCCTGGTAAATCCTCAGGAAATACATCTGGGAAGTCACAAACTACTAGGATATCCTCGGCCTTGACTGGTGCATCCCGTGCATCGACAACATAAGCTAGATAACTCTGGCAGCCCTTCCTCAGAAATCTATCTGCCGAGAGGGCTGATATGACTCTAGGGGTTAACATCCTCCGATCTCCCTGAAATATCACCTCAGGTAATCCAGGGCTCCGAAGTACCACCCTCTTATCGAAACACTCGATAGAGGCATGATGGGTTGTCAGCCAATCCATCCCAAGGATAATATCAAAGTCACACAAATCTAGGAGTATCAAATCAACCACTAGATGCACATCCTCTATCACAATAGGGTATCCTCGTATCACCTGGTTTACTACATACAACTCTCCAGTCGGTGTACCGACTCCCATCTCACACCCGATCGCAGAAATCTCTCTATCTGCTAACAGTGCATACTCCCGAGAAACAAATGAGTGGGTAGCTCCCGGGTCTATTAAAGTACGTGCACGATGGCCGAAAATAGTAAGCATGCCTGTCACCACCTCCGGGGCTGCCCGGGCCTCCTGTTGAGTCACTGCATAGACTCGAGCCTGTGGTCCCGAAGTCCGACCACGCCCTCGTGATCCACCAGATCCACCGCGAGTTCTGCCACCTCCTCTCCCACTTGTAGCATTTGAAGCCGAAGTTGTACTAGGGCCCCGCTCAGTAGAGCCCCATCTGGTACCACTACTACCAACCAATTGTGGACAGTCTCGTTTGAAGTGACCCGGCACCCTACAATAAAAGCAGACAAGAACATTGCCCCGGTCATAACTCTGTCGGTTAGTAGATCCCACTGATGCCTCACTGAACTGTGCAATCGCTGGTGGTCGATACCCAAATTTCTGTGTTCCCCTACCTCCATAACTCGGACGAGCGCCACGCGAAGATCCAGAGCCATAATTACCTCGCTTGGAGGACCTCTGGTTCGTAGATCCCTGGTACTGACGGTCCCGGCGTCGACCAGAGCCCGAGAACTGCTGTGGCACTGGCAAGGTCACCTCAACTAGTGCAGCTGCATCAGACAACTCTCGCAGGGTGGCATAAGTTCCTACAGTCACGGATCCCCGGATGTCATTCCTCAGTCCTTGCTCAAACCTTCGGCACTTGTCCTCCTCGTTGGCTACATATAGAGGAGCAAAATTGAACAGGTTCAGGAATTTCTACTCATAGTCTGCTACTGACATGTCCCCCTGATGTAGTTGTAGGAATTCAACCTCCCTAGCATTACGAAATGAGCGAGGATAGAAATGATCCAGGAAACGATGGCGGAAGTCCTCCCAACTCAGGGTGTGGGCATCCGTCCATGTCAGCTGCAATCCACGCCACCATCGGTAAGCTTGGCTACTTAGCATAAATGAGGCCAGTGGAACCATATCTCCTGGTGGACATTACATAATCTCGAAGATCCGCTCAAATTGGGTAATCCACTCATAGGCCTCTTCTGGGTCAGTCAGGCCAATGAATCCAATGGCCCCTGAACGTTGAGCTCTCTCTACGTCCGGACCTCCAAACTCATCACCAGCCTGGGTACGGGGCTCGCGTCTCGGAGGCATATTGTGATGTTCTGTAAGAGAAACATATCAGTATCACAACTCGTGCATACTAATGTGCAAGACTCAGACCGTAACCTAATGCTCTAATACCAATTTGACAAGACCCATCCCGATTATCCCTCGATAGTCGTGATGAATCCTGATCCCGTCTGACAATAACTAAAAATTACCAAAAGTAACCAAACTTATATACATACATCACACAACAAATCTCGAAAACAATGTTAGACAAGGGATAGTTAAGTTTTACAGACCAATGACGTCACAAGTTTGACTAGTCAAAGACAATACAGAGCATTTTGACTAGTCAAAGACAATACAGAGCATAGGTACTATTACAGATAGGGGTCAAATTCTTACTCTGTAGAGTGTCTGAGTGCGCAACGGTCTATTTATTCTTTTGCCTCGCTTGCCTCGTTTCTAGCCCTCGTACCTGTGCACTGGCCTGGAGGGTGCATAAAACAGTAAAGGTGTGAGTGGACAAAATAAAGTTTGATAAATACATTTACCAAAACACATTTCTTACCCTCCAGTTTTCACAAACATGCATGCATATCATAAAACACGAGTAATAATAAGAAATCAATTAAATATGTTCAGTGGATCAATCAAAACAATTTCCACAAAACCACGGGACTTATTTCCATATCTTGTTGCTTAGAGTCACGTTTATCCCTGCTACGCGTGCAAATCAATAGGCTCAAGGACCGCTCAAAATCCGAGCATCTGCCGCTGTGAACACATCACCAGCCGGCAATCCAGATCTAGTGAATACATCACTTTCCGATCTATGTATATCCAGCACATCTGATCTGAGTCAAGCCTCCCTCGGCTGCTCGACAAAGACCGTGCTACGTGACCTCTTCGGGGTAAACACTTCCATCCCGAAGGCGAGCGTTATCTCCAAGGTGCACTCCGGGGAAAAACATATTTTCACCCGAAAGCCCTAATTATCCGCAACATCCCATCATCACAAAAACCAGTGAAAAACAGTTGCATTGAAATCAAAATCATTTAACAACATAGGGTCGCAGCCCCAAATTATAGTGTCTTCAAATCCGGAAAAGTCAAAGTCCCGATTTACATTATAAATTCGCAAATCATTAATATCATCATATAATCACATGGAAATACATATCCAATCAAAATCACAATTTCCTTGGGTCTCAAGCCCAAAATATCATTTTCAATCCCGGGTCGTAGCCCAAAACATCATTTGCACGTTCCTCGTAAAACGTGTCCGAAAGACTGATTAAAATAATCACAAAATCACGAGAATACAAAAAACATCAAATTCATCAAATTCACATGTAACTCCAAATCCGAGTCAAAATCATTATTTACTTGGGTTCTCACGCCCACAATATCATTTTTAACCAATTTCATGATTTCTCGAAAATCGTGCCAAAATATAATAATATAATAATCATAAAACTGAGAAATCACCGAATTGAAATACCAATCATGCCAAAGCATATCAAATCATATAATAAAGCATTTTAAATCATATATGCATGCATCACGGTTAGAAAACAAAGTCCACTCACACACACCGTCCCGATTGTTCAGCCTCGAGCTGTTCGTTTTCCTCCGACGTCCCGGGAATATTCCAGCCTGTCAAACAAAGTGATTTAAGGTTACTAGACTATCATATAATCCTTAAATAAGAATCCCCTAATTGTCGGAATTTTATAATATTATTTTAATATAATTTAAACGCGTCGGGTACTCGGATCTACGTTGAAACCATATCCGATTGACCCGAAACCAACGTGGATAGGTTCGTATCATCGAGAACATCAAGTTTCATGTTGATCACTTTGCTGGAATCCTCTCCACGCGCCATCACGCGCCGCCGCAAGCGGCTGCGCGTGAAAGCCACGCGCCTAGCACAGTACCTGCTACAGTACGTCGTCCTCACCCGTTTGTCTGATAAAGGGGTTGAAATACCCGCGATAGAACCCGATGCAATCTCAGTCAATTCGACCTTAAATCGATCCGTTCTTTCAACTGATTCCATCTAATCCAACTTCATTTCAGTTCTGTGAATTCAATTACCTCAATTAAGGTCTAAAACTTCACGACTCACGATCGAACTTCGACGGGTCTCCTATTCGGGTTTCACGATTCCGTGCCTGATTTTCCAATTAATTCATATGGTTAGCATCGTGAGAGTATAAGGAACATTTCTACAAGAACAATTTCGTAAAACTTTACCTCTAACTAACTGAACTCAAACTCGATTTTCGGCAGCCATGGAAGCTTCTGTTCTTCCTCAATTCGACAGCAATTCTCCTCGTTTTTGTTGCAGTGAGTGTCATTTTGATCCTAGCAACTCAATGTAATCCTCAATTTCTCTTCTCCTGGCTCCCAAATTCGAATTCGACTTTCCCCCAATTTTTCTGAATTTTCGAAGCAAAATTCTCCCAGTTCTCTAAACCCCTCGAGTTCCTCTCTCTCAGTTCACTTCCTAAGACACTTAATTGCATAATGACGTCGAGCTAGGGGTTTATCACGGGTCAATTGAACAAAATGATGGGTTAAGCCATGATTTGGGGAAAAAATGTCAAAAGTTCATAATTGTGTTTCCCTTAAGACCCGAATCCATGTTTCCTGGGGTGAGAATCAGACAAAGGATAGGTGTCATTGTCTGATCAAGGCTAAAAGACCATTTTGTCCCCGGTTGGACAAATTACCATTTTTCCCCTAGGCTTCCGTGACCCGTAACGTTCGTATCCGAACTCCGTTTTCGACGTGCCGCCTGTCGTTGTACTCAGGGCATCGAGACCTACCTAACGGTCCTCGAATTGTGTGCAAATTAGTTGTCAAACAAAAAGTCAACATTTTCCCCCTTTTCGTCCAAATTATGAAAATGCCCTTGGGCTTCCGAACGTCATAACTTTTTCCCTGATCATTGGAATTGGGCGTGCCACCCGTCTATGGACTCGTGACGTCCCGAACTACGTCACGGTCATCGGTCAACGTTCGTTTGACTCACCAATCAAAAAGTCAACAATTTGACCATACTATTCACAAGGGTAAAACGTCATTTATTCATTATGTTACAAAATTACATTTTTCGAATTTACGGGGCGTTACATTTGTAATAAAAAATAGTTGAATAGGTCGACTCAACTGTTACAGAGTGCTATGTGAAAGAATAACCAACATAAGATGCAATGTAACGGCTCAGACTTTCAATGAGGGTAAAGTCCAAAAGTCAAATGAAATTGACCATGAAAGTCAAAGGGTTGGCTTTTTTACCAAAAGCCAAAATATTGACTTTTGACGAGACCTCGTTTAGATAATTCGAGAAGACCGTTGTGAAGGTCTCGGGATCCTGAATATATAAATTTTAAAAAAAATATTACCAAATATATGAATTACCCCATATTTCATATTAAAACATACATTACTAAAACATATTTTAGTAATAAATTTACCAAATATGTGAAAAATAATGAGAATTTGATAATGACAAATAATAATAATAAAAATAAAAATAAAAATAATAATAAAATTATTTCAATTAGAACATATATGCTGATGTTAGACTTTGATGATGATAAAAAAATTAAGGAGCAAATACACATATATTCATAATTTTAATATATATTCTAAAATAAAACATATATTATAAATTAAAACAAATATTACCAAATATATGAATTACCCCATATTTCATATTAAAACATACATTACTAAAACATATTTTAGTAATAAATGATTACCAAATATGTGAAAAATAATGAGAATTTGATAATGACAAATAATAATGATAAAAATACAAATACAAATAATGATAAAATTATTTCAATTAGAACATATATGTTGATGTTAGACTTTGATGATGATAAAAAAATTAAGGAGAAAATACACATATATTCATAATTTTAATATATATTCTAAAATTAAACATATATTATAAATTAAAACAAATATTACCAAATATATGAATTACCCCATATTTGATATTAAAACATACATTTCTAAAACATATTTTAGTAATAAATGATTACCAAATATATTACCAAATATGTGAAAAATAATGAGAATTTGATAATAACAAATAATAATAATAAAAATACAAATACAAATAATAATAAAATTATTTCAATTAGAACATATATGCTGATGTTAGAATTTGATGATGATAAAAAAATTAAGGAGCAAATACACATATATTCATAATTTTAATATATATTCTAAAATAAAACATATATTATAAATTAAAACAAATATTACCAAATATATGAATTACCCCATATTTCATATTAAAACATACATTACTAAAACATATTTTAGTCATAAATGATTACCAAATATTACCAAATATGTGAAAAATAATGAAAATTTGATAATGACAAATAATAATGATAAAAATAAAAATACAAATAATAATAAAATTATTTCAATTAGAACATATATGTTGATGTTAGACTTTGATGATGATAAAAAATTACGGAGCAAATACACATATGTTCATAATTTTAATATATATTCTAAAATAAAACATATATTATAAATTAAAACAAATATTACTAAATATATGAATTACCCCATATTTCATATTAAAACATACATTACTAAAACATATTTTAGTAATAAATGATTACCAAATATATTACCAAATATGTGAAAAATAATGAGAATTTGGTAATGACAAATAATAATAATAAAAATACAAATACAAATAATAATAAAATTATTTCAATTAGAACATATATGTTGATGTTAGACTTTGATGATGATAAAAAATTAAGGAGCAAATACACATATATTCATAATTTTAATATATATTCTTAAATAAAATATATATTATAAATTAAAACAAATATTACCAAATATATGAATTACCCCATATTTCATATTAAAACATACATTACTAAAACATATTTTAGTAATAAATGATTACCAAATATTACCAAATATATGAAAAATAATGAGAATTTTATAATGACAAATAATAATAATAATAATAAATACAAATAATAATAAAATTATTTCAATTAGAACATATATTCTAAGTTA
The DNA here is from genome assembly GCA_032719365.1 of Prinsepia uniflora. NCBI lineage: Eukaryota > Viridiplantae > Streptophyta > Magnoliopsida > Rosales > Rosaceae > Prinsepia > Prinsepia uniflora. Next base: position 67,858,389 of record CM064872.1, read on the forward strand.
GACTTTGATGATGATAAAAAATTAAGGAGCAAATACACATACATTCATAATTTTAATATATATTCTAAAATAAAACATATATTATAAATTAAAACAAATATTTCCAAATATATGAATTACCCTATATTTCATATTAAAACATACATTCATAATTAAGGAATATATGAATTACCTAATAATACATTTTGAATTTTGAAAAAAAACGTTTAAGGCTTCATTTTTTTAATACATATTCATAATTAAGGAACAAAAACACATAAATTCATAATTTTAATACATATTCTAAATTAAAACAAATTTACCAAATATATGAATTAAGCCATATTTTATATTAAAACATACATTACTAATAAATGATATATTAGTAAATAATAAATGGTATATTTTATTATGAAAAATATTAAGGCTTAATCTATTTTAATACATATTAAGGCTTAATCTATTTTAATACATATTTAGTTGAAAAAAATTAAGGCTTAATCTATTTTTTCTATTTGGGGTTAAAAAACAAAATTAATAATAAATGATATATTTTATTATGACAATTAAATAATTAAATAAAATATGTAAATAATTTTTTTTTAAATGGTTATCAAATAAATGAAACGAAACGCGCGTTTCGTTCCATTTCATTATTTACTCAACAGAAGTCCTCACACAGTCTTCCTCAGTTCAATCGATAATCGATTTCTTCACAAATTGGGGAAAAGGAGAGGGGCGACTAGACCGAGGCGGGCGGCGACGGCTGGTGACAGTGAGGGGGAGACGGCGACTGGTGACGGTGAGGGCGAGACAGACGAGACGAGAGAGTGGTGGAGTCGTGGCCGTCAGTCGTCCTCCGACGAGTCGTGCGAAGCGGAGATCAGGGGCTGCTAGTTGCAGAGGTGGTTTGACTGGCTTCGGGTCGACGTCGGCAGATCAGGGGTGGGGTGGGTTCGAGTTTTTCTTCGTTTCTTCGCCCCCAATTTATGCTTGAAGTGGTGAGTCCGTCCGTGAATAATTTTTGTTTTTTTTCAATTATTCTCTTCGTTCGTGAACATAAATGATGGATACAAACATACAATATGAATCTATGATTGATTGAATCCGTGATTTCCTTATTTTCTGTTCAATCCGTGATTGTATCTGTACGATTTCCTTTTTTTTTAATTTTATTTCGGTACATCACTGCCGAAATTCAACTGTGGGTTTGGTGGGCTGGGTCCAATATCGGTGGTTTCGGTCAATATCGCCGGAAATCGACGATATCCGTCGATATTTCCCGAAATCGTCGATATTGGTGGAAGAAAGAGTTTCACCCCGCCTTACCTACCGTCGACCGGAAAAACTGATATATCGAGCGATATATCGGCAATTCCGTCGATATTTACATCCCTGGGAAACTCACACTCACAATTACAGTTCGAGTAAAATCTTCATCTGCAGATGGAGAGAGAGACTTATGTTTTGGCTTTTCATTTTTATTTAAGGACACACCGTTATTTACTCCTCGACTACAACGAACAGCTACCCGAATGACCTCCTCTCTTCTAACCACACATTTGAAGACACAACAAAAGGAATCGTAATTCAAACTAGAATATTTCCTCTTGTTGCAAAAAAACAACTATTACTTGTTCATACAATTTTAAAGCTCTAAAGGCCATCTCATTTTTTGGGAAAAGTAAAAAAAGCTATCTCATTTTATCTCAGATTCTGCTACTCATATTTCCATTGAGTCTCTGGTAAGTTGTCTTCTCAGCTTCTTTTGATTCTATATTTTTTTTGGCTCTCTGTAATAGCAATTTTTAGCATTTTTCAAGCTAGAAATGGAGTGTTTCATATGGGTTTTGGGATTTTTGTTGCTGTGAATATGGAACTTGAAATTAGGTGTTGGGTAAGTCATCATTTGCTGTTTTCATAGCACAGAAATCATCAAAATTTCGAAGGTATGTTGCTGCTTCTGTTTGCTTTCACTGTAGATTGATATGCTTACAAATGGTTTCTAGTTCTTTTATCTGCAACTTTGATCCTCCTCTAAACCTCATGGACAAAATTCGTATTAATAATTGTCGGTAACCCTCTTAAGAGTCTTAGTTTAACTTGGATGATACAGTGAAAAAAATATTGATCAAGGTAAAAAAAAAAAAAAAAAAAATCTGCTGAATCACTTGAATACTCCACTCTGCCTCCTGCGTGAGACTGAAGCACTGCTTGTGAAGGCATAAACACATGTCAATGGAGTTTGTTTCTTTTGCCTAATTGTTTCCCTTGTCGGCGAAGTCTTCGAGATGGATTCCTTCATTCGCATCCCTGCTTTTTTCGCCTCACAGTTTTACTGATCACCTGAGCAAAGAAAGGCAGTAAATTTAATCTTGCAGAATAGTTTCTTGCTTTCTTTGTAGTGTTGAGTTTCTGATTTTGAAGTAAAAATGTATTAATTATGGTAAATACATTTGGGCCACTCGGTTTACTTTAGATTGTTTCATGGTTTTTTACGTATAGCTCGTACTTCCCTTTATGTAGATTGGCTTTTACCAGTTGCTGCTGCTTATTGGTAGATTTTAAATTTCAGTAATGTTGAAGCAATCACCTAGAAGGAACCAAAGGTCAAAAGGCTTCAAGGTGAAGCATGCTCTTCATATAGTCTTGTTCCTTGTCATTTGCATCTGGTTGATTTACCAGCTCAAGCACTCCCATGATAAGAAAGCAAATGAAATAATCAGCTCTGCAAAGATTCTGGGAAAGATTCAGAGCCGGGATGGAATGGTAAGACTTGGGAGGCGCGGCCTCCATCCTTGGGCGGATGGAACTTCCTTGCATATTGGGAGGCATGGTGAAAAAGAAGATGAAAGTAAGGGTGAAGAAAGTGAGGAGGAAAGAGGAGCCGAGGAAGACTTTGAGGGGGTAGAGGATTTGATTGACGAAGAAGACACGGAGAGGGAGGAGGCTGAAGAACAAGAAACTGAAAACAAAACAACTGATTTGGAGAATCTTAGGTTGCTGAAGGACAAAAGGAATACCCAAGAGACAAGTGTGGAACATTACAAGGATGACGATGCATCCAGCAGCGTGAATCAGAACACGCCAACTATAACAAATGCGATAAAAGTCGGAAGGTTGAAAAAAATGAAGGAAGAAGAGCTTGATCTTGCAGAAAAGATTAAGCAAACAAAACTAAGCTATGATTCATCGGTGATGCTGGTTGAAAATGCTGATTCTGCTGATGCAAGTTCAGTTTCTGGCCGAAGGAATTCATTCTTGTAAGATTTTTTGGGGAAGCAAAATGAAAACCCCAACTGCAAGGATATGGTATCTACTTCTGATATGAACTTCTCTTCAACTGATAGTTTAGAATTGAGATGCTTCAAAGGGAGAAATGATTGTATCAGAAGAAAGTGGTAATCTTAAGAGAAGCTCTGCTCCTGCAACTAATACTGATGAGAATGAAATTGGCAATGAAGAAAATGGGGATTGTGTAGAAAATGAATCGATTTCTTTGGATTCTTCTTAGGGATGATCCCGCTAATCTTGGAGAATTTATCCGAGGTCCTCCAGATCCGGGATCAAACACCAATGTAGGTGCAGCAAGTAGTGATGGTTTTCTCTTGGAATGGTTTCTGAGCAACTGAATAGATGATTATATAAAATTAATCATTGAAATAAGTTTAAGCAAATTATAAAATTTGAATATGTACTCAAGTGAAATGTGTATGCAACAATGTATGAAGTATCAAGTTGATCTATAGTAGAATTGATCTAGAATCAAAGATTTGTACCTCCATAATCCACTGAATGACTGAAGAAATTTTTATTAACAAATTGTGGCAATTCCACAATATTTCAATTTCATATATTAATGGTTTTCAGATGATTTAACGTGACATCATTAAAACCTTATTTTATATATTTTTGTTTCATTTTGACGTTCGGTGTGACCTTCAAAGACCCTTAATTTCAAGGCCGGGATTCAAACTATATGACTTGATCTTTGTGATTTCCACACCACCACTTGTAGTTTTAACTCCCTGAAATGTTAATGGAAGAGTAGAATGATTTATTCTGGACGAAATCTAGAGCTTCCAAATAGACTTGAAACTGATGGTATCACCTTTCAAGCTAAGTAGCTAAAAGCCCAAATGCATTCTCCCACATCGACCAATGCGAAATGACAGCTAAACTATATAATAGTGACGCAAAGAAGGTCAATCGCCGAGCTTGTAACGAAAGCTTATAACCCATGTGGGGGCAAACAGGTCTTGGAACTCTGGTTCAGGATTAGCTGGTCGGGTTTGGCGTGACTCTTATCTGGCTCGCCCGTTCCAAGCTGGTAGTTGGTTCATGTGGCTTGAGCGGAGGCTCTGGGCTTCATGTTCCCTAAAGAGGAAGGAACCGCGTAAGGCTGGCTTCACAGAGCAACGTTAACTTCCCTCTATTGGCAGTGGAAGGATAACGGGCCGGTCCCATCCAGATCCATCATGTCCCTCTAAACTGGTCCACCTGAACCAAGATCTTTTGCTATTCTTTTTCCTTCTGCATTTCAATTTTTGAGTTGAGTTATTTGAAATTCTTTTTTAACCATGATTTGTTCCAACTGAACCAAGGCCAGAAAGAAAAGAGAACAATGAGAAAAAAGTAAAATATTTTCACCATAGATAAACAAACACAATCCCAGACATGGAGGCGGTGAAGAAACACCTTGTCTCCAGGTCCGTGAGAAAATCCCCATAAATCCCAATGGACGCCGACTGTTTTCCTTCATCACGAGAAATAGTGCAGAGTTCAAAGCTTGTGGTGGATATGGATCCACTAAACATGTAACATAGAAAACTACGTTCTAAACGTATACAGGATTTAGAGGGATTCGCATTCTCCTGTAAATCTATACATTCACCGAACCATATTTATTACATACTAAAGCAAAGTTCAACAATTTTTTTTATTATAGGGAATGGGGAAATTTTTGGAAAATTTCCATACAGATCCATCTATCATCGTGGTTTGAATTTGAGAACAATTGTTTTACAAATCAATGCTAGAACTAATTGAACTATACTCACTTGACAGCTAAGCTCAACATTTACTATGTAATGACCCGAATCTCGAGAAAAGTAAAATTGGAAAAAAGAAGGAAAAATGACGGTCTTGCCCCTAAAGGTCAAATATTAACTTTTTGACTAGGACACTTTATAGACGTGTCGTGAAGACCGTTATGAAAGACTCAAAATTCTAAACTCAAAGGCAAGCAGTATGCCGAAAACAGAGGTAAAAAATATTCGTTATGGGGAAGAATGAGTAGGGGCAAAATGGTAATTCTACCACCAAGGATAATTTGGTGATTTGGCAAGAAGAGCGTAGATTATTCTAGATTGTTCTTGATGTTTTTCCCACCTTTTATTCCTCCTACTTTCATCAACTTACTGGGCAATATATATACATACATATGTGTGTGAGAAAGGGGAAGGAGGGGGTTCGGTGGTGAAGAGCCGAAAAACAAGAAAATAAAAGGAAGAAATAAGAAGTGAGAAAAAGGCATGAAAACGGGAAAGAATAAAGGGAAAACGGGGGAAAAAGGAAGCCCCATACCTGAAAATCGTGAAGCTTCAAGGTGGTCGTGGGCTTACAACCTATTCCAAGGATGTGAGCTCCAAACCAAGACTTTGGTAAGCTAGGTAAACTTCTGCGATCATGTTAAGTCTAAAAGGTGAAGGTTTGGAGTGAAGTAGACTACAAAAATTAAAACAAAGCCATGGCTCGAAAGCTTGAAAGTAAGCCTCCCTAATTTCTATAGTCAAATGATGTCTATTTAAAGTATTATGGTTATATTTTTTTGTAAATTCAAGATTTATTTTCAAGAAAATTAGACAAACTTCAATAAGGTTAATTTGGAGGGTTAGTATCAAAAGTAATTGAAGAGTATATGGTTAACGGCAACAACAAATCAAAGAATTATAGTAAATAAGGAGAGGTATGTAAACTTGATCGGGTAAGAAGAGAATACACGAATAGATTTTCTTAAAGATGTTATGCACCTTATTTTGACATTATAATGATGTTGGTGACTCCATAAAAGTATGTTGATCATATTACTAATGAACGTGTGGTTTTATTTGAATGATGATAAAATGTCTTGTATGTTATTCTATCTATTATCATTCTTGTTAGTATGGTAATTTTATTATAAGCATTACAACATGAGAGGGATCCGGATAAATAGTAAACTTAAATGATGAATTTCCAATGGTTGGTAAATCTAATAACATTGTAAGTATGGTAAATATATGCGACCAACAAAGCATGATTTAACATTATTCTTAATGACTTTTATTATGAGTCATGTGGTAAAAGTGTAAATGAGTAATAATTAAAAAGGCTCGAGGCTCGAGGCTCGAGGCTCGAACAATTTAAATTAGTAAAATCTTCCTTTCGGTGGAGTTAGTGAGCTGGATATGGGCCGCAAGTTGTGGATTTAATTTGGTTAACTTAATAAGTTTTGGACACAGATAAAATTGGTAAGATCCCTTATTTGACACGAGTCGTAAGACGGGAGCAGGACCCCGTGTGTTATTCATGGAAATTAGGGACTATTCATTAATAGTGATTTAATTTTCTTATTCGTAATTTTTTTTCTTTGTTATGCATGGTAAAATTATAATTTTGTCCTCTTACTAGTTATGTTATACAAGAAAGTTTAGTTGATGAAAAATACTGCTTTTAAAGGAAACATAATTCTTAGAACTCTATTAATGTAAATAATTAATCATCTTTTGAACATTTTCTCATATACTAAATTTATTTATATATTATGATTTCGTATAGAATTCATGTTAAAAATAAATTGAATAGCCTGCAAGAATGTGCGGGTACATCATGCTAGTTCTAGTATGTTACATTGCATTTATTTATTTTTTAATTTAAGGGTAAGCTAACAGGATCCCCTCATAAAATACTTTGATAATCATGCTCAATTCTGCTCTCGTTTGACAAGTAATCCAAAGTACAGAAACTACTCACAACACATGCTAGACAAGAGATACTCGTACTGCCCTTCAGCCCATGCCTCTGCATCTTGATAGGTCCAATCTTCGTGCAACAACTTGGAGGGTCATCAAAAATATGAAAAGTGTGATTAGACAAAAATAAACATTTTAAAAAACACTTTTCCGAGGAAACTAAATATTTACCTTCCTTTAAAAAAAAATGCATGTATAGAAATAAAACATAACCAATCAGAGAATCAAAATTGAAATCAGTCAAACACATTAAATCAATCAATAAATCAAACTGACCAATCACTATCATTCAATCTAATACCAATAAACCAACCAATCATCAACTCAAGTACCAGTCACAATGACAACAATACTACACGTAGGCTAACACAGGAACTGCACAAAGTACGATCCGAGTCACGTCTGGGAACTACATGTAGCACCATCCAGACTGTGATAATATCCTTGGGAACTGCACTTACGTACCATCCGGGTCATGTCTAAGAACTCATCAAATCTCCAGCCGCATAGCCCTGAAGATTAGCACAGCCGAGTTATGGACGTCTGAGTGCCTTCCATATCCGAGTATTGTTGACTATAAAAAACAATTCACAAACCAAGAAAACTCATTTACATAATCCTTGACTTAAACCAAGTTAAAATATATCCAAACTCGGGCATGAGCCCAAACTACAATTTCCACAAAACACCATAAAATACGTAGTTAAAAATCAATCAATAATTCCAGAAAAATCATCAAATAATCATTTGAAATCATAATCAAACCATTTCAACATAAATCATGCAATAAAACAATTAAAATATTTAACTATACATGCATGCAAAATAATTATAAAATAAAAAGTCCAATCAGAGTATCTACATCAGCCTAACTAAATTTTTGAACAAATTTAACTTAAAATGACCAAAAAATTATTAATAGTTAGCCAGTTTTTACAACTACCTAAATTAGACTCTCTATATTTTCACCAAATTTAAATATTAAATTCATTTTCTTCAAATTTGAAAATATAAAAACATAACTTTTCAGCAATGACTAGTTTTTAACGTAGTTTTTTTACCAATTCAAATAAATGTCTATTTTGGGTTCAAGATCGATCTAGCCCATAATTCAGGCATGCATATATACATAATTTTTTAACGGTTCAAATAGATATGCCCATTTTAACGGTGAAATTGGATAGAATGAATTCGGAGCCAAACACAATAGCTAAAATTTCAAATAGAAATCCATCTCAAGAGGAAAACATAGTAATAACCCTGAACTTCAAGTCCTTATATGGGAGATGATATATGTGGCGAAGGATATTTTTCGCCTCTAAGAAAGTAAGGAGTATCATTTTACTCAATATTACTACCATGATTTATGGCAAAACTTCTAATTTTACTTCTTTCTTCCTCATAGTTGTTGAATTTATTAAAATTATCATACACAAACTCTATTCGTGGCAATTCGACCTTCCTGATCATCTCTAGAAAACCACAAAACATCAAAACCTCCATTTCCCAAATACCCGAAAGAATCAAAATTTTCACAAACCTATACGAAAAATCCAAGTCAATTAACAACCCACAAATAAAAAAAAAATTGATTTTTTTTTTGAATTTTTTCGATTATCCACGAAAAATTTAGAGTTTATAAATGAAAATGATGATGAATTTTGATAATGAAAATTTGAGTTTGTGAAGAAGTGATGATGAAGAAAATGAAGGAGAGAGGAAAGAGAAACGAGATGAAGAAATAGCGGGCGGGAAGCGACTAGCTACTAATAGTTAGCCGCAATAGAAAAGTTAAATTTGTCAAGTCTATTGCAGGCCCATTTTGATGCTTTTGGATATGTTTTTGGTTAAATTTTACTACTCTATTTCAGATACTCTCACACACCATCCACGAAGCTAAATCTTGATCCGTATGTTCCTCCGTAAATCCGAAAACCGTACTGCCTATGATAAATCACCATTGGGGGTCACTAACGTCCAAAATAATCTTACATTTAAATCCCCTAATTTTTCAAAATAAAATACAAATTTAAAGTCTAACATAATACTTCAGACACCCAAAACTACCCTGAGACGATGTCCGATCGACTCAAAATTTTCCCCAACGTGTTTGTAACATCAAAAACACCAAAAGTCGTGTTGGCAACACCTCGAGGTAGAATGGCATGCACCCCCATGTGCCACCCTCTCTCTATGCACGTGGGACTCACGCGCATGCACAACATCATCTTCTACCTACAGCAGGGTCGACAAGTTTTGCTGTGCAATCCAACTCGACCCGTGAGCTTGACCTGACTAGAACTCCCTCATTTCACGTCTGTTTTTTGAGTTCTAATAACCAGCCTTCATCTACCCTACAAAAGAGATATATGATGTCAAAACAAGGAAAAACTTACCCAAAATCATGGTCCAATTCACCAAACTTTCGTTCCAGAACCAAGCTTCATGTTCTAAGCTTCCCGCGTCCAAAGTTTCCATATTTTTCTCTCAATTCCATCCTAAGAACTCAATTAATAGCTTAGATAAATTATTTGTAAGTTTAGAAGCCTGAATCAATTCACACGATCAATTTACGGTTTTTTGGTTTAATGATTTTTTGAGTTTCCTCCTCCGTTCCTCTCGGTTTCTTCCTTCTTCTTATTTTTCCTTCTTCTTCTCTCTCTTCCTCTCTTTTTCTCTCATTTTTCTGGTTCTCTTCTACTTTTTCTTTTTCTTTCCTTCCACCGTTTGGCTCATGGGTTTTGGACGGCAAGAGATAGGAGAGGGAAGAGCTAAGCACACATGTCAAAATCACAAAAAATCTCACTTGTAAAATTACCAATACCCCTAGTGTCAAATACCAAAATGCCTCTAGTCAATTTGGACGTGTAACGAACTCATATGATCTCTGATTTCGACGTGCTGCCTACCTACGAACTCAGGTTTCCAAGGCCTACGTAATGGTCCTCGCGAAAAGTCCGCAAAGTACCCAGAGCAAAAATTCAACTTTTGACCTTCGGAGAGCAAAATCATAAATTATCCTTTTAATTTCCTAAAATTATCCTTTTAAAATTTCCAAAAATTCATATATGCATGTTATATATATATATATATATATATCTTAAAAATACAATTAGCATTGTAAAACATATGTAACTCTTGCAGCAGTCTACAATTATTTAGTTATCTCTCTCGTTATTTCATATATAACAATCAAAAAATTATTCTAATATAAAATTAATCAAACTAAAATAATTAAGTTATTTATTTGTATCAATTAAATTAATAATTACTATAAATGCAATAATAACTCCACATAACACCATAAATATTGACCATTGGTCTGAAATATTTTAAGAACGTGTACGTCTAGAATGAGTATTTGAAAGCTATCAAGTTATCAACAGCACCAAGAAAACATAATGGACATTAGTCTTTGATTGTGAACATCAAAACCTTTTGCTTTGGATCTAATGCTGTTATGCTCGTAACATAGTGGTCCAAACACAGAATAAAACTGACATCAACCTTCTTAGTCAAAAGATAACAGAGTTGGTCCATTTTTACTTATTGTAAAACATAACATTTTTTTACTCGTAAATTTCAAATGAACTTGCATAATATACCATAAACCTATATAAATAATTTTTTATGAGAGTTTAACTCATATTTAACAAAAGCCAATTGCCAAAAATTAACACTAAATGGTAGCTAGTGACTTAGCGTCAAAAGGAACCATGAGCATAACATGTGATGCTTTCTGGTCACCATTATTTCTTTTCCAACAAAAAGCCTTTGACAGCTCCTCCTCTAATCTAAAATCTCCTCTCCCTCCCTCTCCCTCCCTCCCTCTCTCTCTCTCTCTCTCTCTCTCTCTCTCTCTCTCTCTCTCTCTCTCTCTCTCTCTCTCTCTCTCTCTCTCTCGTCACCCTCGCTAAAGTCATGCTACTGCTTGCTGCAGTAGCCGGGTGAGTCCTTATTATTGCTCACGTCCGGACGGAATTTGTTGTTATCCACCCACTTGGGAGTGGGAGTTGGGCCCTATGCTCCTTTGCTCGTTTCGCTTTCAGTTTGACCCGCCGGCTCAACGCTTATTCAGACTTGCACTGTTTTTTTTTTTGGATCAATTGGGGAATCTAAAATCACCCGAAAATTATGGAATTATTATGTAGTTCAAAATTCTCAAAATGACCAAATTGTCTCTGGCAATAATACTAATAACTTACAGACACCCACACATTAAATAATTTATTTACCAACTAAATACGTTATTTAATCGGTTGCTGTAATATTAATATTCCCCGAGAGTTAATTGATGTTATTCTTAATAATGAACAATTAATATTAATATTAAATTGTTATAATTATCGTCATAATGGGCAATTATTAAACTAATTAAATAAAATATTTTTTTAATAAAATATTATTTATTAATTACAAATCAACCGACCAATCAGAACGCTCCGTTACTGCTAAGGATTTTCTATAAATAGAGACGATCATTTTACTTTTCAGATAATTCGATTCAACGCTACTTACGCTCTTGAAATTTCTTTTTTAAAGCTGACTTAAACATTTGAGCGTTATTGGTCGAATAACCCCCGGGGTCTCGATGTTAAACGAACGATAGCTTACTATTTATTGTTTGCAGGAATATAGGGATATACGAGACTTCTGCTTCAACACCAATAGACTTGCACTTCACCATAGTTTATTTGATAGAATATAATTAGATTGAATTCCATCATTCTTTCAATTATTTGATAAAACTTCAGATTTTTTTATCAAACAATTAAGTTCTTCATTAGAGTAATAGATAGAGCAAACAAATACAAGGCATTAAAAGTCCAAAAACAAATAAATTTTAAGTGACATAAGAAAAAAAAACACACCTATAACACTAGGCTCATGTGCATCAGATAATTGCAAAAAAAAAAAAAAGCCCAAAAGAAACCCCGGATCTAAAAATTGGATAACCTTTATCATTTTAGCACTGCCTCACACAGCCGCTCAAACCACCGCACAAAAGCAAACACAACACCACCAGAATCGAGAATAGTGAAGGTGATATCGAAGAAACCAACGAAAATGGGGTTGGCCAAGCAACCAGTGCATGAAGTGCTCCCATAATTTATTAAACTAGTGCAAAAACCAATTTGAAAAGTAACCCAGCACCACGGCTGACAGGACCCACCCCCAATCCCCCAGGATTAAGGGCAAAGTCCTGCTCCCGTCTAACTTACGCATGACACGAAGGCTAAACCGACGTCCAACCTCCATGTGACACGTAAGTCGGACAAGGGATTCTTGATCCGACCGTCCAATTTTGCCCTCTGTACGTTTAGACCTGTAATTCTCTCTCCTGACCTCCAAATGACACGTGCCGCCTGTCGTTGTAATCAGGAGATTGAGATCTTCCTAACGGTCTTCGAAATGTGTGCAAGTCAACAATTTGCCCCTATTTAACGAAATTACCAAAGTACCCTCGAACTTCCGAACGTCATAATTTTTTCCTCGAATGTCGAAATCGAACGTGCCACCTGTCTATGAACTCGTGACGTCCCGTACTACGTCACGGTCATCGGTCAAAGTCTTTTTGACAGTTCGAATGAAAAGTCAATGTTTTGCCCATTTCAAGGGCAAACCCGTCGTTCGGCACCGTCCGTCCGAAAACATCCAACTAATCACCAATTAACTTCACCAATCCGTCATTAATCAGTAATCTAATCCCGGTCTCTGGGACGGGCTGTTACAACGGCCCTCCGAGGAACCTTGGAGTCGGGATTTGCCTCTGAATTGAGAGTCGGAGATCAGTGGCCAAAATTCTAAGGTAATGCGCCGTCGAGAGCCACCGATAAGGGTTGATGAGGAGATTGAAGCATGGTGGATGAAATTTGAAGTGGAGTTGGGAGTCTAGATCCAAAGAGTCGCTGATAGTCTCCATAGAAGGATAAGCAAAAGCCTCCATAAAGGGAGGGTTGAAGGTATGCCACACAGACGAAGGAAATTGTGGCAGAAGAGGGTAAAATTGAAAGAGAAAGGGAAAAAGAAGTGAATGGGTGCATGGAAGAAAAAGGAAAGATGATAGGACCCATCCCAATCCCCCCGGGATTAACGCGGGATGACCCAGCTCCCGTCTGACACGAAGTGTCAGACAAGGGATATTTCCGACCTTTGCCCTCCCGGGCTATCAGAGTTCGCAAGGATCCGGAGGAGGCATATGATATCTCGATCTCTGCTACAGTCCACATCCGATGTCAACCTGAAGAGTATTAAAAACAGAAAGACTGTGAGTGGACAAAAATAAAGAGTTTATAAAAACATATTTCATAAAAGACCTTTATACCTTCCACTAAAAAGCATGCATGCATAGTAAAACTGTAACGACCCGTCCCGAATTCCGGGATTAGTTTAGTGACTAATCTCGATTAGTGAGGTTGAACGGTGCTTAGTAGGGCGGAATCGGACAAATTGTGCAAAATGACCGTTTTGCCCCTAGTCGTGGGCAAAATGTTGACTTTTTGATCGGGCGGTCAAATGGACTTTGACCGATGACCGTGACGTAGTTCGGGACGTCACGAGTTTATAGACAGGTGGCACGTTCGATTCCAACATTCGTAGAGAAAGTTATGAGGTTCGAAAGTTGAGGGGTATTTTGGTAATTTCGAGTACTAGGGGCCAAATGTTGACTTTTTGAACGGGAGGTCCGATGGACGAGGGCCAAGGACCGTTACGTAGGTATCGTCGATACGAATCCAATGACAGACGGCATGCCGAAATCGGGGATTCGACGACGACGTTATGGTCAAGGAAACGAACTAACGAACCGAGGCCGGGATTAAAATAATAATATAATAATGAATAGTGATTGTTGACTGTGCACATCCGGATGAGTGACAAGTGTCACCCATCCCTTGTTTCCAGCTCCTTGTTTCCCTCCAAACATCATCATTACAACATCATCATTCCTTATCCATCATTTTCCTTCCTTTTCCTTTATTTTTCTTTCAAACCGTGCACGATTTGGGGAGAGTATGAACTGGGAGAATTGGCTCCCTCTCTCTGCCGTTCCTGAGAGAAAACTGGGAGACTAAGATGATTGAATTAACGGGGAAACACGAGGGGTTGTGAGAGTGCTGAATTTGGGATTTTGGATTTCGGGAAAATTGGGGGGAAAATTCGAATTGGAGGATTTGAGCCGTGAGGATCGAATTGGTGATTACTTCGAGCTTCCTGGGATCACAACGATCATAATTGTCGAAGAAACGAGATGAAATGGTGCTGTTTTGGCTCTGATCACACTTGGTGACAGAGAAGGAAATTCGACCTTGAGTCGTGGAATTGGAGGCTTCGTTGGATGAAATTGAGGTGGGGAAACTGCTTCTCATGATCCCACGATGCTTCTGGGTTCATCAATTGAAGGAAAACGGCTGTGGTTGACAGAACTCCATGGTTGCACAGTGGACGGTGTTCGAGCTTGAGTCGTGACGATTGAGCACAGGATTGATGCAATTGATGTGGGGGAATTGTTCCTCATGGTCCACTGATGCTTCTAGTTGATTCAATTTAAGGAAATCAATTGGAATTGAAGGAATTCCATGAACGAACAGTAACCGGAGTGTTCTTGGTGTTCATCATCGAATCGTGAAATTGTAGGTAAGGATTTGTGTAATTGAGTTTACAGACTTGTAATTGGACTTAAAAAGAAACTAACTGATTGATCAATTGAAGGAATTAAGGCTGAATTGATGGACATTGAACCGGGTTGTGTCGCGGGTTAAAGGACCCGTTTACCAGACAAACGGGTTGGGCTGGTGACACTGTAGCAGGCGCGTGGATTTCACGCGCAGCCACTCACGGCGGCGCGTGACGGCGCGTGGGCACGAATCTCGAGGTGAGGTCAACATGACTTCTGTCCTATTTAATGTAACGGACATTTTAGGATTGGTTTCGTGTCGATCGGACACCGTCTCGATATTGTTCGGGATGTCCGAAGGTTTTAAATTAAGTTTAAAAATAAGTAAAAATTCAGGAAAATTACGGGACTTTGATAGGATGTTAATGATGAGGTTAGTAACCCTCTAATGTGATTTGGACAGGATTGGGAGTCCCGGTGATAGTGGTGTGGCCCGGGAGGGCCGGTGGCACGCGTATCGAGGCATACCGTTAAAACGGTCTGTGAGTGGACTTTGGTTTTATAAATCCTATGCATGCTTAAATGTGTTATATGGTTTATATAAATGATTTCTATGACGGTATTTGTGAGCATTGATTTCGGGTATGTTGCACGTATTTCGAGGTGTTCCCCGTATTTCACGTATATCGGGATTAACGGTTTATTTATGGTTTTACGTGCTTGTGATTAAATAAATAATATGATAAAACGGTTTTTATATTGGAAAGACGAATTCGGGCTTGAGGCCCACTTGTTTTGGAAATCTCGGACTTGGAGTCCATTTGAGTACGTAATCGGGCTGCGGGCCCAGTTGGTTTATAAGTCGGGCTGCGGGCCCAGTTGGTTTATAAATCGAGCCGTGGGCCCAGTGGTTCATAAAATCGGGCATGAGGCCCAATTGGATTATAATGGTGATTTCGGGTCAGGGACCCTATATTTAATAATTGTGATTTTGGGTCAAGGACCCTAAATGGAATTACATGGTTTTATGGAAATTCGGGCAGGGCCCATTGTAATGATGATATAAAAGGATTTAATAAAACTGCTTTCCCTATACCATCTTGATACAAGGATATATGATGGTCTCCTCCAGATGTCTGGGACACTGGGGAAGTCACGGTGCATTGCATGTGAAGGGTCACCATACGGAGCAGCCGGACCGTATGATGACTCAGGAGCAGGATTGCTATGATTGACGTCAGGGACGTCAGACATCAGGGATGTCAGATATATGGACCCGGAGAGACCCCGGGCAGCACGCGTAGCTTATGAAACCGTGAGATATGACGTCAGGGACGTCTAGCATCAGGGATGCTGGTGATGGTAATGGTAAAATACGAATTAATGAAATGGCTTTCCGGGTGGATTTATGATTGTGTGATTTTAATGAATTGATGTTCATTTATGGTCGTGGGTGGTGACCCACATGGTTGTTTATGTATAGTTATGGTATTTCACAGTTTTGGGCTGAGTTCCCACACTTGGTTTTTGGTTAACGGTTTTTGGGCTAAGGCCCTAATGGCTCGGTTGAGCAAACGTTTTGGTTACTGGTTTTCGTGGCATGCATACGTTTTTATTGGAGGGCATAAATGTCTTATAAATTTATTTGATGAACTTATTGGTTTTGTCCACTCACAGCTTTTGGTTTTAATGTCCTTCAGGTTGATCACGGATGCGATTGCAGCAGGGACTGGGACATTGCACACCTCCTCCATCGATCCTTGCGCACTCTGGATGCCCTGTTTGGGCAGTGGCTCTTGGTCATCCCTTGTCTGACACCCCTTGTTGGACGGGAGTAGGGAACATCCCATGGTAATCCCGGGGGGATTGGGATAGGTCCTGTCAACCTGGTATCAGAGCACGGTTGCTCTTTTGTGTGCGCAGGTCGAGGGTGTGATGTCTCTTTGGCCTGCAATTCGTTATCAACCTGATAGATAGTTTTTGGGTTTGGATAGTGGATGGAGTGTGATTGGCCCGATACGCCGTGCGTTAATGTGATTCGACCCAAGTGGGGTTGATTGTGATGAACTGGTATTGTGGGGCCGTCGGTTCGGTCATGTGATATTGGATTGTTGTGCTGCTAGGTGCAGCCAGGTTCGGGGAACCTCATGTGAGTAATGGTTTAAAAATGTTAACCCTTGTGGTGGTTTCTAGTGTGAGGGATGTTGGTTTATCGGAGTTGGCCGATGACCTAGTGGTGGAACCCACGTTGATGTGATGGTAGGATTGGATCTGACGTCTATTCGATGTCTAGACCGCGGGGTCGGTCAGGTTGTGAATTTTATATTACGGGAAGTGGTTGGGTTCGGTTGAACCATAGGGTGTGATTGTGGAATCCTAGTATATGATGGATTAAATAGGTAAACCTTAATTGCGATTAGTGGATGACTCTGGTGAGTCTAGTCAGAACTATGGGATCCGATCTACGGATACGGTTCTGAGATAAATTATGGAATTCCGTGTTGGATCGGGTATTAGTGTGAGGTATGGAAGCGGATCTCGATAGCAATGACAGTTAGTCGGAAGTCATATGGAGATGACTGGCTATCGAGGGTAATTAGTGTGGTTATAATACTTGGGGATCAGGGGACGTTCAGGGAACGTTCATTTTCCTGATATGGATTGTCAGAATAGTGGTACCCATAGTCGTGAGGTACGGGATCGTCGTTCGGTATGAACGGAGATCCAGGGTTGTCGTATTTGCACACGGTGTGCAGTATGGATGTTTGCGGGTTGGTCCTTTTGTGCTGATGCTAGTATGGATGCCTGTGTGCTGATACTAGTGTTGTTGATAGTGTGTTGGTGCTAGTACTAGCGCTGGTGCTAGTGTCGGTAATGGTGTTGACGATGAGCCACCAGTTGGGGTGTGACTCCGTCATGATGAACATATGTTCGGTCTTTGAGATTCGGTAGTGGTTGAGTGATGGACTGGATGGGATCCAGTTAAGATTGTGCTGTGTTGGGATAAGTCCCAATGGCGGTGAGATAACCAGTAAGGAGTGGATTAAAAAGGTATAATTGAGAACTTGGAAAACCGAGTGTTGAACCTGTAAAGGTTGGGATGTGCGAACGGAACAATAACGGATTGATTGTGGACACGGGGTTGTCCAAGTGAATTGAGGAGGTAGGAAGTCTAGTGGTTAGACTTGATGTCTTGTTGGAAGCATGTCTGTTTCCAACATGGTTGGAACCTTAGTTTTGAGGAAAGTTGTGATTGGGGAACGAGAGTGGTGCTCGTTTTTGGTGATTGGTATTCCGAAGTCATTTGGGTTGACTTACTGTTTTCTGCCCTGGCAGACATTGACTGTAGTTACCAGTACGTTGAGTGTGTATTGGTTGGTGGGCCCATGTGTGTTGTGGGGTCATCAGGGGGAGTTGTGTATTCAATATTAGGTAAACGAGATTTCTCATTTTCTGCTTGGTGGCAGACGATGTGGTGTCACATGGCGTGGTGAGTGCAGTGAGTTCTGTTGCATCCACATAGGATGAGTATTGGAGTCATTGTTTTGGATCATCCTTGGTTTTTCCTAGGTGGAATGACAAGGATTGATACAAGGTAATCGGTGAGAATCCGTAGTCTCGACGTGTCTCGTCGTAGACTGGCCGGTCTAGTTGTGGGAGTTGGTTGTCGATCGTTGTGACGATCTAGGATGTTGACATTATAGTCAGGGACACCGTGTCTATCTAAGTCGTGATCTTGATGATCCAGATAGGAAGGAGAGTATATCACTCTTACTTTGGTATGTGAGTCGTAATGACGGAATTGAACTTCTTTTCGAAGTGGGGCCCGTATGGTATTCTACTCGGGTGAGTAGGTTTTCAAGGTAGTTGAATTTTGTCAACCTTAGACGTGTGGAGGTTGGATTGGCTTCCCTATGAAGTCAATCAAGTGTATTGAATGGGTAACCGATAGGTTCGGTTTTGGTGTGTCTTGGTAAATGTGAACGAGATTTCGGGATTTGGAATCGAATTTCTGGGTGACGATTCAGGATTCGATTTTGGAACTTGAAAGTATATTTCCGGATTTGGGTACGGAATGATTATTCCAAATGCTAGCTTACGGAATAATGATTTCGGATTCGGATTTGGATATGAATTAAAATGTGATGTCTGGGTTTGGATCCGGGATTTCTTACGAAATTACAGATTTGGATTCGGAATTAGAACTAGATGATGGGTGGAGTTTCATTTTGTCTCATGCTGGATTGGGCAAATGTACTCCATTATTGGAACGTGTTGACTACGACCTAGGTGGTTGTAGTCGGGTCGATGGGTTATACCCGAGGTTGTCGGTGAGCGTGTTGGTAGCCGGATTGGTTCCGATACCATTGGATTAGTCGTGGGCTGGACATTACTATGCAATGGGTCATGGTATTTCCGATGTGTTTAATTACACACAGATCGTGTGAAAGGTCGGTAAATGTTTACTAAGTCAAGTACGCTGGTGGCATGTGTAGCCACGAGTGAGTCTAGTGTCAGTTTTCGACTGACAACAACTGTGTGGTGACATATTGTCAGGATGTGTCAACATAGATTGTTGAGTAGGGTCAGCTGACTCCTAGTGGGAGTGGGAAAGGAACCGTCGAGTTGTTGCGTCAACAAGAGGGTTGATTTGACAAGTGGTGTCAAATTCGAAACAAGTAGTTTCAGTCATTCGACGGGGTCGAATGTAGTCGTTGCGTTTGAGTACTAGTGGTACGTTTTGGTGTAGACAAGTTTTGTCTAAGTAGTTGGTGTATGGGTGTACACGTGCTGCGTGGTCGATTCCACTTTCCGCGGGGTGTTTGTGGAATCAGGATAGTCGAGTTTCGAGAGCGAAACTAACTAAGGAGGGAAGTACGTTTGAGTTTGGAGCAGGTTGGAATTTCGAGGACGAAATTTATTAAGGAGGGAAGATTGTAACGACCCGTCCCAAATTCCGGGATTAGTTTAGTGACTAATCTCGATTAGTGAGGTTGAACGGTGCTTAGTAGGGCGAAATCGGACAAATTGTGCAAAATGACCGTTTTGCCCCTGGTCGTGGGCAAAATGTTGACTTTTTGATCGGACGGTCAAATGGACTTTGACCGATGACCGTGACGTAGTTCGGGACGTCACGAGTTTATAGACAGGTGGCACGTTCGATTCCAACATTCGTAGAGAAAGTTATGAGGTTCGAAAGTTGAGGGGTATTTTGGTAATTTCGAGTACTAGGGGCCAAATGTTGACTTTTTGAACGGGAGGTCCGATGGACGAGGGCCAAGGACCGTTACGTAGGTATCGTCGATACGAATCCAATGACAGACGGCATGCCGAAATCGGGGATTCGACGACGACGTTATGGTCAAGGAAACGAACTAACGAACCGAGGCCGGGATTAAAATAATAATATAATAATGAATAGTGATTGTTGACTGTGCACATCCGGATGAGTGACAAGTGTCACCCATCCCTTGTTTCCAGCTCCTTGTTTCCCTCCAAACATCATCATTACAACATCATCATTCCTTATCCATCATTTTCCTTCCTTTTCCTTTATTTTTCTTTCAAACCGTGCACGATTTGGGGAGAGTATGAACTGGGAGAATTGGCTCCCTCTCTCTGCCGTTCCTGAGAGAAAACTGGGAGACTAAGATGATTGAATTAACGGGGAAACACGAGGGGTTGTGAGAGTGCTGAATTTGGGATTTTGGATTTCGGGAAAATTGGGGGGAAAATTCGAATTGGAGGATTTGAGCCGTGAGGATCGAATTGGTGATTACTTCGAGCTTCCTGGGATCACAACGATCATAATTGTCGAAGAAACGAGATGAAATGGTGCTGTTTTGGCTCTGATCACACTTGGTGACAGAGAAGGAAATTCGACCTTGAGTCGTGGAATTGGAGGCTTCGTTGGATGAAATTGAGGTGGGGAAACTGCTTCTCATGATCCCACGATGCTTCTGGGTTCATCAATTGAAGGAAAACGGCTGTGGTTGACAGAACTCCATGGTTGCACAGTGGACGGTGTTCGAGCTTGAGTCGTGACGATTGAGCACATGATTGATGCAATTGATGTGGGGGAATTGTTCCTCATGGTCCACTGATGCTTCTAGTTGATTCAATTTAAGGAAATCAATTGGAATTGAAGGAATTCCATGAACGAACAGTAACCGGAGTGTTCTTGGTGTTCATCATCGAATCGTGAAATTGTAGGTAAGGATTTGTGTAATTGAGTTTACAGACTTGTAATTGGACTTAAAAAGAAACTAACTGATTGATCAATTGAAGGAATTAAGGCTGAATTGATGGACATTGAACCGGGTTGTGTCGCGGGTTAAAGGACCCGTTTACCAGACAAACGGGTTGGGCTGGTGACACTGTAGCAGGCGCGTGGATTTCACGCGCAGCCACTCACGGCGGCGCGTGACGGCGCGTGGGCACGAATCTCGAGGTGAGGTCAACATGACTTCTGTCCTATTTAATGTAACGGACATTTTAGGATTGGTTTCGTGTCGATCGGACACCGTCTCGATATTGTTCGGGATGTCCGAAGGTTTTAAATTAAGTTTAAAAATAAGTAAAAATTCGGGAAAATTACGGGACTTTGATAGGATGTTAATGATGAGGTTAGTAACCCTCTAATGTGATTTGGACAGGATTGGGAGTCCCGGTGATAGTGGTGTGGCCCGGGAGGGCCGGTGGCACGCGTATCGAGGCATACCGTTAAAACGGTCTGTGAGTGGACTTTGGTTTTATAAATCCTATGCATGCTTAAATGTGTTATATGGTTTATATACATGATTTCTATGACGGTATTTGTGAGCATTGATTTCGGGTATGTTGCACGTATTTCGAGGTGTTCCCCGTATTTCACGTATATCGGGATTAACGGTTTATTTATGGTTTTACGTGCTTGTGATTAAATAAATAATATGATAAAACGGTTTTTTATATTGGAAAGACGAATTCGGGCTTGAGGCCCACTTGTTTTGGAAATCTCGGACTTGGAGTCCATTTGAGTACGTAATCGGGCTGCGGGCCCAGTTGGTTTATAAGTCGGGCTGCGGGCCCAGTTGGTTTATAAATCGAGCCGTGGGCCCAGTGGTTCATAAAATCGGGCATGAGGCCCAATTGGATTATAATGGTGATTTCGGGTCAGGGACCCTATATTTAATAATTGTGATTTTGGGTCAAGGACCCTAAATGGAATTACATGGTTTTATGGAAATTCGGGCAGGGCCCATTGTAATGATGATATAAAAGGATTTAATAAAACTGCTTTCCCTATACCATCTTGATACAAGGATATATGATGGTCTCCTCCAGATGTCTGGGACACTGGGGAAGTCACGGTGCATTGCATGTGAAGGGTCACCATACGGAGCAGCCGGACCGTATGATGACTCAGGAGCAGGATTGCTATGATTGACGTCAGGGACGTCAGACATCAGGGATGTCAGATATATGGACCCGGAGAGACCCGGGCAGCACGCGTAGCTTATGAAACCGTGAGATATGACGTCAGGGACGTCTAGCATCAGGGATGCTGGTGATGGTAATGGTAAAATACGAATTAATGAAATGGCTTTCCGGGTGGATTTATGATTGTGTGATTTTAATGAATTGATGTTCATTTATGGTCGTGGGTGGTGACCCACATGGTTGTTTATGTATAGTTATGGTATTTCACAGTTTTGGGCTGAGTTCCCACACTTGGTTTTTGGTTAACGGTTTTTGGGCTAAGGCCCTAATGGCTCGGTTGAGCAAACGTTTTGGTTACTGGTTTTCGTGGCATGCATACGTTTTTATTGGAGGGCATAAATGTCTTATAAATTTATTTGATGAACTTATTGGTTTTGTCCACTCACAGCTTTTGGTTTTAATGTCCTTCAGGTTGATCACGGATGCGATTGCAGCAGGGACTGGGACATTGCACACCTCCTCCATCGATCCTTGCGCACTCTGGATGCCCTGTTTGGGCAGTGGCTCTTGGTCATCCCTTGTCTGACACCCCTTGTTGGACGGGAGCAGGGCACATCCCATGGTAATCCCGGGGGGATTGTGATGGGTCCTGTCAAAAACCGTTTATCCAAACACATATGTTTAAACAACCATAATTAGGGTCACAACCCCAAGTTCCGTAAATACAAGTCACACGGGCTCCTGCCCAAAAACCATTTACATAAAACCATAAGATAATAACCATATGTGGGATCTCAGCCCAAATCCATTTATCATTATAAAACATAATTTCCAAAACCAATTGAAATCATGCTTATCCATTATATTTCATATCCAGAACCTGTCACAGTAAAATAAAGCTACGCGCGTGCTAACTGGGGTCTCAAACCCAAGTCTCTCCAGGGTCCACCCAGGTCAATGTCCGTAGATCAATGACCCTCCCTAGAGGTAACGAACCATGCCCATCCTGAGAGTAAGGAACCCAACTGGGGGGTGACTCCACTTATTCAGTGCTCCGTGACTACTCCGGGGTCCACCTAGGCCAACGACCCTCCCCGGAGGAGACAATCATATATAAAGAATGGAATATGAAAAACCTTTGAAATCGTTCTTGAAACCTTTCCAGGATTCATGCCCGGCCCCTATAAGCCGTCATGAACCATAAAATCCTTTCATGGGTTCATGCCGGTTCCCATAAACCCTCATGACCTGTAAAAACCATTTGTAACACATAGCTGGGCCCTAGGCCCGAATCCACATAGAAACTGGACCTCAAGTCCGAATCGTAAACCAACTGGGCCTCCGGCCCGATTCCTTAAATCAAATGGGTTTCGAACCCGAGTTTGCCTTTTCGAATCCAAAACCATTTCATTAAACTATTTCCAAAACCATAAGAATGGAAAATCAGAGTAAAATCGGAAAACCTCGATTTACGTGCAAGCACGTAAATCGCCTCGTGAAAACATATAATTCACAACAATCCAAATCAACACCATGAAATCACAATCATAATCCATAGAAAACATTTATGCATGCATCACAGTTTAGAAATCAAGGTCCACTTACAGACCGTCCGAAGCCGAGCCTCGATACGCGTGTCATAATCGTCTCCCGGGTCAATCGTCGTCACCGGGACTCCCAAACCTGTCCAAATTCATTTAGAGGGTCACTAATAGCCTCATTAACCTCTCATTGAAGTCCCATAATTTTCCCGATTTTCTAACTATTTTTAAAACAGAACCTAAACCTTCGGACACCCCGAAACATATCGAGACGGTGCCCGATCGACACGAAACCAGTCTCAAAATGTTCGTTACATCGAATAGATGATTTCGTATGTTGAAGACACCCCCAGATTCCCCACCACGCGCTGTCATGCGCCGCTCAAAGGGCCCTGCGCGTGGGCTCACGCGCGCGGTGATTAGTTCATCTTCCTCAACGATCGAACCTGCCGATTCACTGGTTGGCCGGTCCAGTTGGACCGGCGTGACCGGTTCACGACTCCTCCTCTCCCATTTTGGTCCGATTTCCTTCCTAATCAATCCCTAAATTCCTATTTTGATCCTAGGAGCATGTTTGGATGGTCAAAATAAGGAAAAACACCACGAATTCGAGGTTTGATTCTTGAACCTCACGACCCAAAGTTTCAGAATTTTCCCGGCCGCCCTCACGGCCTCCTCCGCCGTGAACCACCCTCCAAACCGTCCTAAAATCATCCTAGCAACTCCCTAATCATCTTCCAATCACCCATAACAAACCATAATGTCCTATTCGAAAATAATGGAAAAATGAGCATTAGTCGGGTAATCGGGTTACCTGGGGCTTCACGGCCGTGTGCGGCGGTCCAGACGCTCCCAACCACCGTCCTTGGCTTCCTCAGCCTCTCTCTCACTTTCTGGTCTCACTCAAGATCAGATGGAAAAGGGTTGGATGAGTTTGGGTTCAAACTGAGATCGGGGAAATGTTTGAAATGGAAGAATGAAATGGACGATGCATGTATGTAGGAAGGTGGCATGTGGATGGGTGACAAGTGTCACTCATCCATTGGGCCTCCATAAAATATCTGGGCCCCACTAAATTCCAAAGTGCAACCGTTTCGTAATTCGCGTAATAGTACCCTCGAATTTCCGTGAACCGTAACTTCGCCGTCGAACGTCCGAATTCGACGTGCCACCTGTCTATGGATTCGTATCGTCCCGATCTACGTAATGGTCCTCGACCCTCGGCCATCGGACCTCCTGGTCAAAAAGTCAACATTTACCCCTTTTTAACCAAAATTACCAAAATGCCCCTAAACTTCCGAATGTCATAACTTCCTCCTCGAACGTCGGAATTGAACGTGCCACCTGTCTATGAACTCGTGACGTCACGAACTACGTCACGGACATCGGTCAAAGTCTATTTGATCGCATGAACGAAAAGTCAACGTTTTACCCACGCTAGGGGCAAAATGGTCATTTTGCATCGTTCGTCCGATTTCGCTCAACTAATCATCGATTAACCTCACTAATCGTGATCAGTGACTAATCTAATCTCAGAATTTGGGACGGGTCGTTACAAAAGAAGATGACGAAAATATAGGGACAAAAAGGGTTGCCACCGACCCCCAGAGGGGACGGCAGCAGCGACTAGAGTTTGAAAGATAGGGAGAGGTTAGAGGGAAATGAGAGAAAATAAAATTAGAGAGAGAAGTGGTTCTATTTTTTTTTTATTAAAGGGAATGGGGAATTTTGCATACAGTTGTCATCGGAGTTCGAATTTGAGACAAATTATCTGCAAGTCAACACTACAACCAACTGAACTAAATTCACTTGACAAAAGTGGTTCTATTTGAGATGGAAACTTCCATTTTTTTTAGGCATATTATTTCAACTGAATTAGATTAAACAAGTTTTCATCTAACACTACTCATAATTTCGTTCTAATCTCCTTACAAGGAAATGAAAATGAATGGAAATGAAAATATATTCATTTTCATATTCAAAATTCGTTGAATTTGACAAATTATCCAATAAAGTTCAATCTTACATGAAATAAGATTTCTAATTGTGGCATGAATTTTGGATGAAATTGGACTTGGATGGAAAAAGGGGAATGTACAGCAAAGAAATGTTTCCGTATTAAAATAGGCTACTTTATGAACGAAATTGGAATTGAATGGTCCCTACTCCAGAACAAAATTGCATAACAGAAATTCATCTGATCAGAGATCCCTAGCATCGGCATCAAGGCAGCAGCACACACGCCACCAACCCATTGCTATTTTGTCCTCACTCTACGCCTGCCCAGCTCCACCATTATCTAATTCAATTTATTATTTCAATATTTTTCCCAAACAACTATACGCTAAATAGTAAAAACTACTCCAAATATTTTCAAAATCATGGTTACTGCCAGTTACAAAAATCATAAATCCCAAGTGAATATTAATCCTGTTCAATAAGTCAACGAAAATACTAGCAACATTCTTATTTTTCATTTTAGTGGAATGTTTTTCAAGTGAATTATCAAAAGACTTTCAATTATCAAACCATTTAGTCTCAATTTATTTATAATAACAAAAGGCTGTTTTGATTATTAAAAGTTAAGCCAAACACAATCTAACAAGACATCCCCTCCTCCATAAAAGCGGTTTACAGCTGTCATCCAATTATTCTATTAATTCTTACCCAAAAAAAATGATATTAACCTTGCTAGTTCTCTTTCAGCTGTAGTCAGCCGGCACAAAACGTGCACGCCCTTCCCTCCCCCCAAATCCTCAACAAACTTTTCAGTTCCTCAAATTAATCATTTAATTCCCCCACTTTATTTGACAGGCACGCAAAAAGAACCAATACAAAATGAATCAATGTGCATAGCTGTGAAGCACGAGATTACAGCTAATCCTCACTTCGACTGTTTAGTCAATTAATTAATCCAAAATAAAAAACATTTGTGAAGTCATTGATTGCTACAAAATCGGAAAGCGAATCCACACCCTTCATTTAAAAAACTAAAAGGGAAAATTAAACACAAGCCACACGATTAAAAACAAAGCGTGCCTTGTCTGATCTCTCTGGCTGTACACACTAACCACTCTCTCCCAGTCTTTTCTGTTAGTAGTAATTTTCAAAACAATTTTTTTTTTTCTACCAACCGGCACAACAACCAAAATAAAAACCAATCCCATTAAACGACGACGTATCCATGTCAGCCGGCCAGATCTGATTGCTGACATAGCTCCTTCCTCAGCTTCTGAGAGAAAAGCCTGCAAGCATCCATGCTCAGATCGACAGCTGCCGCTAATGCCACGTAAGCAGCTGCGTCCTCTGTACAGTTCACGTGCTGAACGCTAACCTCCACCGCGGGTTTGCTGCACCTGCCTTCTCCCTCCACTTTCGCAGACATCACAAACCCTCTGTGAAAGCAATAGGGCCACAACCCGTACCCGAAGTCCCCGCTACCTCTCGGGCTACAACCCGGAGAGTTCGGACCGAGCTTAGTACTAGAAGCCGACCCGACATCCAAAACGAATTTCCCGCCTTTGTTTAAGCTAAGGGTTGACTCCGCTAACACAATGCCGGCGCCACTCGTGTCGGGAATAAGCTCGAAACGGTACCCGAGGCCATCGGACCCACCACGTTCGCGCCAGGCCTCCAGGCGGCCCCAGGGCTTCCAAGTGTTGTCTCCGGGTCGGAGGATGAGCCATGAGCCCGGGTTCGACCGGCGGACCCGGTCGGACCCTGGTGAGGCAACGAAGGGTGTGACCATTGAAGCAGCAGCCACAGGTGACCCGGAAAGGTCGTGGACTGTTATGGACCAGCCTTTTCGTTCCTTCCCGGGTCGCTCTCGCTCGCTTCCGAACGAGCTTAGCCAGCTTCTAGAGTTGCCTTGGTCCGCATGTAGAGACCTGTAAACAAAGGGTGAAAAAAGGAAAATTAATATGGGATTTCAACAATTTTATATAAATGGAACACAAAGAAGATGGGAACTTCAACTCTACTCCTCTAATCAAACACAAAGAATCCGCTAAATACAGAGAACTCAGCAGAGCAAAAGGGGAATAAAAAATCAATCGACATTAAACAACTTTCTAAAAGCTCAGAAATAGAAACGATGAGCTTGGAATCTACGTAAGAAGCTTTAATGGGATCAGAGTCCGCTTGAAGGATTCAATTTAGACGAACATTCAATAAAACGTCGTCCTAAAGGGAACAAAATTGTGAGCTTCACTCTTCATTTTAATCCCAGTATCAAACTTTCATTAATATTAGAATTCACAGCCCAAGATTGAACAGAATCCACATTTTCAGAAAATTAAAATAATAATAACCAAAACCCTAAGAATGATAAAAGGAATTATACCTAGATCTTTGATTCCGGTCGCAATTTGTTCTGAAACTGAATTTGCAGGTGAAGACAGGCTGTCGAATGTTTCCTTGAATCTGAAATACTTGCGGGCTACACTCCGGTTCGCCGTCGAACTGGAACACGAATCTTGGGTCGGGTTCGGCCTTCACATTCAAGTGAAATTGGGTCTGGGCGGAGGACCCGTTCTTGTTGGGACCTTTCCCTACCGAGACCCACCCGTTGTGGAACACGCTAGGCTTGGACTGGGTTCCCGCCAGATCCAACGGGACCGAAACCCGGCCTAAAAGCCTCCCGGAATTGATGCCGCAGGTGGTGCCTCTTCGTCCCGTGTATATCGAGATTTTGAGGCAAAGTTTAGAGGAGAAGATGGACTTAGACCCGACCCGGTCGAGATCCGACTTGCTGAGGTGGAACGTCGCAGCAATTGCGTGGGTTTGAGCGGCGTTGTCAAGGCTCTGGGTGTCAGGCGGTAGACAGGGGACGACGGCATTTTGAGGGGGGAGATTATTGAGTTTGATCTTGCAGAAACATGGCGAGGAAGAAGGGTGGACAACGGATCGGGCAGGCTTGGAGGCGACGGGGATTTTGAGAGCGAGATCGCCTACTGTGACACGCACGAAAGGGCATGGATCCATTTGAGCAAAGGCCAAAGCAGAGCAACAGCTCTCAGTCTGCTGTTGTTCTAGGGCAATGCCATTGATGTTGGGGAGCTTTTTGATTGAGTTTCTGAAGGAAGAGCGATGAATTTTTGAATTAAATTTTCTTTTTTGGGGTTGGGAGACAGCTCGGTACAGGCTGGCCCGAGTGCCAGCTAGGACCGAAGTTGACGCCATCCTGATTCCTGAGGATTTTGGATGAATAAGAGGAGTCCTGCCCTCTCACTTTCTCTCTTATCCTTTTTAATTTTTTTGATTTTTCTCTCTCTCTAGTGAAGTGTAGTGTGGACCCTTACCTCTCTCCTGAGTGACCAACTCTCTCCAACCCAACCCACACACCGGTCCACTCACTACACTCGCTTTAATTTCAAATTTCGAAATTAACGATTTTGCCCCTATTAATCCAATAAAATGTCATTAATTTGTACAGCTATAGGAGGAATCTCCGCTCCTCTTTCTAACAACTCTCAATCTCAAATCGAATCTGTGTGCTTCTTTCTCCTTCC
Organism: Prinsepia uniflora; assembly: GCA_032719365.1. Taxonomy (NCBI): domain Eukaryota; kingdom Viridiplantae; phylum Streptophyta; class Magnoliopsida; order Rosales; family Rosaceae; genus Prinsepia; species Prinsepia uniflora. Next base: position 67,887,469 of record CM064872.1, read on the forward strand.
TCCCACACGTGGACTTCCTGTGCCACACGATAACAGCCATACACCACTGGTGGTCCACTCATCAATTAGGCATGAAATCAATATATTTTTCTTTGTTTGTTTATCCATTTTAAAAAATATTTTATAAAGAAGTTTCAAACATACAATCCTGATGGTTCTGAATTATACACTTGGTGTAATTTTCGTCATTTAACCTAATTAGTCATTATCAATCATTTTTGACTATTTTACTTTCCATTTAAAGAATGTAAAGTTTGTCATATATTTGAAAAAGAAATTCTAAAATTCTGTGTAATATCAGATTTATTATAAAAATAATGCATTAAAATAAAATATATGGACATTGTAAGTATATAATTAAGTAAGTAATAAGAAAACTCATATATCACACTAAACAAGAAATTTCTAAAATAACAAGGGAACTTATAAATTTTAATTATATGCTTTTGTATATTTTTTTTTCATTTTTAACTAATTTTATCAAAGTTCTATGGAACTTAAAATTACTCCTACATTGTGGATAATAAAATTCAAGTTCTATGAAATTTAAGTAAAATTAGCTAAAAATGAATAACTTCAAAATTTAATTTTCAAGAAATTTGAAAACAATTAAATGCAAGGCATATGCTTGAGATTTGTAAGTTTCACCTATAGAGGTGCTACTTTGGAAATCCTTTGTTGAGTGGATTGTCACGCTCATGTAGTTCATGTGCTCTTTATTACTTACTTAACTACCTACTTACATTACTAATATTTCTTGTTTATTAGCGCATTTTTTTGTAATATAACCAAAATTTTATGGAACTTTGAACTTCATCCTCCAAACATACCATAAATAAAAGACGATATTTAGTAGCCTTGGGCCCCGTTTGGTATGGTTTGGTATTCGGTCGAAATTGGAATCATGCCGCTTAATCTTAGTCAGTTCGGTATTTCACAATTTGGAAGTGAAATTGGATTATAATCTCTATGGTTTTGATTTTGAGCCCATTTTGTTTATGGAATTGTGAAATATTATTTTTAAACCTCTTTGACAAGACCTTCCCCGAAATCACCTCAATACTCGTGAAAGGTTCTACTCATGTCAAACACAAACACTTTAAATCCCAAAAATATCCTCAGTTTAAATAAATTTAGAAATAATGTCAGACAAGGGATAAACTCTACGTGTCAACTGTTAAACACAAGTTCGCAAATTTACGGTTATACAGAGCACAAGACAAAAAATAAATAACAAAAACCCTACTCTAACTAATGAGCGCGCACAGTCCCAAGTAAAAATCTCAGCCTCAAAATAGCCCTCGTCACAAGATCAGCCTACATGCATAGACAAATAAACACTTAATTTTAGATAAAAAAAAAGTTTAATATATAAAACTGTGGGACCAATATAAATCATGTAAAACATATAAATGCTCATGACCCACATTTTCGTGAAATACTCGTTTATAAAAATTTCAAAACCCTTGGACACAACAACCAATAATACTCAAACTTCGAACCATGCTGGTCCAACTAGCTAATTCCCTGTACTACACATAGACAATCACGAAACATGCGGAGTCCAACTCCGTCGGAACGTGTAGAGTCCAACTCCGATTACGTCCGAGTTCGTACTTGGGAATTCTCGTAGTCCAACTCTAGAATAGCGATCCAATCGCCTGAGCATGACTGTACTGGGAAAAATAGTTTACAAAAATACAATTAACTTGCTTTTAAAATACCCACGAAAGCCCAAAGCCATTGTAAGCTAGGCATAAGTTCAAAATCCGAATTTTCCCAAAATCCACAATAACCGTGCTTGGAAAACCATATCCCGAATATATATTCTAAAACCAGGAAATTGTCTGGAATACATTTAGTATCATATATTCAATCCATTGCAAACCAAATCATGCAATAAAACCATATAAATATATAAATATGCATCCAACTCAATTTATAAACAAAAAGCCCATTGACAGTCCAACCGATAGCTCACTTTTCAGTTGTGCGCTCCTCAGAAGTCCCCGGAGCACCCTCGCTTGTCAAAATAACAACAGGGGGTCACCAACAAGACATATAACCTTGTATATAAATGCCCCTAAACTTCGAGATAGTACACGCATCTCGAACACGCAACATGTGACTTTGAACGCCCAAAACTACCACTAAACAAACTTTGATTGACCTGAAACCATCTTCATTGGATTTAGCTCGTCGAAACCTTTCAAAAATATACCGTTGTACCTCAAAACGCCCACCCATATGCGCAAGTGGAAGGCTGATGACCTTCCTCACACACTACTCATGCGTGCTGACGTCAACTTCTGCTAAGGTGCCACCTTGCTAACGTCATCCTTTCATGCTGATGTGGGCCTAACACGTGGCACCTGCTGACATGACGACACAAAAAAGCTGGTGGGTAGCGGCCTTCAAGTAGTAGAGCCCATTAAACTGCTTACCTAGGCCAATCGTTCTCCCTTAATTCACGTCATGCACAACACAAAAATTGTCAAAAAATATCACATGACATTTTAAATCTCGGGTCAATATGCTAATTGATAACAAATTCACATTAAATGTGGGTACATAAAGAACACCGTCCAAACGTAGGGTGTCAGATAATGTGAAAGAACTAATGTAACGCCCCGAACAATTAAGAAAAGGAAAATGACGATTTTGCCCATAAAAAGTCAAATTGTTGACTTTTGGATCAGAATATCTTTTGGGAATTTTGGGAAGATCGGTACGAAGGTCTCGGTCTCCCTGGTACGTCGACAGGTGGTATGTAACGACCCGAACTTTCGTAATTCTTATTTTATTGTAAAATGACCGTTTTGCCCCTGAGGGGGGGAAAAGTTGACTTTTACCTCGGGAAGTATTTAGGACTTTGACACGTGACCGTGACGTAGTTTAGGACGTCATGAGTTCATAGGCAGGTGACACGTTCGATTCCGACGTTCGAGGAAGAAGTTGTGACGTTCGGAGGTCGAGGGGCATTTTGGTAATTTGGCCATTTGGGGGCCAAATGTTGACTTTTGACCCGGGAAGTCCAACGGACGAGGGCCAATGACCGTTACGTAGGTCTCGTCGATACGAATCCGTAGACAGGCGGCACGCCGATATCGGACTTACGACGAAAAAGTTATGGTCAAGAACGTAACCGAACTAACCGAGACTCGGAACTTAAAATAATAATAAAATATTAGAATCTGATTTACTTTAACCCAATCAATCTGGACCCTTGATGAGTGACACATGTCACTCATCTACCTCATCCACATCATCCCCAACAATCTGGATCTATGTCTGCCTTTAGAATAATTAATTAATTTAATTTCCTTAAATCCTCACCTTTCATCCTTATGTCAGACTCAATCCTAGCCGTTGGTTTCTAATGCCTATTCTGTTTTAAACTCATCAAACCATACTCCCACATTTTCATTCTCTTAACCGTGCACCCTCTCATCCTTCGAACAATCACTCCAGCAGCTCACCACCCAACCTCCCTCACCAGGCAGCACCAGGCAACCACCAGCAACCTCCAGACGGCCATCACCACCACCACGGCCACCCTGCACGGCCGGGCAACCCACAAACCCGAGAAGGAAACCAAACCACCCGAAACTGTCCAATCAACCAAACCATGACTTCTGGGCTCGAACAAACGTAGGGTTAGGATCAGTGTGACCTCTGGACGACTCAGGACCGGACTGGGCAGCCCACGGCGGCGACACGGCGGCGGTAAGCCTGCAAACCCAAGAGACACCGATTTCCTTCCCTGTTTCGAAACTTCCGTTTTTAACGTTAGAATTGTTCGGTTGCTTTTGAGACATAACCTAGGGGACTAGACGAGCATTTTGGACCAGAGTTTGAGGCTGGAAGCTTGACGGCTCGCCGGAGAAGACGAACCAGAGCCGGCAGCCGGTTTCCCGTCGATTTTCAGGTGGTACCTTCAACTTAAAAACCTGTTTTAATTACACAGAGCCATAGAACATGTTCAGACGAGTTCATAGGAACAAATCCCATCGATTTTGGTGGTCGGGTTGTTGAGAACTGGTCGGGTCGAACCGTGGGTCTGCGGTGACCCGGTTCTCAGACCCGGTTACTGTAGCTGATGACGTCATCATGCTGACGTCAGCAGTGACGTCATGATGACGTCATCATGTCAGAAAATTGTCAGACCAGGGACCAATGGGCTGTTGACACGTGTCCTCTGACACTGTCAGTGATGACGTCATGCTGACGTCAGCATCACTGTAGCACTGTTGACCAGGGAGTTGACCGACGCGGTGGGGGCGCGTGTGAACAGTATTTTGTGTGGGACCAGTGCCATTTTCAAGGTTTCGACGATACGGATCCAATGTCGGTGGTTTCGTGTCGATCGGAGATCGTTAAGTTGGTCAAATTAGGGTTTGACGCCTTGGGAAGCGTGTTCGGACGGCTTTCCCGGGTCGGTTTCAGTCTAGGGTTTCTTAGTTGTTTAGTAGGGACTTAAAGTGACCTTTACGTATGTTTTGGGCATGACAGGAATTGTACTTTAACCCTTGGACGGGGCTTTACGCTCGGGATTGCAGCGGGATTGTACTGTGAGTGGGCCTTTGATTTCACTAAACTTCGGCATGCATAACTGTTTTACTTTCTACTATATCTATATGTGATTCAACTAAAAGTATCTGTTTATCTTGTGTATGATTTATGGCACGTATTACGATGTTTGGGCATGAGACCCGTCTGGTTGTTTATGAATGGTTTGGAGTCATATATTTGTATAATGGATCTCGATATTATCTGTGGTACTGCACTGTATAGATCTACCCTAGGATTCTATCTCCTCCGGATGTAGGTACACCGGAGTGGTCACGGCGCATTGCCTGTGAGGAGTCATTCTACGGAGGGACCGGACCGTAGAGTGACTCAGGAGCAGGATTGCTACTATTGGACGTCTGGGACGTCAGGCATCTAGAATGCCATGCTCGGACTAGGTTCGGGATTTGGACTCGGGATTGAGACCCCGGCTGGCACGCGTAGCCTTGAGACTGTGACCTTATTGGGCGTCTGGGACGTCAGGCATCTGGGATGTCAGGGTTGGGATGTATAGTGCAGTGACTAAGATTATATTATGTTGATAGTATTCTGCTTATGACTATATGGTTTTGTGGTTTATGATACTATGCATGTCTTTTCGGAAAACGGAGGGGAAAAGCTATATGTTTTCGAAATGGTAAACTACTTTGTAAACCTTGAGTTTCGGCCCACTCACCTTTGTTGTTTTACTACCCCTCCAGGTAGTGCTATCGAGGAGGAGGATCCCGAGGAGGAAGAGGCATAGGTTTACGTTGCGTACCTGAACCCTACTGCTGGGTAGGTTGGCACGTAGTGTGTCTAGAGTCGTGCTCAATAAACTGTATTCGGGAACTATCCCTTGTCTGACACTATTTGTATTCGAGTATTCGTGTGGCGTGCTATGTATGACTTAACTATGGTTTTTCTTTATGCATTTTATCTTCAATAAGGGTATTTTTGGTATTTTAATGTCGGGTGTCAGACGGGAGCAGGGCACGTCCCGGGTGGTCCCAGGGGGATCGGGGCGGGTCCTGTCAACTTGGTATCAGAGCACTAGGTTGTGGTCAGCATGCTAGACTAGTGGTCAGTACTTAGTTTAAAAGATGTCAGTATCTAATCTATGCCTCTTAACAGCGGGTTATGCCTCCAAGGAGAATTCCTCAAACACGAACTGACGAGGAAATCGCGAGAGAGATGTAATGTGCTAGCATTGAGCGGGCTCAAAGGTTAGGAGCCACACCGTTCAGCGGGGGATCAAACCCCGAGGATGCCCATGAGTGGATTGCGAAATGGGAAAGAATCTTCACCGTGATGCACTGCCCACCCGGCGAGCGGGTGGCATTGGCGGCCTTCTTACTCGAAGGCGGGGCTTATCAATGGTGGCATGGTCTTGATATGTCCGGGTGGACTGTTCACACCACCACATGGGAGGTCTTTCGTGCCCGATTCTTAGATCAGTATTACCCGCGTTCATTTCGCATGGCACGAGAGGCAGAGTTCCTGCGGCTGGAACAGGGAGATATGTCCGTGGCAGATTACGAGCAGACTTTCGGGAAGCTTTCCCGTTTTGCCGCAGCTTTCGTGAGTACTGAGGAGGAAAAATGTCAAAGATTTGAGTTGGGACTCCGAGGAGAGTTACGGGCAAGTGTGACGGCTACTAGTTACGCGACTCTGAGGGACATGGTCGACGCTGCAGTTCGTGTCGAGGCCGGTCTGGCGGCACACCAGGCGTGACAATCATCAGGCGGGGAGCAGCGCCGGGATCGTCCACATCCTGGACCAACCGGCCCGAAGATCTCTAAGGGGGGAAATTACCGAGGAGCACCCTCATCTTTACGTGGTCGTGGCTGGTCAGGTCGACATGGGAACTCTCAGAGGGGCGGATCGAGATTCAGTTCTGGACAGCATCAGGCTTGGAGTGGTGCATCAGGAGGGTCTTGGGATGGACCGAGGACAGTTAATTGCTTTGCTTGTGGAGGAGCGGGCCACTATGCCCGAGATTGCCCTTTACTGTCAAGGAATAACGAGACTAAAGGTGTTAGTGTGACACAGAGTTCGGCTTCTCACCCTTCCAGAGGCCGAGGACAGAGTGCTGAGCGTGACGCGCGTGGGCGCGGACAGACTGCGGGACCCAGAGCTCGTGTTTTTGCAGTGACTCAGCAGCGGGCGAGGTCAGCCCCTGGTGTTGTTACAGGTACTCTTCATATCTCAAATATTGTTGTACGGGTGTTAATGGATGCTGGGGCTACTCATTCTTTTATTTCGAAAAGTTGTGCGGGTATGTTAGATCGCGAGGTGTCAGCCTTGGATAGTGAAATGGGTGTTGGTACACCGATGGGCGTTGTGTACATAGTGAATCAGGTGATCCGGAGATGCCCAGTAAGGGTGGAGGATGTAGATCTGCTAGCTGATCTAATCCTTATGGATATCCATGACTTTGATGTTATCTTGGGAATGGATTGGTTGACTGAGCACGGTTCGCTCATCGACTGTTGTAGTAGGCGGGTGATTCTGCGAAGTCCGGGTTTGCCGGAGGTTACTTTTCAGGGAGAGCGCGACGGTTCGCTACCTGAAGTAATTTCTTCACTTGCCGCTACGAAGCTTCTACAGAAGGGATGCCAGGGTTATCTGGCGCATGTTGTGACGACAAAGAGTGATACTTCGGGTGCCGATGATATACCTGTGGTGCGAGAATTTCCGGATGTGTTCCCAGAAGATTTGCCTGGTTTACCACCACATCGGGAGATTGAGTTCACGATTGAACTACTTCCCGGCACACGACCTATATCACAGGCACCATATCGGATGGCACCAGCGGAGTTACGGGAACTGAAGATCCAATTGCAGGAGTTGGTGGACTTGGGATTCGGGTCTAGAACGGAGAAGGGTATAATCGTAATTTTAACTCACAAGTAGGGTCATTTTGGTCTTTTGGTGCATTGGGAATTGGGCCAATCTGATAAGGCCAAGTGTACAGTGAGATTGGGATATTTTGTGAGAGGGCTGAGGGGATGGTGACACGTGCAGTGTGTGTAGTGGTTTCTAGGGAGTGCACGGTGTGTGTTCAAATTGTGTAGGTGTGTAGTCGTGTTCGAATAAGAAAACAGAGAGTGAGATTGAGAGAGGGATTGATAGATTGCAGAGGGTGTTATGAGTTCTGATGATCAGGAGAGTGACAGAGAGAAAGAAGGAAAATGGTGAGTGACTTGTGAGTGAGGACTGTGAAAGAAATCAAGGTAGTGGGAGGTTTGAGTTCTCAGGGAAACAAAGAGGTGTCGAGGGAGTTTGGAGGTGGAGCTGCCGTACTTGGATCAATCTTTGCTGCTGGTGGTGTTCAGAAACGGGAGTGGAGCCTTAGGAACCCAGTGGACACGGCGGAGCTCACGGTGGAGAGCAGGACGCAGGTAATTTCTCTTCTTTCCTATGTGCGCTCTGTTTTGCCGTCTAGGTCCAGACGTAAAGTTGTGGCTTTTGGGGTTGAGTCGAGGAGTCTAGTGTGGTCTAGAGGACTCAGTAGGGCCCTAGGTAGCTGCTGGTTGTGCAGCCGTGACGGGGGATTTCACGGCGGAGTCCAGAACGACGATGAGTACACGACGTTCTCTGTTATTCAGTTTAGGTTCAAACTTAAAGTCGTGGCTTTTGAGTACGAGTCGAGGGGTCAGGTAGGTGCTAAACGATTCCTTAGATCCTTAGGAACCTTTTGGTGTCGAAGCCGTGAAAGGGAAGTGTGAGGGTGACCGGATTGAAAAACAGGGGTACGGGTGGTTTTTGTTTCGAGCTTGAGACGATGGTTGAAAGGTCTTGTTGAAGTGTTTGGAGTGGGGAACTGGATTACTGGGTAGAGGACGAAGCTAGGGGAGGAAAAAGGAAGGGAAATGGTGGACGGACGGCGGAGAACCAGCCACGCCGGTCCGGAACAGTGCACGGGTCGAGAGGTTGAAGATGAACATTGAATGTGCATGCGCGTGAAGCCCACGTGCAGCCACTTTGGGCGGCGCGGGGGGGTGCGTGGGGCATTTTCTGGGGAAAGTTCCAACTAGGTTATTGGTCTAGAAGTTGTAACGGGTCTTTTAAGCTAGGTTTCGAGTTAATCGGACGTCGTTTTGAGTTAGTTCTGCGGGATTGAAGGTTTAGGGTTTCGGTTCGTTACGTTCGAAGTTCGGGAAATTTGTGGGGAATTAGGAGAACCTTTGTGGATGTGTTAGTGACTCGTTTGGTGATTTGTGCGATTTGTGACAGGATCGGGAAACCCCGAAGCGGACGAGGAACGTACGGGACGTACTAGACGCGAGTGACGTGCCCAGGAACTGTGAGTGGACTGTTTGTTTTCTAACTGAGCATGCATAACTGTTTTACTTATTTACTTATGTTTCAATCATGTTTTTTTTCTTTCGATATATGATTTCATGAATTATGTTTCTATATCCTGCTTTACGTAATTATGCTTTATATCACTGATCGGATTTGCACGTATTTCGAGAATAATGTTTTCTATGATGCTTTTGAGTATGGTTTTGGATGAATGATTATATTTATACGCATTCTGTTTTATTACGATTTATGGTTTCAGATTTATGATGAATGCTTATATTGATTGAGGTTGGAAGTGAAAAGTCAGGAGGAAGTTCCCTTTTTAAGTAAATGTGATGTCGGTTTTCGAAGAATTCTGGTTTGGCGTTGGTTTTCGGTTTTGACAGATTTCCTTATACATGAAAAATGGTTTTGAGTTTAAAGACTCGGAAAACCCACTGGATCTAATTTTGAGTTTAAAGACTCGGATTGATTTACGGGGGGGAGGGCCTTGGACTGATGGTTTGAGTTTAAAGACTCGGTATGACTTTGTGTTTAAAGACTCGGTGATAATGATACCCCCTGAGGCCTGTGATTGTGTTTTGAGTTTAAAGACTAGTTGATATCCCGAGAAGACCTGGCTATTGCGCATTGTGTTTTGAGTTTAAAGACTCGGGCGCACTTGAGATCCAGTAACTATATGATTGATATTTTTCACTGGTTTTCGAATGTTTTGGGCTGTGACCCGAATAACTTGGTTCTATGGCTTTAAGGCCGAGTGCCTGAACTTTGGTTTTGATTTCTGGTGATTTCTGCATGTTGTTTCATTTCGTACTACTATTATTTTAAGTTACTTGGTTATGCATGCATGTTTTCAAAACGGAGGGTGTAACCCTGGTTTATTTTCATAAACGGTTTTATAACTCTTTATTTTTAGTCCACTCACATTTTTAATGTTTTTAACACCCTCCAGGTCGTGGTGCGAGCGTTGGGGCTACCGTTGAGGCAGAAGTCGAGGCATAAAGTCATCCGTCATCCGTTGCGCGCTTAGCTTGCAGTAGGGCTTGTTTTGTTTTGTACTATGCTCTGTATAATGGTTGACTCTGGGATGCTTTAAATTCTCCTTCGTTTGACAATGTAAAATTTGGTTTTACTGAGGTTGTTTTCAATCTTTCGTGCTGGGTTGTCAGACGGGAGCAGGATTTACCTCAGTTTTCGGGGTGGAACCGGGGTGGGTCTTGTCAGTGTGTGTGTGTATGTGTTGAGGAGGTGTTCGGGAGGTGGTGGCCGCAAGAGAAAGAAATGAAAACTCAGCCACCATAGTGAGAGAGAAGCCATGAAGAGAGAGGAAATGAGAAAGGAATGAGGAGAGGTGAAATTCTGAGATTAAAAACGAGGAGAATATGGCATTAGAGTGAGGAAGATGTGAAGAAAACCAAGAAGGTTGTACGACCCTAAGTCGGGTTTTTAGTTTCTGGCCAAAAAATTAGCTAACGAGCATTCCAGGATGTTTCTGGGAGTTGTACGATTCTTCTGAGCCAAGAAGGCATGGTTTTAACGTGAGAAGTGCTGCGGGGCAGCTCTGTAATCCACGGTCGAAATCCAGGAAGGTGAAACACACGGTGTTAGGTACGTTTCTTCCATTTCTATGTTATAGATCTTGTTCTAGATTAGCTTAGAGTATGTTGAACGAATTAGGGAAGAAAAAGATTGAGAAACAAGTGAGAAACAGCTGGGTCAAGTCATGGGTCGAATGACCTGGTTTGTAGAGGAAACGGGTTGGGACAATGATGAACCGTGATTGCATTGTAGCTGGCGCGTGGCTCTCACACGCAACCACTTTGGGCAGCGCGTAAAGGCACGTGAAAGGTTTTATGGGAAGGTCGTCAACACGAAAAATGTGCAGTTTGTTATTATGAGTCTAATGGTCCAAGAATTGAGTTAATTTGACATCATATGAAGAATTTTTTATTTTACAAATTTTATGTGTTATTTACTAATTATTGTTAATTTAGAAATAAATAATGGGTTAAAATTTTATGGACTTATAGAATTTTAAATAGAATTAGTGGATAACTAATCTGAATTGTCTAATTGATTTAAGGATGAAATATTAGACTTGAATATTTGTATGAATTAATTAACAGGTTATTGCAAGTGTCTTAGTCTTATAATCAAGGACTAAGTAATACTTAATGCCATATTTAGTTATGGTTGTGGTATTAGTTGAGTAATACTACATACTTACGACTTGATTATGATTTAAGAACTAGGGATTGTGTATTTGAACGAGTAATACAAAATTAACTTGGTAGTTACACATGGTTAAATAGGGGAATTAGAAATTGCACATTAGATAATTAAAGAGATTTTATTTTTGGATAGAAATTGAGTAGAATCGATTGGTGGTCAGTGGAGGTTAAGTAAAAGTTGTGGATCCAGTTATGATCATAGTCGATTACTGAATAATTTATATACAAGGTAAAGTTAATAGAAAAGCTAGTGAAGGAAGGAACCTAGTTCAAGTTGATGAAATCTCCTCCTTGACGGGAAATGGGTAGGATGTGGACGGTTCATAAAACAGTTATAAACCAAATCACCATAAACCACATCATAAGAAACAGAAACACAATAAAACAGTTATAGAAGTCATAGAACCGTAACAGAAACCATGAACTTCAAATCATCATTTTCCGATCAAACTTGCTGGACCTATCCGAGTCTTTAAACTCCTCAGTCTTTAAACTCAATCCAGGCCTCAATCATATCCGAGTCTTTAAACTCCCGAGTCTTTAAACTCAATAGGCCTACGGGGGAAATAACAATATATCCGAGTCTTTAAACTCCCGAGTCTTTAAACTCAATCCAGGCCCGTCCCCCGTCAATCAATATCCGAGTCTTTAAACCCAATAACCAGATCCAGCAAATCCAATCCAAAACCATTTGTAAAACCTTTTCCAAATCCATATCCAAACCCGAATCCGAAATTACTGGTCTGAAGCCCTTCCGGCATTCAGAACCGTCATTCCGAACCCAAATCCGGAAATCCACTTTTCAACTTTAAAACCAAATCTCGATTCTCGAGATCCGATTTCAAAACCGAAACCCTCAAGTATCAAAATTACATTTCAAAATCCCGTTATCATCTTCAGAAATCAGTTATCATTTGAAAACCCCAAATTCATAGCTTTATTATCAAAATCACCCTTTTTTCGTAAAACGTGCCAATTACTTTACTTCCTCGAAAACCGTGCAAGTATATAAAACCGCATCATAAATCCAACATTCATGTAATCACATATATAAAACAATTTAGAAAAGCAGTTATGCATGTTCGAGTTTAAGGAAAGGGTCCATTCACAGTACCGAGCCCTCAATTGCGTCCCGAACGTCCTGCACGCTTCTCGGCTTCCTCGGGAAATCCCGATCCTGTCAACAACCACCAAATTACGTCACTAACACGTCCACGAGTAACCACCTAAATTCCCTCAAAAATCCCCGGGTCCCGAACGTACTAAACCGAGACCCTCAACCTTCACCCTCGCGAAACTAAACTCAAACGACGTCCGATTATCCCGAAACCAATTCCAATGGACTCGTCATAACTCCTGGACTAAAAACCATGTTGACCACTTTCCCCAGAACCGCCGCACGCGCCCCCACGCGCCGCCCAAAGTGGCTGCGCGTGGCCCTCACGCGCAGCTACAGTACCACCGTCAACCTCACGTCGACCCGGTTCACACCAGTGCTGCAACTCGGACCGGCGAGACCTGTTCTCTGCCGTCCGATCACCATTTCACCTCCTTTCTTCACCTATAGCTTCGTGCAGCCCTACTCTATCCATCCCCGTCCTTGAATCACCGCGATTCAACCCGTAGCTCATCGACTTAAGCTCGAACCAAACGGCCCGAATGCCCCTGTCTTCCTTCCCGGCCGCCCAGCTCACCCCCTTCACGGTGGCGACACCGGACGCTTCCTAGGGCCCGTCTGAACCTAACCCAGCTAACCAGAACCGTCGACTAACTCCCCAGCTTCACGACTCGTCGTTCGAACCTTGACGGCAAAACAGGGCACACAGAGTCCCTCCGTCGTGCCAACCGTCACCGCGCACCACCCGTCACGGCAACACCACCAGGAGATACCCAGGCCTCCCCTGAGTCACCCAGACCACCCTAGACTCATCGATTCAACCTCTAGACTCACGACTCTCACTTTGAAATTCGACGGGAAAACAGAGCATCGAGCACAGGACTTAGGAATTACCTGCAATTGGTCACCGCCGTACTCGCCGCCGCGTTCCCTGGAGTCCACAGAGCTGCCTCAGCCTCCTCTCGAGTTCCCTTGCACCGTACACGGCCACCGCACCACCACAAGCTCACACCTCCTCCCTGTTTTCTCTGAATTACCCGTGGCTCCCAACTCACTCACACGACATCCTCACGTTTCCTAACCTTCTCACTAGCTCCCTCTCACTCTCTGATCACCGTCACACACTCACAACTCACCAGCACCTTCGATCAACCTTCAATTTTTCCTCACCACCTCACTCTGTTTCACTCTGGTTGAAACACACACACGATCACACACGGGCTCACCTAATTACTTGGAACCGTGCTCACACAAGATCCAACCAGAACCCTCTAGTCCCCCAACACGTGTCACCATCCAATCCATACACTCCCACATGGTCCAATCCCAGCCGTCCATCTGTTCTCTCTTTCTGCACAAATTCCAGAACACAAAGACCAAACTGCCCCTCCTTTTTACTCAATTTTTACAATTATGCCACTACCTTTCTAGACCCGTATCTCACACATCGTAAGTCCGATGAATACGTACCGCCTGTCATCGAACTCAGGACAACGAGATCTACGTAATCATCCTCGGTCAACGTACCAAAACCCGATCGTCCAAAAGTCAACCCTTACCCCTATTTTAACCAATTTACAGTTATGCCCTCAACCTTCCGAACATCACAACTTCCTCCTCGGATGTCGGAATCGGGCGTGCCACCTGCCTACGGATTCGTGACGTCCTAAACTACGTCCTGGTCACTGGTCAATACCCACTAGACCACCTGAACTAAAAGTTAACATTTTGCCCGAACTAGGGGCAAAATCGTCATTCTAAGCTTACGGACCTATCAGGACCACCTAACCACCGATTAGCCTCACTAATCCCACCTTAATTACTCTACTAATCCCGACTCTCGGGACAGGTTGTTACATCTTTGGTAATTAGGGATGAACCCTGTCAACTAATATTTTTTTCTGCCTTTTCTCCATTGGGTAGGCTAACAAAATCATGATGAACGATGGTCTTATTATGAGTGGGCTCAAATCTTGAAATGTGGTCGGATGCACCACTATCCAGAATCCAATATAACGTGGAGTGAGGGTTATGATGAGAAAGATTGCAATTAGGAAAAATACCTGTTGTGTTTGCTAGGGGGTTAAGAGTACCATGATTGATATGCAAGAGGGCAAAGAGCTAGTTGTGTTCTTCAACAATGAACTTTGGGCTATTGTTTCTGGGTTTGGGCTCCACATTTTTTGATTTCTCAACATGGTGGGCTAGCTAATGCCCTCCTATTCTTGGGCTTGACATTCTTACCATGTAACTTGTGGCCCACGGGGAAGCCATTTAGGTAGAAGAACCTCTCCAACGTGTGAGCTTCCTCCTCACAATAAAAGCACTTCATTGTAAGTTTGGAACCAAAGAAGGTCCCTGAGCCATGGGCTTCTTTCCTAGGTGCGGTGTTGCTGGAAATCGCCATCATCTTCCCAGCGAAGTAACGTCCAGCTTGCATGGCATGGCTCCTTGGCTGTGCCTCCCATCTATTCGCAACTTCACGTTGTCGCTCGTGCTACAAAACCAGCTCATGAACCCTCCTGGTATCTAGTAAGGGTGCCATCATCAAGATGGATCCCTCACTGTCGTGTAAGCCTCACTTAATCCCATTACAAATTGCATCATCCTTTCCTTTTCTTCTCTTGTGGTTCGCTTCTTGTAGTACTCTGAAATTAAGAGGTTTTCTTATATGTGTTCAGATATTTCTTGGCAATTTTGATAAATTCGTGAATCATTACTTTGTGAGAATCGATGTTTGAGATCGTTCCACACCTCTGAGGTGTTGGTGTAGTACAATACACTGCTGGCTATGTCATTTTGCACTGATTGTAAAATCCACGATAATACCATATCGTTGCAACGTTCCCAAATTGGGTGTTTTGCATTAGTGTTCGCTAGAATTTTGATGGTGTCGTCAACAAAGCCGATTTTGTTTTTAGCACTTAATGCTACTCTCATTGAGCGACTCCATTGTTTCTAGTTGTGGCCATCGAGCAGCTTCTAGTGACGGGGCTCAAGCTTGGGCTGGAAGGGCTATAACCCTTCCTACCCAAACTTGCTCCCATACATATTTATGGGCTAGCCCATTCTAATATAGTTCATTTTAATTTTATTTGTAGTCCAATTTGAAGTTTAAAAAACAAAACAAAAAAACTGCAACAGCCCAACACCAATATCAATATGTTTATAGCCCATTTTAGTTTTATTATGTAGTCAATTGCAGTTTCATTTGTAACCCAATTTGAAGTTTTTATAAAAAAAGTTGCAGCAATCCATTTCAATTTTATACATATTGAAGTTAGTAATGGGAGATTCTCTCACGGGCAAAAAAAGTTCCATCCATATTTCTTTTTTCTTCTTCTTCAAATCCATCTTACCATTTTCTTCTCACTTATTTTCTTCAAAAATTCTGGGTGTGTACCCATTTTCTTCTTCTTCTTCACTCATATCATGGAGTTTATTCAAAATCTAGTATATAAATTTAGTCCATCTGAAATTTAGGTTTAGGAAACGTCACTGGCAGCTTCGATACCAAGACAAGTCCTGGCGAATCAGAGTGATGTAGGTTGAGTGGGTCAGGAAACCCAATATCGAATCCTTACGGTTTCAAGTCACCCATGTTGATATGTTCGGTGGTAGCAGAAGTCGTTGGGCAGAGTCACCAGAATCGGTGCTCTGATACCATGTATTAATATGAACTTGTATTTGTATTGAATTGATACATATGTGGAACTGATGTAAGGTCTTTATATAGCATAATAAAGTCTATTTTAGATAAGTACGACTAATCCTAACTCAATCACAATCCAATCCCATGAGTCATGTAATCTCAGGGATAATACCAATGCAATCACACAAATTAAGTTGTTTACAATCTTTGACTTTTAACATATATGATGATATAAATTACATTAATTAATGTTCATTTTTTTTTTCTAATTAAGTCTTTTGTTAAAGGATCCCACAAAGAGAATTTCTGGCAAGTTACTAATCTTAAAAAATTTGATTAGTTATAATATCCACATGAGAAAAGATCGAGATTTAAAAGAGAGGGATTAATTGGTTACTTACTCGTCTAATTTGATTATATAAATGCAACGAAAAATAATAGAGGTTATATTTAAAATTTACAATGGTGATATTTCTAGCACTGGGTAAAACGATCGGTGGAAAATTTTCATATTATTATCCTATATACTAAAACGGCTGGGTTCTCTGCACTGTTCACGAACAGTGTTCTTACGATTTTTCCCTTATTTTTTTTCCTGTCTCTTTGTTGTGTGATATTTGTATCCCGCTCAGTAGTCTTGTTCTCGCATCTTCTTCTTCTTTGAGCCCTCTTCATCGCTCTGTTTTTTTCTCTCTTCCGATTCTGTTTCATCTTATCATCCATTACCCATCAGCGAGCATCAGTCCCCACATCAAACCTCGGTAATTTTTTGACTTTGGGCAACTCGGGCTTGATCGTTTGCATAATTTGAAATCCTCTCTCTCACTCATTCTATCTTTTAATTTAGGGTTTTGTTTTCATAGGTTTTCAGAGTTCCAAATTTGCAAGGTTAACCAAAGGATATTCTCAAGAAATTGAGGTAAAGTTTCAAACAAATTTTCCACAAATTGATTGATATTTTTTCTTAAGAATTTTCGCATTCTGGATATTGACTGAATAGAGACTAGATGACAAGACTCATCCCAATCCCCCTGGGATTACCGTGAAATGTGCCCTGCTCCCGTCCAACAAGGGGTGTCAGACAAGGGATAACCAAGAGTCACTGCCCAACGGGGCATCCAGAGTGCGCAAGGATCGATGGAGGAGGTGTGCAATGTCCCAGTCTCTGCTGCAATCGCATCCGTAATCAACCTGAAAGGCATTAAAACCAAAAGCTGTGAGTGGACAAAAACCAATAAGTTTATTAAACACATTTATAAGACATTTATGCCCTCCAATAAAAACGTATGCATGCCACGAAAACCAGTAACCAAAACGTTTGCTCAACCGAGCCATTAAGGCCTTAGCCCAAAAACCGTTAACCAAAAACCAAGTGTGGGAACTCAGCCCAAAACTGTGGAATACCACCACCAGACATATTAAAACCATGTGGGCCACCGCCCAAAGCCATAAATATAAATCCATAAATCCAAAACCATTTAGGGTCCCTGACCCGACATACCATTTCATAACCAATAATCCATTTTTACCATATAACACATATCCAACCGATAAGCCATTTCATAGATTCATTAATCCATATTTACCATTACCATCACCAGCATCCCTGATGCTTAGCGTCCCAGACGCTTGACGTCCCTGACGTCATATCTCACGGTATTAAGCAACGCGTGCTACCCGGCGTCTCACCGGGTCCATATATCTGACATCCCCGATGTCTGACGTCCCTGACGTCAATCATAGCAATCCTGTTCCTGAGTCATCATACGGTCCGGCTGCTCCGTATAATGACCCCTCGCAGGCAATGCACCGTGACTTCCCCAGTGTCCCAGACACCTGGAGGAGACCATCATATATCCTCGTATCCAGATGGTATATGGAAACAGTTTTATTTATTCCTTTTATCACATCATTACAATGGGCCCTGCCCGAAATTTCCATAAAACAACATAATTCCATTTAGGGTCCCTGACCCGAAATCACAATTATTAAACAAAGGGTCCCTGACCCGAAATTACCATTATAATCCAACTGGGCCTCATGCCCGATTTTATGAACCACTGGGCCCACGACCTGATTTGTAAACCAACTGGGCCCGCATCCCGACTTTATAAACCCACTGGGCCCACGGCCCGAATTCGTAAATCAACTGGGCCCCTGGCCCGATAACATAACTCAAATGGGTCTCAGCCCGATTTCGTAAAACGACTGGGCCCCTGGCCCGATTTCATAAAGTAACTGGGCCCCCGGCCCGATTACGCACTCAAATGGACTCCAAGTCCGAAATTTCCAAAACAAGTGGGCCTCAAGCCCGAGTTCATATTTCCAATTTCAAAACCATTTCATCATATTATATCCAAGACCATAAACATGGAAAATCCGTGCAAAACCGGAAAAAACCTCGATTTACGTGCAAGCACGTAAATCGCCTCGAAATATGTGAAACCGTAAAATTTACCAACAATCAAATCAACATCATACAATCACAATCATAATCCATATAAAACAGTTAGACATGCATAGGATTTATAAAACCAAAGTCCACTCACATACCGTTTAACCGACCGTGTGCCTCGATACGCGTGCCATAGGCCTTCCCGGGCCACACCACTATCACCGGGACTCCCAATCCTGTCCAATTTACATTAGAGGGTCACTAACCTCCACATTAACATCCTATCAAAGTCCCGTAATTTTCCCGAATTTTTAACTGTTTTTAAACTCGATTTAAAACCTTCGGACGTCCCGAACAATATCGAGACGGTGTCCGATCGACACGAAGCCAATTCCAAAATGTTCGTTACATTAAATAGGACAGAAGTCATGTTAACCTCACCTCGAGATTCGTGTCCACGCGCCGTCACGCGCCGCCGTGAGTGGCTGCGCGTGAAACCCATGCGCCTGCTACAGTGTATCGTTCTAACCCGGTTCTCTGGTAAACGGGTCCAAATAGCTCACGAGACGACCCGGTTCCAATCCTATCAATTCAGCCTTAATTACATCAATTGATCATTCAATTATTTTCGTTTTAAGTTCAATTTAAGTTCTGTAAACTCAATTACACGATCACTTACATCAAACCTCACGATCGAAGATGAACACTCGAAGAACACTCCGAACACTGTTCATCATTCGAACTCCTTCAACCTCGATCGATTTCCTTAAATTGGTTCAACCAGAAGCTTCCATGGACTCAGGTAAACACTCTCCCCGACTCAATTACATCAATCCAGTGCTCAATCTCCACGACTCAAACTCGATAGCCGTACACTGTGCAATAATGGAACTTCATCAATCTTCAACGTTTTCCTTCAATTGATCCTTCCAGAAGCATCGTGGGATCCTCAGCAATATAATCCCCAGCTCAATTTCATCCATCGAAGCCTCCAATTCCTCGACTCAACCTCGAATTTCCTCCTCTGTCACCAAGTGTGCTCAAAGCCAATACGTTGCCAATTCCCTTCGTTCTTTCGACGATTCTGATCGTTGTGATCCCAGGAAGCTCGAAGTGAGCTCAATTTCGATCCTCATAGCCAATCACTCGACATTTGAATTCCCCCCCCCCCCCCCCCCCAATTTTCTAAATTTTCGATTCTCTGTCTCCAGCCTTCAATCGATCCCCAGTGTTTCCCCAGTTTAATCCACTCTCACAATCTCACAATTCTCACTCAAAACCGGCAGTGGAAGAGAGTCCAATTCTCTCAATTCCGTTTCCCCCAAATTGTGCAGGGTTTGAAAGAAAAACAAAGAAAATGAAGGAAATTGATGAAGGAGGAATGATGATGTTGTAATGATAGTGTTGGGACGGAAACATGGATCAGATTTCAAGGGATGGGTGACACTTGTCACTCATCCAGATGTGCACAGTCATCGGTTACTATTCATTATTATATTATTATTTTAATCCGAGCCTCGGTTCGTAAATTCGTTTTCCTGACCATAACTTCGTCGTCGAATCTCCGATTTCGGCATGCGCCTGTCATTGGATTCGTATCGACGATACCTACGTAACGGTCCTTGGCCCGCATCCATCGGACCTCCCTGTCAAAAAGTCAACATTTGACCCCAATTGACCAAATTACCAAAATGCCCCTCAACTTCCGAACATCATAACTTTCTCCTCGAATGTCGGAATCGAACGTGCCACCTGTCTATGAACTCGTGACATCCCGTACTACGTCACGGTCATCGGTCAACGTCCATTTTACCGCCCGGTCGAAAAGTCAACATTTTGCCCACGACCAAGGGCAAAACGGTCATTTTGCACATTTTGTCCGATTTCGACCCACTAACCACCGATCAGCCTCACTAATCAAGATTAATGACTAATCTAATCCCGGAATTCGGGACGGGTCGTTACAACCTTCCCTCCTTAATTAATTTCGTCCTCGAAATTCCAACCGATCTAAACTCAAACGTTCTTCCCTCCTTAATTAGTTTCATTCTCGAAACTCGACTACCCTGATTCCATAAACACCCCGTGGAAAGTGAAATCGACCTCACAACACGTGTACACCCGTACACCAACCAGTCAGACAAAACTTGTCTGCATCCAAATGTACCACTAATACTCATAACGAAATGACTACATTCGACCCCGTCGAATGACTGAAACTACTTGTTTCGAACTGACACCACTGGTCAAATCAACCCTTTCGTTGACACAACAACCCCCCGGTTCCTTTCTCACTCTCCAGTCTAACCTAGTATCTACTCCCACTAGGAGTCACCTGACCCCACTCAACAATCTATGTTGACACATCCCGAAAATCTGTCACCACATGGCAGTTGTCAGTCGAAAACTGACACTCAATTTACTCGTGGCTACTTAAGCCACCAACGTACTCGACTCACAAATACACTTACCGACATTTCACACGATCTGTGTGTAATTAGACTCATCGGAAATACCATGACCCATTGCATAGTATCCAATGTCCGGTTCTCGACCGCGACTAATCCATTGGTATCGGAACCAATCCGGCTACCAACACGCTCACCGACATACCTCGGGTATAATGACAAGACCCATCCCAATCCCCCCGGGATTACCATGGAATGTGCCCTGCTCCCGTCCAACAAGGGGTGTCAGACAAGGGATAACAAAGAGCTACTGCCCAAACGGGCCATCCAGAGTGCGCAAGGACCGATGGAGGAGGTGTGCAATGTCCCAGTCTCTGCTGCAATCGCATCCGTAATCAACCTGAAGGGCATTAAAACCAAAAGCTGTGAGTGGACAAAAACCAATAAGTTTACCAAATACCTTTATAAGACATTTATGCCCTCCAATAAAAACGTATGCATGCCACCAAAAACCAGTAACCAAAACGTTTGCTCAACCGAGCCATTAGGGCCTTAGCCCGAAAACCGTTAACCAAAAACCAAGTGTGGGAACTCAGCCCAAAACTGTGGAATACCACCACCATACATAAACAACCATGTGGGTCACCACCCACGACCATAAATGAACATCAATTCATTAAAATCACACAATCATAAATCCACCCGGAAAGCCATTTCATTAATTCGTATTTTACCATTACCATCACCAGCATCCCTGATGCTTAGCGTCCTAGACGCTAGACGTCTTTGACGTCATATCTCACGGTTTCATAAGCTACGCGTGCTGCCCGGGGTCTCTCCGGGTCCATAATCTGACATCCCTGATATCTGACGTCCCTGACGTCAATCATAGCAATCCTGCTCCTGAGTCATCATACGGTCCGGCTGCTCCGTATAATGACCCCTCGCAGGCAATGCACCGTGACTTCCCCAGTGTCCCAGACATCTGGAGGAGACCATCATATATCCTTGTATCCAGATGGTATATGAAAAACAGTTTTATTAATTCATTTCACAACATCACAATGGGCCCTGCCCGAATTTTCCATAAAACAACACATTTCCGTTTAGGGTCCCTGACCCGAAACCACATTTATTAAATATAGGGCCCCCTGGCCCGAAATCATCATTTTAATCCAACTGTGCCTCATGCCCGGCTTTATGAACCACTGGGCCCACGGCCCGATTTATAAACCAACTGGGCCCGCAGCCCGATTACGTACTCAAATGGACTCCAAGTCCGAGATTTCCAAAACAAGTGGGCCTCAAGCCCGAATTCATCTTTCCAATATAAAAACCGTTTTATCATATTATTTATTTAACCACAAGCACGCAAAATCACAAATAAACCGTTAATCCCGATACACGTGAAATACGAAAAATACCTCGAAATACGTGCAACATACCCAAAATCAATACTCACAAATACCATCATAGAAATCATGTATATAAACCATATAACACATTTAAGCATGCATAGGATTTATAAAACCCAAGTCCACTCACAGACCGTTTTAACCGTGTGCCTCGATACGCGTGCCACCGGCCCTCCCGGGCCACACCACTATCACCGGGACTCCCAATCCTGTCCAAATCACATTAGAGGGTCACTAACCTCATCATTAACATCCTATCAAAGTCCCGTAATTTTCCCGAATTTTTACTTATTTTTAAACTTAATTTAAAACCTTCGGACATCCCGAACAATATCGAGACGGTGTCCGATCGACACGAAACCAATTCCAAAATGTCCGTTACATTAAATAGGACAGAAGTCATGTTGACCTCACCTCGAGATTCGTGCCCAGGCGCCGCCACGCGCTGCCGTGAGTGGCTGCGCGTGAAACCCACGCGCCTGCTACAGTGTCACCAGCCCAACCCGTTTGTCTGGTAAACGGGTCCAATTCACCCGCGACACAACCCGGTTCCAATCCTGTCAATTCGATCCTAATTCCTTCAATTGATCATTCCATTAGCTTCGTTTTAAGTCCAATTATAAGTCTGTAACATCAATTACACGATAACTTACCCAAATTCCATCGATTCCACGATGAACACGAAGAACACTCCGGTCACTGTTCAATCATGGGATTCCTTCAATCACGATTGATTTCCCTAAATTGGTTCAACCAGAAGCATTAGTGGACCACGAGGAACAATTCCCCCACATCAATTCCGTCGTTTGATTAGTGAATGATCACGACTCAAGTACGAACACCGTCCACTGTGCAACCATGGAGTTTCATCGATCTCAGCCGGTTTCCTTCAATTGATGATCCCAGAAGCATCGTGGGATCATGAGAAATCATTTCCCCACAACAATTGAGTCAATCACAGCCCCAAACTCCACGACTCAGCCTCGATTTCTTCCTCTGTCACCAAGCTCGATCAGAGCCAAAACGGCACCAATCCTTCTCGTTTTTGATGTGGATCGACTCGTCACAACCCCAGGAAGATGTTTGTAACCTCCAATTCGATCATCACAGCCCAATTCTTCCAATTTGATTTTCCCTCCTAAAACTTAATTTTTCGAATTCCCAGTTCCTCCTCACTGTCAATCTCTCGTGTTTACCCAGTTGAAATCACACACAACTCACTCACAATTTCGCACTCTCAGGTTCAGCAATGGAAGAGGAATTAAGGGTGGGAGAAAACTGGATTTGGTTGTACACGGTTAAGAAAACATAAATGGGATTAATGGAGATTAAAATGATTAATTAATTAATTAATAAATATTAAAACATCATAATTAGGTCTCCCCCCAAAACATGGATTCTAGTTTCAAGGGATGAGTGACACTTGTCACTCATCCAGGTGTGTAGGGTCAACAGTCACTATTCATTATTATATTATTATTTTAATCCGAGCCTCGGTTCGTTAGTTCGTTTCCTTGACCATAACGTTGTCGTCGAATCTCCGATTTCGGCATGCCGCCTGTCGTTGGATTCGTATCGACGATACCTACGTAACGGTCCTTGGCCCTCGTCCATCGGACCTCCCGATCAAAAAGTCAACATTTGGCCCCTAGTATGCCAAATTACCAAAATACCCCTCAACTTCCGAACACCATAACTTTCTCTACGAATGTCGGAATCGAACGTGCCACCTGTCTACGAACTCGTGACGTCCCGAACTACGTCACGGTCATCGGTCAAAGTCCATTTGACCGCCCGAACAAAAAGTCAACATTTTGCCCACGACCAGGGGCAAAACGGTCATTTTGCACATTTTGTCCGATTCCGCCCTACTAACCACCGTTCAACCTCACTAATCAAGATTAGTGACTAATCTAATCCCGGAATTCGGGACGGGTCGTTACAATCTTCCCTCCTTAATAAATTTCGTCCTCGAAATTCCAACCGCTCTAATCTCAACGTACTTCCCTCCTTAATTAGTTTCGCTCTCGAAACTCGACTACCCTGATTCCACAAACACCCCGTGGAAAGTGGAATCGACCACGCAACACGTGTACACCCGTACACCAACTACTTAGACAAAACTTGTCTACACCCAAATGTACCACTAGTACTCAAAACGCAACGACTACATTCGACCCCGTCGAATGACTGAAACTACTTGTTTCGAATTTGACACCACTTGTCAAATCAACCCTCTTGTTGACGCAACAACTCGACGGTTCCTTTCCCACTCCCACTAGGAGTAAGCTGACCCCACTCAACCATCTATGTTGACACATCCTGACAATCTGTCGCCGCACAGTTGTTGTCAGTCGAAAACTGACACTAGACTCACTCGTGGCTACACATGCCACCAACGTATTTGACTTAGTAAACACTTACCGACCTTTCACACGACCTGTGTGTAATTAAACACATCGGAATTACCATGACCCATTGCATAGTAATGTCCGGTCCACAACCAATCCTATGGTATCGGAACCAATCCGACTACCAACACGTTCACCGACACACCTCGGGTATATCCCGTATACCGTAACTAGACATCACAAGTCTACACGGTATTGTACCTCGACCCAAGTACGAAGTACACACATCTACCTAATAACCAGACTACAACCACCTAGGTCATAGCCGAACACGTTCCAATAATGGAATACGTTTGCCCAATCCAGCATGAGACAAATCGAAACTCCACCCAACATCTAGTTCCACTTCCGAATCTGAATCTGCAACTTCGTAAGAAATCCCAGATCCAAACCCAGATATCCCATTTTAATTCATATCCAAATCCGAATCCGAAATCATTATTCCGTTAGCTAGCATTTGAAATAATCATTCCGTACCCAAATCCAGAAATATACTTTCAAGTTCCAAAATCGAATCCTGAATCGTCACCCAGAAATTCGATTCCAAATCCCGAAATCTCATTCACACGGTTACCCGTTCAATACACTTGATTGACTTCATAGGGAAGCCAATCCAACCTCCACACGTCTAAGGTTGACAAAATTCAACTACCTTGAAAACCTACTCACCCGAGTAGAATACCATACGGGCCCCACTTCGAAAAGAAGTTCAACCCCGCCGTTTACGACTCACATACCCAAGTTCGTATCGATCCTTGTCATTCCACCTAGGAAAAACCAAGGATGATCCAACACAATGACGCCAAAACTCATCCTACGTGGATGCAACAAAACTCACTGCACTCACCACGCCATGTGACACCACATCGTCTGCCACCAAGCAGAAAATGAGAAATCTCGTTTACCTAATTTCGAATACGTAGCTCCTCCTAATGACCCACAAATACACATGGGCCCAAAAACCAATACACGCTCAACGTACTGGTAACTACACTCAACGTCTGCCAGGGCAGAGAACAAGAAGTCAACCCCTATGACTTCGGAATACCAATCACCCAAAAACGAGCACCACTATCGTTCCCCAATCACAACTTTCCTCAAAACTAAGGTTCCAACCACCAGACTTCCTACCTCCTCAATTCACTTGGACAACCCCGTGTCCACAATCGATCCGTTATTGTTTCATTCGCACATCCCAACCTTTACAGGTTCAGCACTCGGTTTTCTAAGTTCTCACTTACAAATTCCTACCTTTATACCACTAATGGTTTTCCTCGTCTTTTCCAGTTTTAATCATTTCCATGTACATTTTAGGGATATTTAAAAACATAAAATCGCACAAATTTTGGAGTTGCCAACAACTCCCCCAAATCCACCAATTATCATGGCGTAGGGGACGTCATCCCAAGATTACTCAAGTCTCAATTATACCCTTTTTAATCCACTCCTTACTGGTTATCTCACCACCATTGGGACTTATCCCAACACAGCACAGTCTTATCTGGATCCCATCCAGTCCATCACTCAACCACTATCGAATCTCAAAGACCGAACATATGTTCATCATGACGGAGTCACACCCCAACTTGTGGCTCATCGTCAACACCATTACCGACACTAGCACCAGCGCTAGTACCAGCACCAACACACTATCAACAACACTAGTATCAGCACGCAGGCATCCATACTAGCATCAGCACAAAAGTACCAACCCGCAAACATCCATACTTGCACACCGTGTGCAAATACGACAATCCTGGATCCCCGTTCATACCGAACGACGATCCCGTACCTCACGACTATGGGTACCACCACTCTGACAATCCACATCAGGAAAATGAACGTTCCCCGAACGTCCCCTGATCCCCAAGTATTATGACCACACTGATTACCCTCGATAGCCAGTCATCTCCGTATGACTTCCGACTAACTGTCATTGCTATCGAGATCCGCATCCACACATCACACCAATACCCGATCCAACACGGGATTCCATAATTTATCTCAGAACCGTATCCGTAAATCGAATCCCATAGTTCTGCCTAAACTCACCAGAGCCATCCCCATGGTCATTCATGACCTCAGCCACTCGTCGCAGCACACGTTCTCATCCACTAGCCACAATTAAGGTTTACCTTTTTAATACCAGGGTTCCACAATCACACCCTATGGTTCCCCCGAACCCAACCACTTTCCGTAATATAAAATTCACAACCTGACCGACCCCGCGGTCTAGACATCGAATAGACGTCAAATCCAATCCTACCATCCCATCAACGTGGGTTCCACCACTAGGTCATCGGCCATCTCCGATGAACCAACATCCCTCACACTAGAAACCACCACAAGGGTTCACATTTTAGACCATTACTCACATGAGGTTCCCCGAACCTGGCTGCACCTAGCAGCACAACAATCCAATATCACATGACCGAACCGACGGTCCCACAATACCAGTTCACCACAATCAACCCCACTTGGGTCGAATCACATTAATGCACGGCGTATCGGGCCAATCGCACTCCATCCACTATCCAAACCCAAAAACTATCTATCAGATTGATAACGAATTGCAGCCCAAAGAGACATCACACCCTCGACCTGCGCGCACAAATAGAGCAACCGTGCTCTGATACCAAGTTGACAAGACCCATCCCAATCCCCCCGGGATTACCATGGAATGTGCCTTGCTCCCGTCCAACAAGGGGTGTTAGACAAGGGATAACCAAGAGCTACTGCCCAAACGGGCCATCCAGAGTGCGCAAGGACCGATGGAGGAGGTGTGCAATGTCCCAGTCTCTGCTGCAATCGCATCCGTAATCAACCTGAAGGGCATTAAAACCAAAAGCTGTGAGTGGACAAAAACCAATAAGTTTACCAAATACCTTTATAAGACATTTATGCCCTCCAATAAAAACGTATGCATGCCACCAAAAACCAGTAACCAAAACGTTTGCTCAACCGAGCCATTAGGGCCTTAGCCCGAAAACCGTTAACCAAAAACCAAGTGTGGGAACTCAGCCCAAAATTGTGGAATACCACCACCATACATAAACAACCATGTGGATCACCACCCACGACCATAAATGAACATCAATTCATTAAAATCACACAATCATAAATCCACCCGGAAAGCCATTTCATTAATTCGTATTTTACCATTACCATCACCAGCATCCCTGATGCTTAGCGTCCCAGACGCTAGACGTCCCTGACGTCATATCTCACGGTTTCATAAGCTACGCGTGCTGCCCGGGGTCTCTCCGGGTCCATAATCTGACATCCCTGATATCTGACGTCCCTGACGTCAATCATAGCAATCCTGCTCCTGAGTCATCATACGGTCTGGCTGCTCCGTATAATGACCCCTCGCAGGCAATGCACCGTGACTTCCCCAGTGTCCCAGACATCTGGAGGAGACCATCATATATCCTTGTATCCAGATGGTATATGGAAAACAGTTTTATTAATTCATTTCACAACATCACAATGGGCCCTGCCCGAATTTTCCATAAAACAACACATTTCCGTTTAGGGTCCCTGACCCGAAACCACATTTATTAAATATAGGGCCCCCTGGCCCGAAATCATCATTTTAATCCAACTGGGCCTCATGCCCGACTTTATGAACCACTGGGCCCACGGCCCGATTTATAAACCAACTGGGCCCGCAGCCCGATTACGTACTCAAATGGACTCCAAGTCCGAGATTTCCAAAACAAGTGGGCCTCAAGCCCGAATTCATCTTTCCAATATAAAAACCGTTTTATCATATTATTTATTTAACCACAAGCACGCAAAATCACAAATAAACCGTTAATCCCGATACACGTGAAATACGAAAAATACCTCGAAATACGTGCAACATACCCAAAATCAATACTCACAAATACCATCATAGAAATCATGTATATAAACCATATAACACATTTAAGCATGCATAGGATTTATAAAACCAAAGTCCACTCACAGACCGTTTTAACCGTGTGCCTCGATACGCGTGCCACCGGCCCTCCCGGGCCACACCACTATCACCGGGACTCCCAATCCTGTCCAAATCACATTAGAGGGTCACTAACCTCATCATTAACATCCTATCAAAGTCCCGTAATTTTCCCGAATTTTTACTTATTTTTAAACTTAATTTAAAACCTTCGGACATCCCGAACAATATCGAGACGGTGTCCGATCGACACGAAACCAATTCCAAAATGTCCGTTACATTAAATAGGACAGAAGTCATGTTGACCTCACCTCGAGATTCGTGCCCTCGCGCCGCCACGCGCCGCCGTGAGTGGCTGCGCGTGAAACCCACGCGCCTGCTACAGTGTCACCAGCCCAACCCGTTTGTCTGGTAAACGGGTCCAATTCACCCGCGACACAACCCGGTTCCAATCCTGTCAATTCGATCCTAATTCCTTCAATTGATCATTCCATTAGCTTCGTTTTAAGTCCAATTATAAGTCTGTAACATCAATTACACGATAACTTACCCAAATTCCATCGATTCCACGATGAACACGAAGAACACTCCAGTCACTGTTCAATCATGGGATTCCTTCAATCTCGATTGATTTCCCTAAATTGGTTCAACCAGAAGCATTAGTGGACCACGAGGAACAATTCCCCCACATCAATTCCGTCTTTTGATCAGTGAATGATCACGACTCAAGTACGAACACCGTCCACTGTGTAACCATGGAGTTTCATCGATCTCAGCCGGTTTCCTTCAATTGATGATCCCAGAAGCATCGTGGGATCATGAGAAATCATTTCCCCACAACAATTGAGTCAATCACAGCCCCAAACTCCACGACTCAGCCTCGATTTCTTCCTCTGTCACCAAGCTCGATCAGAGCCAAAACGGCACCAATCCTTCTCGTTTTTGATGTGGATCGACTCGTCACAACCCCAGGAAGATGTTTGTAACCTCCAATTCGATCATCACAGCCCAATTCTTCCAATTTGATTTTCCCTCCTAAAACTTAATTTTTCGAATTCCTAGTTCCTCCTCACTGTCAATCTCTCGTGTTTACCCAGTTGAAATCACACACAACTCACTTACAATTTCGCACTCTCAGGTTCAGCAATGGAAGAGGAATTAAGGGTGGGAGAAAACTGGATTTGGTTGTACACGGTTAAGAAAACATAAATGGGATTAATGGAAATTAAAATGATTAATTAATTAATTAATAAATATTAAAACATCATAATTAGGTCTCCCCCCAAAACATGGATTCTGGTTTCAAGGGATGAGTGACACTTGTCACTCATCCAGATGTGTAGGGTCAACGGTCACTATTCATTATTATATTATTATTTTAATCCGAGCCTCGGTTCGTTAGTTCGTTTCCTTGACCATAACGTTGTCGTCGAATCTCCGATTTCGGCATGCCGCCTGTCGTTGGATTCGTATCGACGATACCTACGTAACGGTCCTTGGCCCTCGTCCATCGGACCTCCCGATCAAAAAGTCAACATTTGGGCCCTAGTATGCCAAATTACCAAAATACCCCTCAACTTCCGAACTCCATAACTTTCTCTACGAATATCGGAATCGAACGTGCCACCTGTCTACGAACTCGTGACGTCCCGAACTACGTCACGGTCATCGGTCGAAGTCCATTTGACCGCCCGAACAAAAAGTCAACATTTTGCCCACGACTAGGGGCAAAACGGTCATTTTGCACATTTTGTCCGATTCCGCCCTACTAACCACCGTTCAACCTCACTAATCAAGATTAGTGACTAATCTAATCCCGGAATTCGGGACGGGTCGTTACATATAACCCGTATATCGTAACTAGACACCTCAAGTCCACAAAGTATTGTACCTCGAACCATGTACGAAGTACACATATCCACCTAATGACCAGACTACAACCACCTAGGTCATAGCCAAACACATTCCAATAATGGAGTACAATTGCCCAATCCAGCATGAGACAAATCGAAACTCCACCCGTCATCTAGTTCCAATTCCGAATCCGAATCCGCAATTTCGTAAGAAATCCCGGATCCAAGCCCAGACATCAAATTTTAATTCATTTCCAAATCCGAATCCGAAATCATTATTCCGTAAGCTAGCATTTGGAATAATCATTCCGTACTCAAATCCAGAAATATAATTTCAAGTTCCAAAATCGAATCCTGAATCGTCACCTAGAAATTCGATTCCAAATCCCGAAATCACGTTCACATTTACCAAGACACACCCAAAACCAAACCTATCGGTTACCTGTTTAATACCTCCAATTGACTTCATAGGGAAGCCAATCCAACCTCCACATGTCTAAGGTTGACAAAATCCGATCATGTCGGAAACCGACTCACCCGAGTAAAGTACCGTACGGGCCCCACTTTGAAAAGGAGTTCAATCCCGATATTTACGACTCTCATAACAACGTAAGAGTGATATACTCTCCGCCTATCTGAATCATCAAGATCACAACCCAGATAGACACTGTGTCCCTGACTATAACGTCACAATCCTAGATCGTCACAACGATCAACAACCAACTCCCACAACTAGACAGATCAGTCAACGACGAGACACGTCGAGACTGCGGATTCTCACCGATTACCTTGTATCGATCCTTGTCATTCCACCTAGGAAAAACCAAGGATGATCCAAAACAATGACTCCAATACTCATCCTACGTGGATGCAACAAAACTCACTGCACTCACCACGCCATGTGACACAACATCGTCTGCCACCAAGCAGAAAATGAGAAATTCCGTTTACTTAATTTGAATACGCAACTCCCCCTGATGATCCCACAACACACATGGGTTCACCAACCAATACACGCTCAACGTACTGGTAACTATAGTCGATGTCTGCTAGGGCAGAAAAAAAGAAGTCAACCCCAATTACTCCGGAATACCTATCACCAAAAACGAGTACCACTCTCGTTCCCCAATCATAACTCTCCTCGAAACTAAGGTTCCAACCATGTTGGAAACAGACATGCTCCCAACGAGATGTCAAGTCTAACCACTAGACTTCCTACCTCCTCAACTCACTTGGACAACCACGTGTCCACAATCAATCCGTTATTGTTTCGTTCGCACATCCCAACCTTTACAGGTTCAACACTCAGTTTTCCAAGTTCTCAATTATACCATTTTAATCCACTCCTTACTGGTTATCTCACCACTATTGGGACCTATCCCAACACATTACAATCTTAACTAGATCCCATCCAGTCCATCACTCAACCACTACCAAATCTCAAAGACCGAACATATGTCCATCATGACGGAGTCACACCCCAACTGGTGGCTCATCGTCAACACCATCACCGACACTAGCACCAGCGCTAGTATCAGCACCAACACACTAGCAACCACACTAGTATCAGCACACAGGCATCCATACTAGCATCAGCACAAAAGTACCAACATACAAACATTCATACTTGCACACCGTGCGCAAATATGACAACTCTAGATCTCCGTTCATACCGAACGACGATCCCGCACCTCTATTCGTACCTCCTAGATCTCCGCTCATACCGAACGACAATCCCGTACCTCACAGCAATGGGTACTACCATTCTGACGACCCACATCAGGATAATGAACGTTCCCTGAACGTCCCCTGATCCCTAAGTATTGTAACCACACTAAATACCCTCGATAGCCAGTCATCTCCATATGACTACCGACTAACTGTCATTGCTATCGAGACCCGCATCCATACATCACACTAATACCCGATCCAACACGGGATTCCATAATTTATCTCAGAACCATATCCGTAGATCGGATCCCATAGATCTGACTAGACTTACTAGAGTCATCCACATGGTCATCCATGACCTCAGCCGCTCGTCGCAGCACAAGTTCTTATCCTCTAGTCATTATTAAGATTTACCTTTTGAATCCATCATATACTAGGATTCCCCAATTACACCCTATGGTTCCACCGAACCCAACAGCTCTCCGTAATATAAAACTCACAACCTGACCGACCCCGCGGTCCTGACATCGTATAGACGTCAAAGCAAATCCTACCATCAACTCAATGTGGGTTCCACCACTAAGGTCATCGGCCAACTCCGATGTACCAACATCTCTCGCACTAGCGATCACCAAAAAGGTTCACATTTTAGACCATTACTTAAATGAGGATCCCCGAACCTAGCTGCACCTAGCAACACAAAATCTAATATTACATGACCGAACCGACGGTCCCACAATACCAGTTCATCACAATCAACCCCACTTGGGTCGAATCACATTAATGCACGGCGTATCGGGCCAAACACACTCTATCCACGATTAAAAACCAAAAACTATCTACCAGGTTGATAACGAACTGCAGCCCAAAGAGACATCACACCCTCGACCTGCGCGCACAAAAGAGCAACCATGCTCTGATACCAAGTTGACAGGACCCATCCCAATCCCCCTGGGATTACCGTGGAATGTGCCCTGCTCCCGTCCAACAAGGGGTGTCAGACAAGGGATAACCAAGAGTCATTGCCCAACGGGGCATCCAGAGTGTGCAAGGATCGATGGAGGAGGTGTGCAATGTCCCAGTCTCTGCTGCAATCGCATCCGTAATCAACTTGAAGGGCATTAAAACCAAAAGTTGTGAGTGGACAAAAACCAATAAGTTTATTAAACACATTTATAAGACATTTATGCCCTCCAAATAAAACGTATGCATGCCACGAAAACCAGTAACCAAAACGTTTGCTCAACCAAGCCATTAGGGCCTTAGCGCAAAAACCGTTAACCAAAAACCAAGTGTGGGAACTCAGCCCAAAACTGTGGAATACCACCACCAGACATATTAAAACCATGTGGGCCACCGCCCAAAGTCATAAATATAAATCCATAAATCCAAAACCATTTAGGGTCCCCGACCCGACATACCATTTCATAACCAATAATCCATTTTTACCATATAACACATATCCAACCGATAAGCCATTTCATAGATTCATTAATCCATATTTACCATTACCATCACCAGCATCCCTGATGCTTAGCGTCCCAGACGCTTGACGTCCCTAACTTCATATCTAACGGTATTAAGCAACGCATGCTGCCCGGCGTCTCACCGGGTCCATATATCTGACATCCCCGATGTCTGACGTCCCTGACGTCAATCATAGCAATCCTGCTCCTGAGTCATCATACGGTCCGGCTGCTCCGTATAATGACCCCTCGCAGGCAATGCACCGTGACTTCCCCAGTGTCCCAGACACCTAGAGGAGACCATCATATATCCTCGTATCCAGATGGTATATGGAAACAGTTTTATTTATTCCATTTATCACATCATTACAATGGGCCCTGTTCGAAATTTCCATAAAACAACATAATTCCATTTAGGGTCCCTGACCCGAAATCACAATTATTAAACATAGGGTCCCTGACCCGAAATTACCATTATAATCCAACTGGGCCTCATGCCCGATTTTATGAACCACTGGGCCCACGACCCGATTTGTAACCCAACTGGGCCCGCAGCCCGACTTTATAAACCCACTGGGCCTACGGCCCGAATTCGTAAATCAACTGGGCCCCTGGCCCGATAACATAACTCAAATGGGTCTCAGCCCTATTTCGTAAACGACTGGACCCCTGGCCCGATTTCATAAAGTAACTGGGCCTCGGCCCGATTACGCACTCAAATGGACTCCAAGTCCGAAATTTCCAAAACAAGTGGGCCTCAAGCCCGAGTTCATATTTCCAATTTCAAAACCATTTCATCATATTATATCCAAGACCATAAACATGGAAAATCCGTGCAAAACTGGAAAAACCTCGATTTACGTGCAAGCACATAAATCGCCTCGAAATACGTGAAACCGTACAATTTACCAACAATCAAATCAACATCATACAATCACAATCATAATCCATATAAAACAGTTAGCCATGCATAGGATTTATAAAACCCAAGTCCACTCACAGACCGTTTAACCGTGTGCCTCGATACGCGTGTCATAGGCCTTCCCGGGCCACACCACTATCACCGGGACTCCCAATCCTGTGCAATTTACATTAGAGGGTCACTAACCTCCACATTAACATCCTATCAAAGTCCCGTAATTTTCCCGAATTTTTAACTGTTTTTAAACTCGATTTAAAACCTTCGGACGTCCCGAACAATATCGAGACGGTGTCCGATCGACACGAAACCAATTCCAAAATGTTCGTTACATTAAATAGGACAGAAGTCATGTTGACCTCACCTCGAGATTCGTGTCCACGCGCCGTCACGCGCCGCCGTGAGTTGCTGCGCGTGAAACCCACGCGCCTGCTACAGTGTATCGTTCTAACCCGGTTCTCTGGTAAACGGGTCCAATTAGCCCGCGAGACGACCCGGTTCCAATCCTATCAATTCAGCCTTAATTACATCAATTGATCATTCAATTAGTTTCGTTTTAAGTTCAATTTAAGTTCTGTAAACTCAATTACACGATCACTTACATCAAACCTCACGATCGAAGATGAACACTCGAAGAACACTCCGAACACTGTTCATCATTCGAACTCCTTCAACCTCGATCGATTTCCTTAAATTGGTTCAACCAGAAGCTTCCATGGACTCAGGTAAACACTCTCCCCGACTCAATTGCATCAATCCAGTGCTCAATCTCCACGACTCAAACTCGATAGCCGTACACTGTGCAATAATGGAACTTCATCAATCTCCAACGTTTTCCTTCAATTGATCCTTCCAGAAGCATGGTGGGATCCTCAAGAATATAATCCCCAGCTCAATTTCATCCATCGAAGCCTCCAATTCCTCGACTCAACCTCGAATTTCCTCCTCTGTCACCAAGTGTGTTCAGAGCCAATACGTTGCCAATTCCCTTCGTTCTTTCGACAATTCTGATCGTTGTGATCCCAAGAAGCTCGAAGTGAGCTCAATTTCGATCCTCATAGCCAATCACTCGACATTTGAATTTCCCCCCCAATTTTCTAAATTTTCGATTCTCTGTCTCCAGCCTTCAATCGATCCCCAGTGTTTCCCCAGTTTAATCCACTCTCACAATCTCACAATTCTCACTCAAAACCGGCAGTGGAAGAGAGTCCAATTCTCTCAATTCCGTTTCCCCCAAATTGTGCACGGTTTGAAAGAAAAACAAAGAAAAGGAAGGAAAATGATGAAGGAGGAATGATGATGTTGTAATGATAGTGTTGGGAGGGAAACATGGATCAGATTTCAAGGGATGGGTGACACTTAGCACTCATCCGGATGTGCACAGTCATCTGTTACTATTCATTATTATATTATTATTTTAATCTGAGCCTCGGTTCGTAAATTCTTTTCCCTGACCATAACTTCGTCGTCGAATCTCCGATTTCGGCATGCCGCCTGTCATTGGATTCGTATCGACGATACCTACGTAACGGACCTTGGCCCTCATCCATCGGACCTCCCGGTCAAAAAGTCAACATTTGACCCCAATTGACCAAATTACCAAAATGCCCCTCAACTTCCGAACATCATAACTTTCTCCTCGAATGTCAGAATCGAACGTGCCACCTGTCTATGAACTCGTGACATCCCGTACTACGTCACGGTCATCGGTCAAAGTCCATTTGACCGCCCGGTCGAAAAGTCAACATTTTGCCCACGACCAAGTGCAAAACGGTCATTTTGCACATTTTGTCCGATTTCGACCCACTAACCACCGATCAGCCTCACTAATTAAGATTAATGACTAATCTAATCCCGGAATTCGAGACGGGTCGTTACACTAGATGGTTAAGATTATGTGAGATTTTGAATGTTAAGCTACACCCGGCAATGAAGCAAGAAACTGATGCTCCAGGTTCGTACGCGGCATCCACCGTAGAAGAAAAGGGTAACCGCTGCGTACCCGCCAGGCTCGTGGGCTATCACACACCTCGCCTGTAACGACCAATCCCGGGAATCGGGATTAGATTAGTGATTAATGATGGATTAGTAATGGTAATCGATGATTAGTTGGGGGATTTTGGAATAGACGGTGCGAAATGATGGTTTTGCCCTTAGAATGGGTAAAAAGGTTGACTTTTGTTCGAGCGGTCAAATGGACTTTGACCGATGACTGTGACGTAGTTTAGGACGTCACGAGTTAATAGACAGGTGACACGTCCGATTCCGACATTCGAGGAAGATGTTATGGTGTTCGGAAGTTCGATGGTAGTTTAGTAATTTGGTTAAGAAGGGGAAAATAGTTGACTTTGTTTACGACAAGTTATTTTCATGTAATTTGAGGACCGTTAGGTAAGTCTCGATCCCCTGAGTACAACGACAGGTGGCAAGTGGTCATTAGATTTCGGACGGCTTGGATTTTGGTCTAAACGTGTGAGGGGCAAAATGGTAAATTATCCTTTATGGGCATTTTGGTCATTTCCTGCATTGGGATTTGTGCCCAAATAGAGATGGACACTTGGCTTGCTTTGGAATTTGTGTCCATAGGATTTTGGACACCTGGTCTATCCTGGATGGTGGTAAAACCCTCATCCACCATCTCAATTAAGTTTTAAACGGTCGTGTGTTTGCTGAAGAATAGAGAAACAGAGACACAAAGTTTGTGAGAATTCAAACCCCCCTCAGCTATCCTCAATTGGTTGTGCCGTGTGAACAAAAATGAGGGGATAAACGATGTGGAATGTGGTGGTGATGCCGTGGATGGCCATCGTGCACGGTGGCGATTGGATGAGGGCAAGACCCGTGAACTCCCCTGTTGAGATTCAATTGGCACGTGGTGATTTCTTGGTTATTGATCGATTGTAATGGATGAGAGAGGTTACTGGAGGTCTGGGGAATCGAATAAGCTCGTTTTCGAGGTCAGGGATGGACGGTAAGTGAACCCTCCATGAAACTTGTTTTTTTTAAAATTCGAACATGGCAGCCTTGGTTGTGATGACTGATAATTGAAATGGTTATTTGGTTGAGGTCTTAGACATCAAAATAAAGCTTATGGATGAGGAATTAAGGACAGTGATGGCCGGAGCCATGAAAACAGAGAGGGGAATTCGAAGGGATGAAAATATGACTTGAGAAGGTAATATTCAAGTCCTTAAGTCGTGATTTAATTAGCTAAATCGATTAGGTTGGATGGGACGAAGCTAATAGGTCAAATGGAATTGAAAATAATGGAAATACGAGGGAAACCCGTGAGCGCCGGTTCAGGACTGGACTGGATTTGCATAACCGGTTTAGACCAATCGACTTGAGTAAGACGATGAACAGTGTTGAGACGCGTGGCTCCCACGCGCAGCCCCTTTGGGAGGCGCTTGAGGGAGTGTGGCACTGTTCATGGGGAAGTTGTCAACACGAATTTTTATCGTATTGATGTAACGAACATTTTAAGACTATTTTCGAGTCGATCGGACATCGTCTCGATATGTTTCGCGATGTCCAAAGGTTTTAGGGCTCGTTTAAAAATAGTTAAAAATTCAAGAAAATTACGGGGTTGTGCTATAATCATCGTGAAGTGGTTAGTGACCTTATTATGAGATTTGGATAGGTTCGGGAAAGCCGGTGATAGTGGATTAGTCGGGAAAACGTATTTGCACGCGTATCGAGGCGGCGACGCTAATGGTCTGTGAGTGAACTTTGCATTCTAACTTATGATGCATGCATAAATGTTTTATATGTTTTCTATACGTGGTTTCTATGTTTATGATTATGAACTTGATGATTTACAGTTTCACACGTATTTCGAGATAATTATGAAATTGCACGTTTTACGAGTTATGGTTTTCTGCTATGGCTTGATGAAGGTTTTGATGATTTGATTTCGGGATTTGAAAATATGATTTGATTTCAATGATTTCTAATGGATTTTGGAAAGTGATTTCGGGCTTAAAGTCCAGTTCATAAAAGTGGTTTTGATGAACATGATTTCGGGTTTTGGAATCGGATTTCAGGATGACGATTTTGGGATTCGATTTTGGAACTTGAAAGTAGATTTCAGGATTTGGGTTCGGAATGATTTTTCCGGATGCCGGCTTATGGAATGATGGTTTCGGATTCAGATTTAGAAATGGATTGTGGATATGAATTCCAGATTCTGGATTTGGATTTGTGGTGATGATTTCGGATTCGGCTTAGGATTCGAAATGGTGATTTTGAATTCGGATTTGGACATGGATTTGGAAATGGTTTTAAAATGGTTTTGGATTGGATTTGCTGGATCTGGTTATTGGGTTTAAAGACCCGGATATGATTGTGACGGGGGCGGGCCCAGATTGGGTTTAAAGAACTGGATTGAGTTTAAAGACTCGGGAGTTTAAAGACTCGGATATAGTGATTTTCCCCGTAGGCCTATTGAGTGTAAAGACTGGGGAGTTTAAAGACTCTGATTATATTGAAGCCTGGATTGAGTTTAAAGACTCGGATAGATCCAGCAGGTTCGATTGGTTGAAATGGATTGCAAATGTGTTTTGGATTTCGATGAGAATTTGATATTGATGGTTTTCAAT
Organism: Prinsepia uniflora; assembly: GCA_032719365.1. Taxonomy (NCBI): domain Eukaryota; kingdom Viridiplantae; phylum Streptophyta; class Magnoliopsida; order Rosales; family Rosaceae; genus Prinsepia; species Prinsepia uniflora. The sequence continues at coordinate 67,926,407 of CM064872.1, forward strand.
AATGGTTTTCCGATGTTTTAGGCAATGACTCGGAAGTTTTGGATTTTGATGGTTTTGGGCCGAGGCCCGGGATTTGAGAAAGGGAAATAAGTTCGGTTTTCGTAATTGATGATGAAATGGTTTTTATGATATGAGTTTATTATGCATGCATTGGTTTTTAAATGGAGGGTATAATTGTCTTTTCTTTTAAATGGTTTTTTTTTCTAAACTTATCCTTTATTTTTTTCCACTAACAGCCTTTTATGTTTTTGATACCCTCCAGGTTTGATACGGTGCGCGTTGTGGTTAGAGAGACGGAGACATCACACACGCGATCCACAGTAGATTCTGCGCGCTTTGGGAAGTCCGGAACTAGTGGCCTGTTCATTTGGAAATCGCTTGCCCGGCTTACGAGTTACATGGAGATTGGATGTCGGTTTAGCATTCGTGTCACGTGTCAGGACCGGTCCCAAATCCCCCGGGATTAACGTGGGACCTGCCTGATCCCGTCTGACACGGAGTGTCAGACCAGGGAAAATTTCGTCTCTAGCCCCCGCCTGATCCCGTATGTTGATACGTATGAGGTTTTACATAAGTGATTTGGGGCGGAGACCCCGTATTCGATGTTTTAGAAATGATTTGAGGCAGAGACCCCTATTCTGTATGTTGGTATTTCACTGAGAAAGGTTTTTGGCTAGAGACGGAATTTTCCCTAGTCTGACACTCCGTGTCAGACGGGATCAGGCGGGTCCCACGTTAATCCCGGGGGATTTGGGACCGGTCCTGACATCACGTGTAAGTTAGATGGGAGCATGACTTAGCCCTTAATCCTGGGGTATTGGGGGTGGGTCGTGTCATCGTCGGAGTCTTCCTTGTCAGTTTCCCACCAGTGCCCCACCCTCGGAGTCTCCCATGTTAGTTCCCCACCAGTCCCTTACCCTCGGAGTCTTCCTTGTCAGTTCCCCGTCGGAGCCTTAGTGGCAGATATAGGTTTTAGTTTTTGGTGTATTAGGGCTTCTAGTTTTGTTGTTGGTAAAATTTCACTCAACAATAAGATGCTATTTGGAAGTGAAGAAAATAATATGGTGTGATTCTGTTTATTGAACAGTTAAATATTTATGAGTTTTTTGTTTTTCTTTTGCATATTGGAAAGAAATTAATTTCATAACCCATTAAAATATTAGTGGGTATCAATGACTTGACCATAAGTGGTGATTTAGAAGTGATAAATGATTTGGTTTTAATTTTTTTCTCTCACCAGTTGGATGAAATTTCATAGCATGGCACAGTGGTTATGGTGTATGTATAGAGAGAAGGAAAGTTTGTTTCTTTTTTTTCATACATGTGAACTAAGCTTGGATGTTTAGATGGTCGTTTGTGTGTATTCGTTTGTGATCATGTGAAGGGTTCTTGCTATGTAAATTTGGATTTTAGGACTCCACTGTCTGCATATAATTTGTAAAGTAGAATGATTAGTTGAGGATTTGGAATAATTTGGTTTTCTAGATTAAGGAATGATGATGTTAGTTTTTTTAATAAAACTGTTGGAGTGAGGGACCTCATGCAATAAATTGTATTAAAATTGGAAGTTAGGAAGGGCTTGCTGTGTCTTTTCAGAGCCGTGATATATTTTTCTGAAAAGGAGAAAGATGCAACGGGTTTGTTTGTCCTTCCAACAGGCACCCATGCACAAGTTAGGGGATTCTCAAATTACATTATTCCCAAAGTTTAGGTTAGCAGTCAACCAATCTTCTTTGTTGAATCTTCCCTTAGATTTAGAGTTGTCTCTAGAAAGGTTCAGTGGCAAGTTCTTGATCTCATTAATTTCTCATGGCACACCATCTGTAACGACCCATCCTCGAAATTGGGATTATATTAGTTGTTAATGACGGATTAGTGAAGTTAATCGGTGATTAGTTGGATGCGTTCGGACGGACGGTGCAAAATGACGATTTTGCCCCTAGAATGGGCAAAAATGTTGACTTTTCGTTCGGACAGACAAATAGACCTTGACCGATGATTGTGACGTAGTTCGGGATGTGACGAGTTCATAGACAAGTGGCACGTCCGATTCCAACATCTAGGGAGGAAGTTATGACGTTCAGAAGTTTGAGGGTACTTTGGTAATTTGATCAAATAGGGGCAAAAGGTTGACCTTTTGCACGACAAGGAATTTCCCTGTATTTCGAGGACCGTTAGTAAGGTCTCGATGCTCTGAGTACAACGACAAGCGGCACATCCTCATCGGATTTCAGATGAATCACTTGTTGGCCTAAAAACACGAGGGGTAAAAAGGTAATTTACTATAAAAGGATATTTTGGTCTTTTTTTGCCTAGGGATTTGTGCTCAGTTAGTGTTGGACACTTGGCTGTTCGAGGAATCATGCCCATCAGATTGGGGACAAGTGTCCCATACTAGATGGTTGTGGAACCTTTGCAACCACCTCGCTGGTTTTAAATGGAAGGTGCAATTTGTGCAAGGTTTAGAAAAATTGTAAGAAACAGAGCACTAGGGGGACTGATCGAGGAACCAGCTAACAATCTCTTCAATTTTACATTTTACCGCTGGTGTGAAGAGAAGGAGAGAAACAGAGCAGACATCGAGGTTGTGTTGGTGCCACCGTTGTGAGTGGCCGTGGGCAGTGGGTTAGATCGCGCGAGAAATAGAGCATGATTAGAGCCGTGAAATTCAATCTATCCAAACCTCTCAAATTTCATCCTCAGCTGGTGGTTTCTGTTTGGAAGATGAAAAGGAGGCGAGAGGAAGCTAGTGGTGGTCACAATGAGACTTGACGATTGAGGTAAGGCGGTTTTCTCGTGAAAACCATTTTTGGACTTAAAAATGGAAACCTAAGTTCTAGTGACCAATAATTAAATTGGATGTTAGGATGAGGCTCTTGGAACTACTGGAAGTCGTTTGGGACCAAAACCACGGCCAACGGTGGTTGGAAACTTACGAACAGAGAGGAGGAGGAACTAACTTTTAATTCTTGCTTTGGAAGGTACTTTTACACACCCTAATTGTGAGTTTTGAAACCATAGTAGTGTAGGAAATTCTAGACGAACTTAATAGGATTAAAAGGACTGAAAACGGACTGGAAATGGACACAAAACCGTGAACGCCGGCTTGGTCGAACCGGGTCGGCGAGAGGAAGATGGTGACACTGTTCACGCGAAGGAAGTTCTAGGCGCACGTGGGGGCGCGTGAAGGGTAGTTTGGGGAATCTTCCAACACCACTTTTAAAGTATTCGATGTAACGAACATTTTGGCGCTGGTTTCGAGTCAATCGGACATCGTCTCGATATGTTTAGGGATGTCCGAAGGTTTTATGGCGAGTTTAAAAATAGTTAAAAATTCGGGAAAATTACGGGGCTTAATTATACGCTTTATGAAGTAGTTAGTGACCTTATTATGGGATTTGGACAGGTTCGGGAAAATCGATGATAGTGGATTGGCCAGGAACGGCATAGGTGCACGTGTATCGAAGTAGCGGCGAAATGGTCTGTGAATGGACTTTGCTTTCTAACTCTTGATGCATGCATATATGTTTTTATATGTTTTCTATACGTGATTCTATGATTTGATTATGATTTTGATGATTTACGATTTTTCACGGTTTTCGAGATATTACGGAATTTCACATTTTATGAGATTTCGATCGATTTGGTGATTTTACCATGGTTTAAATGATTTGATTTCGGGATTTGAAATATGATTTGATTTCAAGGATTTGAAATAGATTTCAGAAAAGTGATTTCGAGCTTGGAGCCCTGTTTATGAGCTTTCGGTTTTGAAATTGGATTTCAGAAATGAGATTTCGGATTTGGTTTTGAGACTTGGAAAGAAAGTCTGGATTTGGGTTTGGGACAGTGGTTCCGGATGGCGGCTTACGAAATCATTGTTGCGAATTCGGATGAGGATTTTTTATGGTTTTCACTGTTGAATGAAAAATGGTTTGGGTTTAAAGACCCGAAAAAGAAAAGAAAACCCGCTGGATCTGGTTTTGAGTTTAAAGACTCGATTGATTGACGGGGGGAGGGCCCTGGATTGAGATGTTCTGAGTTTAAAAACTCGGTATATGTTTTGAGTTTAAAGACTCGGTTATTGTGAAACCCTTCGAGGCATGTGATTTTGTTTTGAGTTTAAAGACTCGTTGATATCCTGGGAAGGCCTGATTATTGGGCATGATTTTGAGTTTAAAGACTCGGGCGCACTTGAGATCCAGCAAACTCGCATGATTGATGTTTTTCACTGGTTTTTCACTGGTTTTTCAGATATTTTGGGCAATGGCCTGGATGATATGGATTTGATGAATTTTGGGACTGAGTTCCCGTATTTGAGATTGACTTGTGATTTTAGGCTGAGGCTTGGATTTGGATAGCGGATTTGACTCGAGTTTTCGAATGGTTTTCATTGATGGTGACACGACCCATCCCAATCCCCCCAGGATTACCACGGGATTTGACGTGCTCCCATCTGACATGAAGTGTCAGACAAGGGATAACCCAATGCCACTGCCCCTATGGGCATCCAGAGTGCGCAAGGATCGATGGAAGAGGCATGCAATGTCTCGGTCCCCTGCTGCAGTCGCATCCACGCTCAACCTGAAGGGCATTAAAAACCAAAAGCTGTGAGTGGACGAAAATAAACAAGTTCGTAAAATACATTTTATAAGACATTTATGCCCCTCAGTAAAAACATATGCATGCATCAAAAACCAATAATCAAATATTTATTTGAAATAACCCTTAGGGCCTTAGCCCGGAAACCGCAAACATAGTTTCAATCCAAAAATCAATCCAAAAGTTATTTCATAAATCCAGTGGCACATTTTTATTACTTTACCATCTCCGGCATCCCAGATGCCTAGCGTCCCAGACGCTTGACGTCCCAGACGTCATATCTCACGGTATTAAGCGACGCGTGCTGCCCGGGTTCTCACCAGGTCCATATCTCTGACATCCCAGATGTCTGACGTCCCAGACGTCTAATCATAGCAATCTTGTTCCTGAGTCACTATACGGTATGGCCGCTCCGTACAATGACCCCTCGCAGGCAATGCACCGTGACTTCCCAGTGTCCCAGACACCTGGAGGAGACCAATATATATCCTCGTATCGAGATGGTTTTATGGAACACATTTTATTATTCATTTCCAAAATATCACAAGGGCTCTGCCCCGAATTTCCGTAAAACCGTCATAAGTCCAATTAGTTGATTATCAAATCCGAAATCATTTATTCAATTCCATTTTAGGGTCCCCGACCCGAAATCACATATATAAATCAACTGGGCCCCTGACCCGATTTCATAAGTCAACTGGGCCCTTGGCCCGATTTCTTAAATCAACTAGGCCCCTGGCCCAAATTTACTTTTTCAATTCCGTAACCGTTTCATGAAATCATATCCAAACCACAATTATGGAAATCATTGCAAATCCAGAAAACCTCGATTTACGTACAAACACGTAAATCGCCTCGAAATGCGTGAAATCATATAAAGTTACCGATATCCAAAACAAATCATATAATCACAGTTATAAAAATCATGAAACAGTTATGCATGCATAGAATTTATAAAACCAATGTCCAATCACATACCATTTAACCGAGCACCTCGATACACGTGCCACCAGCCTTCCCGGGCCTCGTTACTAACACCGGGACTCCCGAACCTGTTCATATCAGATTAGAGGGTTACTAATGTCAGGACCCGTCCCAAATATCACCTCGATACTCGGGATGAACCCTGCTCCCGTCTGACAATCACACTTACAGTACCCAAAAATAACCTTAATACCACTATAAGCATAACTATCAGACGAAGGAGTAAATATATACAACAATAATCCAGAGCATAGTTCTACAAAATGGGCACCAAAAGTCCTACAAGTCTAAGTCCGCAATGGATGAACATCGGAAGCTCTATGCCTCGATATCTGCCTCAACGTTCACCCCAGCGCTATCACCACGACCTGGAGGGAAGTTAAAAAAACAGAAGATGTGAGTGGACCAAAAGGAATAAAATTTTTAAAACCGTTTACCAGCAAATCAAAGTAAGGAAATATAATCATTTGTTCCCTCCGGTTTAAAACCAGGCATGCCCAACGAAGGATGAGAAAAATCATAATATGAAACATCATAAGAAACAGAAACACTATAAAACTGATATAGAAACCAGAGCATAAACATCAAAACACTTTTTCCGATCAAACCTGCTGGACCTATCCGAGTCTTTAAACTCAAACAGGCCTCACATATAAATCCGAGTCTTTAAACTCCCGAGTCTTTAAACTCAATAGGCCTATGGGGGTAATATCGTAAATATCCGAGTCTTTAAACTCAATCCGGGCCCGTCCCCCGTCAATCAATATCCGGGTCTTTAAACCCATATCCAGATCCAGCAAATCCAATCCATTTCAGTGTAAAACCATTCCGAAACCCATTACCAAGCTCAAATTCGGAATCCCTAGTTCGAAGCCCTTTCGGCGTTCAGAACCGACATTCCGAACCCAAATCCGGAAAAAGATCCATGTTCATAACAAAACCATAAGAAAATCCTAACTCAGATTCCACAACCCATTTACCATCATTAGAAAACGTTTTTAGGTTAAATTTCTAAATTATAGCATCAAAATCTGAAAACCCGTTTTTTCTCGAAAAACGTGCAAAATCCCGAAAATGTCTCGAATCACGTGCAAACATCTCAATCACATATAATCATCATCAGGACATAAAAACACACATAAAAATCATAAAACCTTAATAAAAACAGTTAGACATGCTCGGAAGTAAGAAAAAGTCCACTCACAGTTCAGAACAAGTCACTCGCGCCCCGTGCGCTCCTCAACCGTCTCTGGTGTCTCCCGTCCTGTCAATAGATACCAAATAGGATCACAATTACAGCTAGGATACATTCCCTAGTTTCCCCAATTTTTCGGGAATTTAATAATATTTTAATCCTAAACCCTAAACCGTACGGATTTCCGAACCATCCCGTAACACCGTCCGATTAACCCGAAACCGATACCATTGGATTCGTTAGAACATTTAGGACTAAACTCATGTTGGAAGCTTGGCCGGATTCCTCCTCACGCGCCTCCATGCGCCGCCCAAAGTGGCTGCGCGTGGGCCTCACGCGCCTGCTACAGTACCACCGTTTTCTTTGCTCGAACCCGGTTCGCACCAGACGGCAACCCGGACCGGCGAGAACCGTTCTCCACCGTCCGGCCACCGTTTCCCCTCCTATCTTCACCTAAAGCTTCGTCCATTCTCAGAGAATTCATCTCCCTCACTCTCTTGGTTCGACTCGATCCATAGCTTCACAACTGAAGCTCGAAAGAAAAATCAAACAGTCCTCTGTTTTCCTTCCCGGCCACTCAGCACATCCCCCTTCACGGTGGTCATTCTAGACTCCTCCCACGACTTCACTGAACCACACACAACTCACGGAAATCCTCGACTCACCCTCTAACTCCACGATTTCCCGTTTGAAATTTACGGCCAAACAGGGTACAGAGTACCCGCCGTCGCACCACCTCCCACCGTGAACTTTCCCGTCACGGCAACCGCCATAAACGACTCCTAGGACCTCCCTAAACCTCACTTCACTCACCAAACCCTTCGATTCTAGCTCTAGGTCCACGACTTTTGAAATGAAAATCCACGAAAAAACAGAGCAAAAGAGGTTACCTTCGATTCCGGCGCCGCCGTGAGAACCGTCACCGACCACGGTGCTCGTGGGACTCCCCGTAGCCTCCTGAGTCTCCTAGTGCCTTGAATCAATCCACCACACGGCACAGCAGCCACCACCGTCCACTGCCTCCTCTGTTTCTTCCAAATATCCAGCCGTCCACCACGTCGCCTCCGTGCACGGTTGCAACTCCAAACCACGATCACCAGCTCCTCCTTGCCTCACTGTCTCTCTCTCAACTCACTCTTCACTCTCCCTAGCATCAAAATCGATCACCGCCTCACCCAACTCTTCTCTCTGTTTTCTATTTTCTTCGAAGGTGTGCACGGTTCAAATGAGGGTAAAGTGTGGCCGTGCACACTTGAGAACGTAGTGGAACCATCCAGTCCCCTGCACGTGTCCACCAACCATAGGCCAGCCCAAAAAAATCTTTGCCACTTGCCCTCATCTGATTGGGCTGAGGGAAAATGACCAAAATACCCCTCCTGCACAAATTACCATTTTACCCTCAGGCTTTCCAGACCCGTATCTTTTCCGTCCGACGTCCGATGACAGCGTGCCGCCTGTCGTTGAACTCAGGACGTCGAGACCTATCCAACGGTCCTCGGTCTACGTGAAAATCACCAGTCCTCCAAAAAGTCAACATTTCCCTCGTTTTATCAAAATTACGGTAACGCCCCCAACCTTCCGTACATCATAACTTTTCCTCCGGTTTTCCGAATCGAACCTGCCACCTGTCTACGGACTCGTGACGTCCTAACCTACGTCACGGTCAAGGGCTAACACTCATCCAATCGATAGTACAAAAAATCAACTTTTCGTCTACTATTCACAAGGGCAAAATCGTCCTTTTTTACAAAACTTCACAAAAATTACATCTTTACCCTTCCTGAAGGTACGGGTTGTTACAACTAACCTCCTCAATAACATCCTATTCAAGTCCCATAATTTTCCCAAAATTTTAAGTATTTTTAAACCCGACTTAAAAACTTTGGACCTCCCAAACAATATCGTAATGGGGTCCGATTGACACGAAACCAACGCTAAAATGTTCGTTATAACGTATAGGATAAAAGTCGTGTTGATCGTACCTCGGGATTCGTTCCCAAGCGCCGTCACGCGCTTCCGTGAGACCACGCGCTTGCTACAGTGACCAGCACTGTTCATCATCGTCCTTGCCTGTTTCCCTGCAAAACGGGTCTGCGACCCGCGAGTCCAACCCGGTCAGATAACCTTCAATTCGACCTTGATTTCATCCATTTTTTTTATCCTAAAACATTCCTCAACTATCCAATTAAGGTTCTATGTCCCTGATTCACCATAACAGTCCCAAAATCAGACCCACGACCCGTGATTACCCAAACGGGTCGATCACCCAAACTCTGTCTTTTCCAAACCATAATCCAATTAACTTAACAGTGAGCTCATTAGGACTAATATGAACCAAATGACATGTCTAATTGGACAAGAGATCACCTTAAACGTCACGACTCCAAGCTTGGATTTCCGACCATCCGCCGCGCCTGTGCATGGCTCCAGGAGCCTCGAACAGGCCACATTTGGTCTGGATCGACTCGTGAAGGTTCCAGGAAGCTCACACAATCCTCAACTAGCCATGGGTTAGCCCTAAACTGGAATTCAATTTTGAATTCACAAAGAACTAGTTCGGGGTTTTCAGAACACTCCCTCACCATTTCCTCTCATTTCCTCCCTCTCTCAATCTCAGAGTGTTTCTCTCAGCAACCATAGCCTCTTCCCGTTCAAAACCCACTCCATTTTGGCCTGGGGATGACTGATCAAGCGTGTGAAACAGTCCTCTATTTTCATCCAATTTCAGGTGCACCAGCCACGGTTTAGGGGACATTCTCACCGTCCCACTTAGCCTTGCATCCCACTTACATGATTAAACAATCCAATAACCCTTAAACAACAATTTAGCCCATCCAATTTGCCCCAAAAACCATCCACCCGTGCACTGGCATGTCTCCCATTAACAGGTGCTACAGTAACGTTCAAACAACCCCTGTGAAATTACCATTCTGCCCTTGTGCAGAAAATTATCAAAATGCCCCTCACGCATCTAGGCCCGTAACTCGGTCATCCGGACTCCGATTGATGCGTGCTGCCTGTCTACTGACTCAGGGCATTGAGAACTTCCTAACGGTCCTTGGCCCTCGGCCATCAGACCTCCCAATCAAAAAGTCAACATTTTCCCTTATTTAGTCCAAATTATGAAAACGCCCCTGAACTTCCGAACGTCATAACTTTCACCACGAACATCAGAATCGAACGTGCCGCCTGTCTATGAACTCGTGACGTCCCAAACTACGTCACGGTCATTGGTCAAAGTCCATTTGATCGTCCGAATTAAAATGCAACGTTTTGCCCATGATCAGGGGCAAAGCGGTCATTTTGCACCGTTCGTCCGAGTTCGCCCAACTAATCACTGATTAACCCTGCTAATCATGATTAGTCCGTAATCTAGTCCCGAATTCCGGGACGGGTCGTTACAGATGGTTTTGATATGAATGGTTTCATAACATGTATTGATATGCATGCATTGGTTTTTAAATAGAGGGTATAAATGTAATTGTTTTATTGAACTGTTTTTGAACTTATACTTTATTTTTGTCCACTCACAGTCTTTTATGTTTTCGATGCCTTCCAGGTTGTTGCGGTGCGGGCTGTTGGTCGAGAAAGACGGAGACATCACACGTACGATCCACAGTAGATTCTGTGAACTCTGGGAAGTCCGGATGCTGTTGGACGATCGGATCGAGAATCCCTTGTCCGACTTACGTGTACATGGAGGTTGGACGGCGGTTTAGCCTTCGTGTCATGCGTAAATTAGACGGGAGCACGACTTAAGCCTTAATCCCGGGCGATTGGGGGTGGGGCGTGTCACCATCCCTGCCATGCGTTACAAAGAAAAAGTGTGTCTACATGGGCTTAGATGTGTTTTGATGCCCTGTAAGGGTACTCTCTTTGTTTGTGGTGGTGTGGTCTCTGGTGGGGATTGTCCACTTGATGTGGTCCTGAAATATGAAATGCAGAAGACTTGATGGACTGTGATGAATCAGATGATAAGTACTAGGTCTTTTTTTGCAAGTGGAGTTATTGATGGCATGATAGGTCTGTGTTCACAGAATACTCATCCAGTTTAGTGTTCAAAATTGTTAGACTTCATGTCACTCATTTTGATCTCACTTTGCTGTGCATTCACTTCCAATTTAGCATGGTCTTTCTTGGTCTTTGTCCATGCTATTTGTTCTTATTTTTCTGTACAATTTTATTTTTGTTGCAATTTTTCTGTTTCATTGGTTCGTGAGGTCGCATATCTATGTATATTGTATGAGTTAGGTTTGCTCCATTCATTTTTCTTGAATGGGCTGTTTGTAGGTCGACTTCGTGCGAGCGTTTTGATAATTTGGTTTTTCCCTTCATTGCCGCTATAATTTATGTGAAATTGAGAAGTGGGTTTCTGACTAATTTATGGGCTGTTAGTATATTTATAATAAAAAAAAATTGCGGTAGAATAATCATTGCATTGTACAACCTTACGGAAGTATACAGCAGTGTACACATAACCATTATGGAGAATGATTTTGTACTATACCTTCATTATCATAATATAGTTTAATACTCTCATCTTGCTACTTTTTGATAGAATTCAACCTTATACTCACTTATAAGGGTGTACAAATTTGGGTATAAATTGTAACCTTATCTATATAACTATCAATATTTGTGTGTCAACACTTAATCGAATTGAAAAACCTTGCTACTATAATCGAATTGAAAACACTTAAATGAATTGATCAACTATAATCAAAATGAAAAGAATGCAATTCATAAAAATCACAAAAGAAAAGAAAGCCAAATTCAACACCAACGGGCTAGCTACCTTTGTTTCTCTTAGATGTTACAAATATTCTATGGAAAAACGTATGTGGGAGCTTGAGTTTTCAATCCAAAGGGTGAAAATGACCACAACCCCAGATGATAGGGTCTTGGACCTTTTCTTTATCATAGATAATAGAGCAATTTGTAATTCAATCATTCATCATGAAATAATAACCTATAAATCAAAATCACAATTAGGAATATGAAAAAGGAAAATATGAAAAGAAAACAACTAACACCAAAATTTTACCTGAAGATTCCTCAAAATCACATAGCACTCGTCGCGACCACGATTTAGACCCGTAGTCCATCAATAGGGTCATATGCCCGAGACAAAACCAAATGGGTCTCATACCCGAGTTTATCTTTTTGAAATCCAAATCCATTTCATTTAGACCATCAAAGAAATACAGACCCGTATAGGCATCGTATAAGACCGAAACCTCGAAATACGTGCCTATACGTAACCACAACCAAATGCACTCATGTCATCACCAAACATGTATTAAAACATATAATAAACATTTATGCATGCACCAATTTAGAAAACAAGGTCCACTCACATACCGTCCAAACTGCCGCCTCGATTTGCGTAACCTACGGCTCTCTCGAGTCAATTACTGTCACCGGGACTCCCAAACCTCCTTGATCGGCCATGGTGGTGGTGATGGTCACCTCCGTCCACCGTCCTTCCCGGCCATCCCAAGCCTCAAAAACCACCCCATTCTTCTCCTCACGGGTTCCCTCTACCGTGGCCACCACCGTGAGCCACCGTCCTTGTCATCCCAGTCCTTCCTTTAACACTCGCTCACGGTCACACTTGAGCTCACAGGATGAATGGTGATGAGGTGTTTGTGTTTGATAAATGGAGGAAGGGTGAAGTATGGGTTTCGGGTTTGTGAGGAAATGAAGAAGGAAGAAATGATGTTTGATGAAGAAGATAATGAAGTTGGATCAGATGAGAGGAGAGATAGAAATGAGATGAGTGGTGGGGATTAAAAGATTAAGTTGAAATGGATGGCTAGGATTGAATGATGTGTGGATTAGATTATAAAATATTAAAATAACATTATTTAATGAAGTTAGATCCACAATTTAGGGGTTTTAGCCAATGGGATGAGTGATACTTGTCACTCATCCATGGGTCCCACCAAAATATCTGCCCAATCAGATATTGCCAAATCATCATTGCCTCGAAGTACGTGCATAGTGAAATCGACCTTTCGTGACCTATAACTTTCCCTTTCGAAGTCTGATTTCAGCGTGCCGCCTGTCTACGGATTAGTATCATCCCGATCTATGTAACGATCCTTGGCCCTCGGCCATCGGACCTCCCGGTAAAAAGTCAACTATTTGTCGCTTTTAACCAAAATTACCAAATTGCCCTTGAACTTCCGAACGTCATAACTTCTTCCTCGAAAGTCGGAATTGAACATGCCACCTGTCTATAAACTCGTGACGTCCTAAACTACATCATGGTCATCGGTCAAAGTCCATTTGACCGCCCGAATGAAAAGTCAACGTTTTACCCATTCTAGGGGCAAAACAGTCATTTTGCATCGTTCATCCGATTTCGCTCAACTAATCACGGATTAGCCTCACTAATCGTGATTAGTCACTAATCTAATCTAGGAATTTGGGACGGGTCGTTACAAAATGTGCCCAATCAGATAAGGCCATCTGGGAAGCTGGGATTGGATATTTTAGGCTGAGTCCACAGGGTGATTGACACCTGTTTACTTCCCAAAGGCTTCTAGCCTAATTCTACACGGTCACATGTTTTAAAATTGAATTGTAATCGCACAAATGAGAAAAAATAGAGAATGAGGCCGTGAGTTTAATCGATCCCTTTCCAGTGAGTGTGTGAGAGTCGTGTGATCTCCTTGTGCTTGAGTGAGTGCCAGAGGTTGTGTGATCGTTTTGAGGGAAACATTATTGTGGCTGTGTGTGTGAGGTGAGCAAATCAGTAGAAACAGAGAGGGAGTCGTGGGTCGTGGTGCAACCTCAATCGATCAAATTGATTCAACTTGGTCTGAGGGACTGCTAGGAATGCTAAGGACCATCTATTGAACCCAAAGAATCACGGCGGAGCCCAGGAAACAGGTGAGATTCGGTTTCCCCTATTTTTACAGTTTTGATTCAAATCGAAAATCGTGGGTTTTGGAGCATAGTGGAATCGATGTATTGGTCCTAATGGTTGTAGGAAGTTCTTATTGAGCTGAGGAGTCGAACCTGTGCCCTGAGAAGGCGGCTGGTGGCTGGGAACAGCGACTGGAATTTCAGAGTTCTGGTTCGACGTTTAGGAGGTAAGGTGTAGGGTTTTGTTTCATGTTTTTATTTAGTGAATCAATCATAAAATCAAGGACGAACCTAATGGTGAACAATGGACTGGAAATGGACTGAAAATGGGTGAAAACTGGCCTCGTCGGCTCGGTTGGATCGGACCGATCTGGACCGCTCTGAACCGGGTTGGCTGGAGGTTGACGATGAATAGTAGCAGACGCGTGGCTCCCATGCGCAACCCCTTTTAGCGACGCGTGAGGGCTCGTGGGGGCATGTTTTGGGGAAGTGTCCAACATGGTTTTTACCCTAATCGATGTAACAAACATTTTGGGACAAGTTTTGAGTTGATCGGACACCGTCTCGGGTTAGTTTTGAGTGTCCGAAGGTTTAGGGGCTAATTTAATTACGTTTAAAAATCCCAAAAAATTGGGGAAATTAGGGTGAGCTTAAATGAAGTGTTTGTGACCCAGTATTGTGGTATTTGACAGGTCGGGATACTCTTAAGACAGTCGAGGAACATACGGAGCGCGATTGACTCGTTCGGACCTAGTGAGTGGACTTTTATTTATAACCGAGCATGCATAACTGTTTTTATATACTTGTTTCATGTTTTTAAATATGATTTTATGTTATTGATTATTCTATATCTGTTTTACATAATTGCACATTTTTCGAGGCGTTTCTTAGATTTATACGTATTTCAACACGTTTTACGAGTTATGATTTGATTATGATTCTGATGCTATGGTTTTGGGATTTAAATATATAACTGGTTTTCAATGATTATAAATGAGTTTTGAAACATAATTTGATAATCAAGGTTGTTGGTTTAGAAATGGATTTCGGAAATCGAGATTTGGTTTTAAGCTTGAAAAGGGGATTTCCGGATTTGGATTCGGAATGATGGTTCTGAACGCCGACATGGCTTCGGAATAGTGATTTTGAATTCGGGTTTGGACATGGATTTAGAAATGATTTAAAAACGATTTAGATTGGATTTGCTGGATCTGGTTATTGGGTTTAAAGACCCGGATTATAATTATGACGGGGGCAAGCCCGGATTGGGTTTAAAGACCAAGATTTAGTTTAAAGACTCGGATATTATGATTTTCCCCCGTAGGCCTGTTGAGTTTAAAGACTCGGGAGTTTAAAGACTCGGATTATATTGAGGTCTGGATTGAGTTTAAAGACTCGAGAGTTTAAAGACCCGGATAGATCCAGCATGTCACGACCCGGCCCATCTAACACAATATTTTCCGCTTTGGGCCCAGCCCTCACGGTTTTGTTTTTGGGAGCTCACATGCAACTTCCCAGTAGGTCACCCATCATGGGATTGCACCAACCTCAACTCACTTAACTTTGGGGTTCCAATCCCCCCCAAAGCCACTGAGCTCCCAAAAGGCCTTGTGTTAAAAGGCCTTGTGTTAGATAGATACGTGCCCACACATATAAGGTACTTCACCTTTCCCTCCCCGAGCGATGTGGGATCGTTCACCGATCTTACCTTCCCTAGCTCACGGGTCTTGCTCACCGTTCTTGCTTCTCAAGCTCACGAGTCTTGCTCACCGTTCTTGCTTCCAAGACCGGGTCTTACAATCCACCCCCCTTGGGGCCCAGCGTCCTCGCTGGCACACTTCCGGTCAGGGTCCGGCTCTGATACCATTCTGTCACGACTCGGCCCATCTAACACAATATTGTCCGCTTTGGGCCCAGCCCTCACGGTTTTGTTTTTGGGAGCTCACATGCAACTTCCCAGTAAGTCACCCATCATGGGATTGCACCAACCTCAACTCACTTAACTTTGGGATTCCAATCCCCCCCAAAGCCACTGAGCTCCCAAAAGGCCTTGGGTTAGATAGATACGTGTCCACACATATAAGGTACTTCACCTTTCCCTCCCCGAGCGATGTGGGATCGTTCACCGATCTTACCTTCCCAAGCTCAATGGTCTTGCTCACCGTTCTTGCTTCTCAAGCTCACGGGTCTTGCTCACCGTTCTTGCTTCCAAGACCGGGTCTTACACAGCAGGTTCGATTGGATGATGATATTTTGTATTTCATGTTTTATGATGATGTTTTCATAACGATTATCATACGGTTTATATAGTTGTTTTCTGATACTTAGTTATGCATGCATGTTTTTAAAACGGAGGGTAAAATCCTAGTTTGTTTATTAAACTGATTTTGAAAATCTTATTTATTTTTAGTCCACTCACACTTTTATGGTTTTAAATACCCTTCAGGTCGTGGTGCAAGCGTCGGGGTTAACATCGAGGTAGAGGCAGAGGCATAGAGTTTTCCGTTGTGTGTTTAGTCAGCTCACAGTATGACTTTTGTTCTTTTTCTGTACTGTTACTATGCTCTGTATTACTGTTGACTAGTTGTATTGTAACGACCCGTCCCTAATTCCGGGATTAGTTTAGTGATTAATCTTGATTAGTGAGGTTGAACGGTGGTTAGTAGGGCGGAATCGGACAAATTGTGCAAAATGACCATTTTGCCCCTGGTCGTGGGCAAAATGTTGACTTTTTGATCGGGCGGTCAAACGGACTTTGACCGATGACCGTGACGTAGTTCGGGACGTCACGAGTTCATAGACAGGTGGCACGTTCGATTCCGACATTCGTAGAGAAAGTTATGGTGTTCAGAAGTTGAGGGGCATTTTGGTAATTTGGCATATTAGGACCTTTACGTAGGTATCGTCGATACGAATCCAACGACAGGCGGCATGCCGAAATCGGAGATCCGACGACGACGTTATGGTCAAGGAAACGAACTAACGAACCGAGGCCGGGATTAAAATAATATTATAATATTGAATAGTGACCGTTGACTCAGCACACCTGGATGAGTGACAAGTGTCACTCATCCCTTGAAACCAGAATCCTTGTCTTAGGGGAAACATCATTATGATGTTTTAATATTTATTAATTAATTAATTAATCATTTTAATTTCCATTAATCCCATTTATGTTTTCTTAACCGTGTACAACCAAATCCAGTTTTCTCCCACCCTTGATTCCTCTTCCATTGCTGAACCTGAGAGTGCGAATTGTGAGTGAGTTGGGTGTGAATTCAACTGGGTAAACACGAGAGATTGACTGTGAGGAGGAACTGAGAATTCGAAAGATTGAGTTTTGGGAGGGAAAATCAAATTGGACGAATTGGGCTGTGATGATCGAATTGGAGGTTACAAACATCTTCCTGAGGTTGTGACGAGTCGATCCACATCAAAAACGAGAAGGAATGGTGCCGTTTTGGCTCTGATCGAGCTTGGTGACAGAGGAAGAAATCGAGGCTGAGTCGTGGAGTTTGGGGCTGTGATTGATTCAATTGTTGTGGGGAAATGCTTTCTCATGATCCCACGATGCTTCTGGGATCATCAATTGAAGGAAAACGTTGGAGAATGGCAGAACTCCATTGTTGAACAGTGACGGTGCTCGAGTTTGAGTCGTGACGTTTGAGCACCGGTTTGATGCAATTGATGTGGGGGAATTGTTCCTCATGGTCCATTGATGCTTCTAGAATCATCAATTGGATGAAACCTGCATCAATTGAGGGAATCCCATGATTGAACAGTGACCGGGTGTTCTTCGTGGATCATCATCGAATCGTGGGAATCTGGGTAAGGATTTGTGTAATTGAGTTTACAGACTTATAATTGGACTTAAAACGAAGCTAATGGATTGATCAATTGAAGGAATTAGGATCGAATTGACAGGATTGGAACCGGGTTGTGTCGCGGGTGAATTGGACCCGTTTACCAGACAAACGGGTTGGGCTGGTGACACTGTAGCAGGCGCGTGAGTTTCACGCGCAGCCACTCACGGCGGCGCGTGACGGCGCGTGGGCACGGATCTCGAGGTGAGGTCAACATGACTTCTGTCCTATTTAATGTAACGGATATTTTGGAATTGGTTTCGGGTCGATCGGACACCGTCTCGATAGTGTTCGGGATGTCCGAAGGTTTTTAATTAAGTTTAAAAATAAGTAAAAATTCGGGAAAATTACGGGACTTTGATAGGATGTTAATGTTGAGGTTAGTGACCCTCTAATGTGACTTGGACAGGATTGGGAGTCCCGGTGATAGTGGTGTGGCCCGGGAGGGCCGGTGGCACGCGTATCGAGGCACACGGTTAAAACGGTCTGTGAGTGGACTTTGGTTTTATAAATCCTATGCATGCTTAAATGTGTTATATGGTTTATATACATGATTTCTATGATGGTATTTGTGAGCATTGATTTTGGATATGTTGCACGTATTTCGAGGTGTTTTCCGTATTTCACGTATATTGGGATTAACGGTTTATTTGTGGTTTTGTGTGCTTGTGGTTAAATAAATAATATGATGAAATGGTTTTGAAATTGGAAATATGAACTCGGGCTTGAGGCCCACTTGTTTTGGAAATTTCGGACTTGGAGTCCATTTGAGAATCGGGCCGGGGGCCCAGTTGGTTAATGAAATCGGGCCAGGGGCCCAGTTGGTATGCAATCGGGCTGAGACCCATTTGAGTTATATGATCGGGCCAGGGGCCCAGTTGATTTGTGAATTCGGGCCGTGGGCCCAGTGGGTTTATAAGTCGGGCTGCGGGCCCAGTTGGTTTACAAATCGGGCCGTGGGCCCAGTGGTTCATAAAATCGGGCATGAGGCCCAGTTGGATAATAAATGTGATTTTGGGTCAGGGACCCTATGTTTTATAATGGTGATTTTGGGTCAAGGACCCTAAATGGAATTATGTGGTTTTATGGAAATTTCGGGCAGGGCCCAATGGTAATAATGTGATAAAAGGATTTAATAAAACTGTTTTCCATATACCATCTGGATACAAGGATATATGATGGTCTCCTCCAGATGTCTGGGACACTGGGGAAGTCACGGTGCATTGCCTGCGAGGGGTCATTATACGGAGCAGCCGGACCGTATGATGACTCAGGAGCAGGATTGCTATGATTGACGTCAGGGACGTCAGACATCAGGGATGTCAGATATATGGACCCGGAGAGACCCCGGGCAGCACGCGTAGCTTATGAAACCGTGAGATATGACGTCAGGGACGTCTAGCGTCTGGGACGCTAAGCATCTGGGATGCTGGTGATGGTAATGGTAAAATATGGTTTAATGAATAAAATGGATTATTGGTTATGAAATGGTATGTCGGGTCAGGGACCCTAAATGGTTTCGGATTTTTAAATTGTTCATTTATGGTAGTGGGTGGTGACCCACATGGTCGTATATGCATGGTGGTGGTATTCCACGGTTTTGGGCTGAGTTCCCACACTTGGTTTTTGGTTAACGGTTTTTGGGCTAAGGCCCTAATGGCTCGGTTGAGCAAACGTTTTGGTTACTGGTTTTGGTGGCATGCATACGTTTTTATTGGAGGGCATAAATGTCTTATAAATGTATTTGATGAACTTATTGGTTTTGTCCACTCACAGCTTTTGGTTTTAATGCCCTTCAGGTTGATCACGGATGCGATTGCAGCAGAGACTGGGACATTGCACACCTCCTCCATCGATCCTTGCGCACTCTGGATGCCCTGTTTGGGCAGTGGCTCTTGGTCATCCTTTGTCTGACACCCCTTGTTGGACGGGAGCAGGGCACATTCCATGGTAATCCCGGGGGGATTGGGATGGGTCCTGTCATGTATTATAACTTCTCCCTGGTCTGACAATGTATGCTTTGTGGTTGCTTTGAGGTTATTTTGGTATTTTGAGTGCAATTGTCAGACAGGAGCAGGGTTCGTCCCGGTTATCGAGGTGATAATCGGGGTGGGTCCTGTCAATTTGTATCAGAGCATAGGTTGACGGTTTGTGTCTGGCATGTGGTTGTGTCTAGGTCGTTATACTGACTTTATGCCTCTTACAACGTACGATCGACCATGCCTCCGAGACGTGAGCCCCCTCCACGACCTGCAGAAGACGTTACGAGAGATGCGGAGAGTGCTACGATTGAGCCAACCCAACGTCTAGGGGCTACGACGTTTAGTGGTCGGGCAGACCCTGAGGAAGCCCACAGGTGGATTACCTGACTTGAGTAGATTTTCACGGTGATGTGATGCCCCCCGGAGGATCGAGTTTTGTTAGCTACTTTCTTATTGGACGGTGCAGCGTATGAGTGGTGGTATACGCCTGAGTTGTCAGGATGGGACGTCCACACCGTGACCTGGGAGACATTTCGGGAGCGGTTCCTTGATCAGTACTATCCCCGCTCGTTCCGTGATGCCAAGGAGGCAGAGTTTCTTCAGCTTAACAGGGGAGCATGACAGTAGCTGAGTATGAGCAGAGGTTCCAGATGTTATCCCGTTTTGCTCCGGCTTTTGTGTCTACGGAAGCTGAGGAAGTGTCGCCGGTTTGAGTTGGGCCTGCGAGGAGATATTCGAGCCATTGTGACGGCTGGCTCATTTGCTACCCTCAGAGAGTTATCAGATGTTGCGGTGAGGGTGGAGGCTAGTTTACCGGCACGACCACAATTCTCGAGTGGTGTGCGACGTCGAGAGCATTTTTTTCTGGAGCATCGAGTCAGATGACCCCAAAGTGGGGCAATTATAGTGGTACTTCATCGGCAGGTGGTGGAAGACCAAGCAATTTTCAGGGTTCCGATTTTCTAGGAGCTAGAGCACAGCCGAATCCGCAGGCAAGTGCGACATTTGTTGCTTCTACTGGGAGGCAGAGTGGAGGACCCATTCGCGATGTTTGCTATTACTGTGGAGAATGAGGTCACTTCCGACGTGAGTGTCCATTGTTACCCCAGGAGGGTGGCGTAGGCCGAGGTACGGTGGAGCCGGGACGGAGTACAACATCAGTTTCAAGGGCGACATGCACTAGAGGTGGTGGTGCTACTAGTAGTTCGAGAGGACGCAGCCGATCTTCATGACCCCAGGCCCGAGTTTTTACTATGACACAACAGGAGGCTCTATCAGCACCCGGAATGGTGACAGGTATGCTTACCATACTTGGCCATGATGTACATGCTTTGATAGATCCCGGGGCTACCCATTGTTTTATATCACGGAGTTTTGGTTTGGTTGCGGAGAGAGAGGTATCCGCACTGGATTGTGATTTGGGTGTGAGTACGCCTACTGGTGAGGTGTATGTGATGAATCAAGTTTTGAGAGAGTGTCCAGTGTTGGTAGGCGATGTTGAGTTAGTGGCGGATTTGTTACTTTTGGATTTACAAGATTTTGATGTTATTTTGGGGATGGACTGGTTAACTATGCATCATGCTTCTATCAAGTGTTTCGATAAAAGGGTGACCTTTCGGAGTCCAGGGTTACTGGAGACTACGTTCCAGGGTGATCAGCGTGCACTACCTACTGGTGTTATTTCGGCTCTGGAGGTAAGCAAGTTGTTAAGGAAGGGATGCCAGGGCTACTTGGCTCACGTGGTGGACACACGTGCTACATCATTTAGGGCGGAGGATATCCCAGTAGTACGGGAGTTTCCAGACGTCTTTCCGGAGGATTTGCCAAGATTGCCACCTCACCGAGACATCGAGTTTACCATCGACCTTCTTCCAGGTACGCAACCTATTTCTCAAACTCCTTATCGTATGGCGCCAGCTGAGTTGAGGGAATTAAAGGTGCAGTTACAGGAGTTGGTCGATATGGGATTTATTCGACCGAGTGTATCTCCTTGGGGAGCTCCATTTCTGTTTGTCAGGAAAAAGGACGGAGGTTTGAGACTGTGTATTGATTATAGGCAACTAAACAGGGTAACCATCAGGAACAAATATCCCCTACCCCAGATTGATGACTTTTTTGATCAGCTGAAGGGAGCACGGTACTTTTCCAAGATTGATCTTCGATCCGGATATCTCCAGCTACGGGTCAGAGAGGAGGACATACCCAAGACAGCTTTTAGGACCAGGTATGGCCACTATGAGTTTGTAGTGATGCCCTTTGGATTAACCAACGCTTCAGCGGCGTTTATGGACCTGATGAACCGAGTGTTTCGGTCATACCTGGATCGTTTCGTGATTGTGTTCATTGATGATATTTTGGTGTATTCGAATAGTGCGAAGGCGCACGAGAAGCATTTAAGGATAGTGCTTAACACCTTGAGGAAGAACCAACTGTATGCGAAGTTGAGCAAATGTCAGTTCTGGTTGAATAGTGTTGGTTTTCTGGGTCATGTGATTTCAACCGAGGGTATTAGCGTGGATCCTTAGAAGGTTGAGGCAGTAGCGAACTGGGAGCAGCCCAAGATAGTGATCGAGATCAGGAGCTTCTTGGGGTTAGCTGGTTATTACTGGCGTTTCATTGAGGAATTTTCCATTCTTGCTGCTCTGTTGACACGGCTGACTAGGAAGGGAGTCCGATTTTTCTGGGACGAGAGTTGTGAATAGAGTTTCCAGAAGCTGAAAAGGTGGTTGACATCTGCTCATGCTTTAGCCCTTCCGGATGATAGTGGGGAGTTCAAGGTATACAGTGATGCCGCTTTGCAGGGATTGGGATGTGTGTTGATGCAGCATGGCAAGGTGATTGCTTATGTTTCCCGACAGTTGAACCCTCATGAGATGAATTAGCCCACTCATGATTTGGAGCTTGCAGCGGTGGTTCATGCGTTGAAAATTTGGCGACATTACTTGTATGGTGAGAGGTGCAGGATCTTCACGGACCACCAGAGTTTGAAGTATCTCTTTACTCAGAAGGAGCTGAATCTGAGGCAACGCCGATGGTTAGAATTGATTAAGGATTATGATTGCACCATGGAGTATCACCCGGGGAAGGCTAATGTGGTAGCCGATGCCCTGAGTGGGAAGTCAGCTAGCTTCTTGTCACATTTGAGGATGGTTCGGTTGCCCTTGTTGGTTGAACTCTGTAAGATTGGAGTGGATTTGACTGTTGATGGTCAGGGAGCGCTACTAGCGAGTTTCCATGTACAACCTGTCTTGGTTGATCAGATTATTGATGCTCAGTTTCAGGACCTCGTTTTGGGCATCATTCGGATTGAGGTTGAAGCTGGGGAGAGACAGGATTTTGGGATTCGTGAGGATGAAGCCTTGGTAAAAGAAGGGCGTTTGTGTGTACCAGAGGATGAAGCATTGAAGAAGACGATCCTTGATGAGGCTCACAGTTCAGCCTATGCAATGCATCCTAGAGGGACCAAGATGTATCGTACGCTTCGGGAGCATTACTGGTGGTCAGGTATGAAGCGTGAAATTGCTGAATACGTCAGTAGATGTTTGATTTGTCAACAGGTGAAAGCGAAACAACAGAGACCCTATGGAGCAATGCAACCCCTGCCGATCCTAGAGTGGAAATGGGATCATCTGACGATGGAATTCTGTTTAAGCTTCCCAGGACGCCTAAGAGTCATGATGGCGTATGGGTGATTGTGGATAGGCTCACGAAGTCAGCTCATTTCTTGCCGGTGTGATAGAACTTTAGGATGACGTAGTTTGCGCAGTTGTTTATCTATGAGATTATTCGGTTGCACGGTACTCCATAATCGATAGTTTTCGACAGGGATCCGAGGTTTACTTCATAGTTTTGGCAGAGTCTGCAGGAAGCTTTTGGGACGAAGCTACATTTCGGCATTGCCTTTCATCCTCAGACCGACGGACAGTCTGAGCGGACCATCCAGATTTTGGAGGACATGATGCGAGCCTGTGTTTTACGGTTTCAAGGTACTTGGGAGTCACATCTATCATTGATGGAGTCTTCTTATAACAACAGTTACCAGGCGAGCATTGGGATGGCTACTTATGAAGCTTTGTATGGACGGCAGTGTAGAACCCCGTTATGTTGGACCGAGGTAGGTGAAAGGAAATTGACGACTTCAGAGTTGGTAGACCTTACCCAGGAAAAAGGTTGTACTTATCAGAGATAGACTCAAAGCAGCTCAGGACCGACAGAAGAGCTACGCCGACCGTAGAATCAGGGATCTAGAGTTTGAGGTAGGAGATTGGGTCTTCTTGAAGTTATCTCCTTGGAAGGGTATTGTACGGTTTGGCAAACGAGGGAAGTTAAGTTTTCGCTACATTGGACCCTACGAGATTTTGGAGAGGATTGGTCTTGTTGCTTATCGGTTGGCATTACCATCAGACCTGGCTAAGGTACATAATGTTTTTCATGTATCTATGCTTCGAAAATACATTCGGGATGATTCTCACATTTTGGAAGCACAACCTGTCGAACTTAGAGAGGATTTGAGTTTTGAGGAGCAGCATGTGGCGATTCTAGATCGTAAGGATAAGGTGCTACGGAGGAAGACGGTGCCCTTGGTAAAAGTATTGGGAAGGAATCATCAGGTAGAAGAAGCAACTTGGGAACCTAAGGCCTTAATGCGTGAACAGTACCCCTATTTATTTCATTGAATTTCGAGGGCGAAATTCTTTTAAGGGGGTAGATTGTAAAAACCCGAACCTTCAAAAGGGCAAAAATGTAAATTTGGAAAAGATTTGTATAAAATGACTATTTTACCCTTGTGAATAGTGTGGTCAAATGTTGACTTTTTGATTGCCAGGTCAAACGGACGTTGGTCGATGACTATGACGTAGTTCGGGACGTCACGAGTCCGTAGACAGGTGGCACGTCCGATTCGGACAATCGGGGAAGAAGTTATGGTGTTCGGAAGGTCGAGGGCATTTTCATAATTTGGTTTAAAAGAGGGAAATTGTTGACTTTTTGTTTCACCATTAGTTTTCAGGCAAATCAAGGACCGTTAGATAGGTCTCGACTTCCTGAGTACAACGATAGGAGGCACGCCGTCATCGGACGTCGGACGGTTAAGTTATGGGTCAAGATAGGTGAGGGGTAAAATGGTAATTTTGACTTGCAAGGGAAATTTGGTCTTTTAAACCCCTTGGGAAATGTGACAGGACCAATCCCAATCTATAACAACGCGTCCCAAATTCCTATATTAGATTAGTGACTAATCACGATTAGTGAGGTTAATCGGTGATTAGTTAGGCGAAATCGGACGAACGAAACGAAATGACCGTTTTGCCCCTGGGCATGGGCAAAACGTTGACCAATGACCGTGACGTAGTTCGTGACGTCACGAGTTCATAGACAGGTGGCACGTTCAATTTCGACGTTCACGGAAGAAGTTATGACGTTCGGAAGTTTAGGGGCATTTTGGTAATTATGGTTAAAAGGAGCAAATAGTTGACTTTTGACCTGGGATGTCCGATGGCCAAGGGCCGAGGACCATTACGTAGATTGGAACGATACGAATCCATAGACAGGTGGCACGTCGAATTCGGATGTTCGACGGCGAAGTTACGGTTCACGGAAGTTTAAGTGCACTATTGCACGAATTACGAGATAAGTTCACTTTTGGACTCTAGTGGGCCCTAGATATTTAATGGAGGCCAATGGATGGGTGACAAGTGTCACCCATCCACAGGCCACCTTCCTACATACATGCATCGTCCATTTCATTTCTTCATTTCAAAGATTTTCCCGATCACATTTTCCCTCATCTATGTAACCCAAACCAATCCAACCTTCACCCACAGCCATCTGAGGAACCAGGAGACTGAGAGGAGGAGCTGTGGAATGATGGTGGCCGGCCAGGCGACGCCACCGTGCACGGCTGAAGCCAAAACCCGATAGGTAACCCCGTTACCCATTTCTCCATTTTTAATTCGAATACGATGTTATGGTTAATTTTGGTTGATTAGGACTTGATTAGTGTACTTCTAGGGAGGTTTTAAGAGGCTTTTGAGGTGGTTTAACGGCAGAGGAGCCGTGGGAAGGAAAATGGAAAAACAAGGCTGTGAGGCCCTTCGATTATAGGTAGGATTTAGGTGTTTTTAGGTTGTTTTGATGATTAATGATAGGGAATGAAGAAATAGGAATTTAGGGATTGATTAGGAAGGGAATCATACCAAAATGAGAAGGGAGGAGCTGTGAACCGGTCACGCCGGTCCAACTGGACCAGCCAACCAGTGAACCGTCCAGTTCGACTGCTGGAGAAGATGAACAGTGCACCGTCCCTTCTAGGGGCACGCGAGGGCGTATGGGCCATAATTTGGGGAAGTGTTCAACACATGAAATCATCTATTCGATGTAATGAACATTTTGGGACTGGTTTTGTGTCGATCGGACATCGTCTCGATATGTTTTGGGGCATCAGAAGGTTTAAGGTCGATTTAAAAATAGTTAAAAATATCGGAAAATTACGGGGCTTTGGTAGGAGGTTAATTAAGTAGTTAGTAACCTTGTATTACGATTTGGACAGGTTCGGGAGTCCTGGTGACGGTGATTGGCTCAGGAGAGCCGTATGGCACGTAAATCAAGGAGGCAGCTCGGACGGTCTGTGAGTGGACCTTGGTTTTCTAAATTGGTGCATGCATAAATGTTTCTTATATGTTTTCATACATGTTTGATGATGCCATGGGTGCATTTATTTGTGGTTACGTATATGCATGTATTTCGAGGTTTCGGCCCTATACGGTGCCTATATGGGTCAGTATTCCTTTATTGGTTTTAATGAAATGGTTTTGGATTTCAAAAGGATAAACTTGGGTATGAGACCCATTTGGTTTTGTCTCGGGAATATGACCTCAGATATCGGGCACGGTGCCCAGCTGACATCCTATGTTCGAGCACAAGACCCAGGTTACTATACGGTTTTGATTTCAGGTCAGGGAACCTTAAATGGATTCCCCGGTTCATGACAGTTTATGGGAACCGGCATGAACCCTTGTTATGGTATCGTGGTTCATGACGAATTATGGGGACCGGCATGAACCCTGGTTATGTTATTATAGTACATGACGGTTTATGGGAACCCGCATGAACCCTGGTTATGTTAATGTGGTACATGACGGTTTATGGGAACTGGGCATGGAGGATCTTATATATATATATATATATATATGTGAATGGAATGGATATTATGGATCACGACGGTTCAGGGGAACCGGACATGGATATTTGTGTTATGTATATATATGTTCATATACCTTCCTTTACTTCTATTATCTCCTCCAGGGAAGGTCGTTGGCCTGGGTGGACCCCGGAGTAGTCACGGAGCACCGACTGAGTGGAGTCACCCCCCAGTTGGGTTCCCTACTCTCAGGAAGGCTATGGTTATTATACCTCGAGTAGGATCAGTGGTCTGCGGACATTGACCTTGACTTTGAGAAGACTCGGATTAAGACTCGGGTAGCTCGCGCGTAGCTTTGGATACCGTGACTTGATTGGTTGTGTGACTTATATGTATATATGATATATGGATGTGATGTGTGGTTACACAGGTTTTGGGAAGTGGCCCGTATGGTTGGTTTCATGATGGTTTTGGGCTGAGTTCCGTATGGTTTTGGGCAGTGGCCCATATGGTTGAATCTTTACGATTCTTTGATATGTGGTGTGCACAGGTGTGCATAGGATTTGAGCAGTGGCTCGTGTATTTGATTTCCGTATGGTTATGGTTTTGGGCTGAGTCCCTTATTGGTTTCTTATGGATTTGGGCAGTGGCCCGTATATTCGATTTGATTATGGTTTTGGGCTTAGTTCCCACAGATGGTTCCATTTGGTTAAATGGTTTTCGAATGCATGCATGTTTTTAGTGAAGGGTACAAATGTCTTTATGGAAATTTTTTTATAAACTTTTGTTTTGTCCACTCACAGATTTTAATGTTTTGACTGCCCTTCAGGTTGACAGCGGATGTGGACTGTAGCAGAGACAGAGATATCACATGTCTCCTCCGGATCCTGGCGTACTCTGATAGCCCGGGAGGGCAAAGGTTGGAAATATCCCTTATCTGACACTTCGTGTTAGACGGGAGCAGGGTCATCCTGCGTTAATCCCGAGGGGATTGGGATGGGTCCTGTCAACGTGGTATCAGAGCGAGGCTGGCTTATATCGGAGCTCAATTAGCTCATATCAGAGCGGGGTTGTCTCTATTCGAGTAACCGCGGAGCTCTTGGAGTGATGCACAGGTCGAGGATGTGATATCTCAAGTGGCTACAGTTCGTGATCAACCTGATAGTTGGGATGCAGATACGATAGTTAGTTGGATTGAACCGTGGAATGTCTTAGTTTGGCACTTGATGCCGGGGTTGCCATAGATCTGTCGTGGTTGACAATGTGGGACCCTACGGAAGGATTAACGTAATAGTACTTTGGAGTTTTGATCGTGAGACGGTTATTTGGGATCGTCTTTAACGATGTCGTAGGATCGGTTCCGACGACTGGTTGGATGTTGTGACCATCCGATGATCGGATATTGGTAAGTTAAATGGATTTACTACTTATGGAAGTTAGCAGTCGGATTCGTGGAATCCTGGTGGAACTTACAATAGGATTGGATTGAAGTTTTTACGATGTCAAGACCGCGGAGTCGGTCAGATTGTGGATTGTACTGTAGTTGGCAGTAGCAGTTGGGTTCAGTGGGACCCTAGGTATGATTATGGAACCCTACCTTGGGTGTATGGTTCGGAAACGTAAGTTGACGAGTGGTTTGACTTGGACGACTATTCGGATTTGGATTCGTTAGTTGATCTAGTCATGTCAGCTTGTGTTGGGACTGCACTTCGCAGTCGGGGTTGTACTTATCGGTTAGACCGAGTTGGTTGTCGTGCTACTCAGTTGTGATGGATTGTTGGTGCAACTAAGGTCATAGGTGACCTGGTATACGACATTTGGTTTAGTCGAGTTGCGACTGGTTAGAGATTGGTTGGACAAGTTATCAGGATTGGTACTTCTCGATGGAATCCCAGGTTTGGGATACGGAATAGTTAAATACGGGCGGTTGATTCCGTTGGATGCGGAGTCTGGATATCGAGATGTCTGGTAGTTAGGTTTGTACGAGGTTGTGGAAGACGCTACTATCGATGGACGTAGTCGAGTCTTATCAGGTCGTGTAGACTCAGGTTGCCGTGACGATTGTGACAATGGGATTTGTCAGTCGTGACGATGATACGAGGTGCATGAGTAACGTATATGTACGAGCAGATATTCTGGATTCGACTCTGTTAAGCCGGGACGGTGGCCACTATTTTCAGAGGAAATACAGTGATGTGGACGACGACTTCCAGGTGAGCTCTTCTTCAATTGGTTGTGGTTTTGGGTTCGTTTGAGTCCTAGTATACTTCCTGTGAAGTTAATTTGGAAATGGACTTGAGTTGGGTGAATTACTAAGGACGACCCGTTTTGCTGTTCGAGCTTGGATTGGTTGATTTAATCCATGTCGATGTTGATTATTGACACAGAACTGAAATTGATTGGATATTGATTGTTTTAGGATCAAGAACGAATGAAATCAAGGTCGAATTGATGGTTATCTGGCCGGGTCAGATCGCGGGTAATCAGACCCGTTTACCAGACAAACGGGTGAAGATGGTGACTGTAGCAGTCACTGTAGCAGGCGCATGGCTTTCACGCGCAGCCACTCACGGCGGCGCGTGACGGCGCGTGGGCACGAATCTCTAGGTGAGGTCAACATGACTTTTGTCCTATACAATGTAACAAACATTTTGGGATTGGTTTCGTGTCGATCGGACACCGTTTCGATATTGTTCGGGATGTCCGAAGGTTTTAAATCCAGTTTAAAAATACTTAAAAATTTGAGAAAATTACGAGACTTTGATAGGATGTTAATGAAGGGGTTAGTAATCCTCTAATGTGATTTGGACAGGATCGGGAGTCCCGGTGATAGTGGTGTGGCCCGGGAAGGCCTATGGCACGCGTATCGAGGCGCTCGGTTAAACGGTCTGTGAGTGGACATTGGTTTTATAAATTCGATGCATGCATAACTGTTCCATGATTGTTATAATTATGATTAAATGATTTACTTTGGATATCGGTAAATTTAAATGATTTCACGCATTTCGAGGTGATTTACGTGTTTGCACGTAAATCGAGATTTTTCTGGATTTGCACTGATTTCCAAAAATGTGGTTGGATATGATTTCAT
This sequence comes from Prinsepia uniflora, assembly GCA_032719365.1. Classification (NCBI taxonomy): domain Eukaryota; kingdom Viridiplantae; phylum Streptophyta; class Magnoliopsida; order Rosales; family Rosaceae; genus Prinsepia; species Prinsepia uniflora. The sequence continues at coordinate 67,956,135 of CM064872.1, forward strand.
GAAACGGTTACGAATTTGATAAAGTAAAATCGGGCTAGGGGCCCAGTTAACTTATGAAATCGGGCCAGGAGTCCAGTTGATTTATATATGTGATTTCGGGTCGGCGACCCTAAAATGGAATTGAATAAAGGTTTCCTGGTTCACATTTTATATACATATTCACATGCTAAAAACAAATAACGGATTGATGATATGAAAATTATGGTTATGGCACGTTTCACGGTATTTGGGCTTGAGACCCGTCTGATGAAATTTAAAGGATTGGTTTGGATTTTATCCATGTATATATATATATATATATGCTTTGCATGTGGATATCAATAAAATTTATTTGGTACTGCACTGTATAGATCCTTCCATATTATATTGTCTCCTCCGGCGAGGTACCCCGGAGAGGTCACGGACGTCTAGTACGTCCAGCGTCTATGACGCTAAGCATCAGGCGATGCTGCATCAGGTGATGCTGTACCCGAACGGGATTCGGGGATTTAACTCGGAAAATTGAGACCCGAGTGGCACACGTAGCCTTATTATTATTGTGATCTTATTAGGCGTCAAGAACGTCAAAACATCAGTTTGATGTCGGGATTGGAGTGTATAGTGCAGCAGCTAAAATTATGGTTATGGATTTATTAAATGCCTTATGATTCGTATTGTTTGATATATGATTTTAAATGATGGTGCATGCATATGATTTTACTGAGGGGCATAAATGTCTTATAAATGTTTTTAACAGACTTGCTTATTTTCGTCCACTCACAGCTTTTGTTTTTAATGCCCTTCAGGTTGACTCTGGATGCGGCTGCAGTAGAGACTTGGGCATCGCACACCTCCTCCATCGATCCTTACGCACTCTGGAAGCCCGTTTGGGCTCTGGCAATAGGTTATCCCTTGTCTGACGCCTCTTGTCAGACGGGAGCACGTCACATTCCATGGTAATCCCGGAGTGATTGGGATGGGTCGTGTCAACTGGACTTTTGTCCTATACAATGTAATAAACATTTTGGGATTGGTTTCGTGTCGATCGGACACCGTTTCGATATTGTTCGGGATGTCCGAAGGTTTTAAATCCAGTTTAAAAATACTTAAAAATTCGGGAAAATTCCGGGACTTTAATAGGATGTTAATGATGAGGTTAGTAATCCTCTAATGTGATTTGAACAGGATTGGGAGTCCCGGTGATAGTGGTGTGGCCCGGGAAGGCCTACGGCACGCGTATCGAGTCGCTCGGTTAAACGGTCTGTGAGTGGACATTGGTTTCATAAATTCGATGCATGCATAACTGTTTTATGATTGTTATAATTATGATTAAATGATTTACTTTGGATATCGATGAATTTAAAATGATTTCACGTATTTCGAGGTGAATTACGTATTTGCACGTAAACCGAGGTTTTCTGGATTTGCACCGATTTCCATAAATGTGGTTGGATATGATTTGATGAAACGGTTACGAACTTGAATAATGTAAAATCGGGCCAGGGGCCCAGTTGAACTATGAAATCGGGCCAGGGGCCCAGTTAACATGTGGATCGGGCCAGGGGCCCAGTTAACTTGTGAAATCGGGCCAGGGGCCCAGTTGATTTCTACATACGATTGCGGGTCGGGGACCCTAAAATGGAATTGAATAAATGTTTTCTGGTTTACATTTTATATATGTTCACATGCTGGAATCAATAAATGGTTTTGATGATATTTCGGTTATGGCACGTTTCACGGTATTTGGGCATGAGACCCGTTTGATGAAACGTAACGATCGGTTCAGATTTTATCTATGTATACCTATATGTTTTGCATGTGGATATCAATAAAATGTATTTAGTACTGCACTGTATAAATCCTTCCATATTATATTGTCTCCTCCGGATGAGGTACCCCGGAGAGGTCACGAACGTCTAGTACGTCCAGCGTCTATGACGCTAAGCATCGGGGATGCTGTACCCGAACGGGGTTCGGGGATTGAACTCGGAAATTGAGACCCGAGTGGCACGCGTAGCCTTGTGATTGTGACCTTATTGACGTCAGGGACGTCAGACATCAGGGATGTCGGATTGGAGTGTATAGTGCAGTGACTAAAATTATGGTTATGGTTTATATTATATGCCTTATGGTTCATATTACTGGATTTATGAAATAACTCTTGGATTGACTTTTGGAAATTGGAAGTATGTTTTGGTTTCCGGGCTAAGGCCCTAATGGTTATTTCTAAATAAATGTGTGATCATTAGTTTTTGGCGCATGCATATGGTTTTACTGAGGGGCATAAATGTCTTATATATGTTTTAAACAGACTTGTTTATTTTCGTCCACTCACAGCTTTTGTTTTCAATGCCCTTCAGGTTGATTCCGGATGCGACTGCAGCAGAGACTTGAGCATCGCACACCTCCTCCATTGATCCTTACGCACTCTGGAAGCCCACTTTGGGTAGTGGCAATAGGTTATCCCTTGTCTGACACCTCTTGTCAGACGGGAGCATGGTACATTCCATGGCAATCCTAGGGGGATTGGGAGTGGTCGTGTCAAGTGGTATCAGAGCAGGTTTTGCTCTTTTGTGCGCGAAGGTCGAGGGTGTGATGTCTCTTTGGGCTGCAGTTCCGTTGTCAACCTGATAGATAGTGTTGGGTTTGAGTAGTGGATAAAGTGTGTTTGGCCCGATACGCCGTGCATTGATGCGATTCAACCCAAGTGGGGTTGTATACTATTAACTGGAAATGTGGGACCGTCGGTTCGGTCATGTGATGATGGATTGTTGTGCCACTCGGCACAGCTAGGTTCAGGGAACCCCATTTGAATAATGTTATGGAAATGCAAAACTCAGTGGAGTATTGGTCTAAGTTTTGGACCCTGGTAGTGTTGGCGAGTGTACGGGGTGTTGTTGCATCGGAGTTAGCTGATGACCTTCGTGGTGGAACCCACGATGGAACCCACGTTGAGTTGACAATTGGATTGGATTGGACGTCTATACGATGTCAGGACCGCGGGGTCGGTCAGGTTGTGGATTTTACTACAGAAGGCAGTTGGGTTCGGTGGAACCCTAGGGTGTGATTTTGGAACCCTAATTTATAATCGATGGACTGGAAAAGTGAACTTTAATTGAGGATTTGTGCTGCGGCGAGCGGCTGAGGTCGTGGATGACCATGTGGATGACTCTAGTGAGTCTAGTCAGGATTATGGGTTTCGATCCACGGATACGGTTACGTGGTATGATGTGGAATCCCGTGTCGGATCGAATATTAGTGTGAGGTGTGGTTACGGATCTTGAAAACGATGACTGTTGGTCGACAGTTGTGTCGAGATGACTGGCTATCGAGGGTATTTAGTGTGGCTTTCACACTTGGGGATCAGGGGATGTTCAGGGAACGTCCATTATCCTGATGTGCCAGTGGTCAAATTGGAGGTACCCATAGTCGTGGGGTACGAGTGCTGTTACGGGATCGTCGTTCGTAATGAACGGAGATCCAGTGTAACAACTTAGCACACAGTGTGCTAGCATGGGTGTTCGTGTGCTACGTATGGATGTTGGTATGGTGATACCTTTATGCCAATACTAGTATGGATGCATGTGTGCTGATACTAGTGTTAATGATGGTGCGTTGGTGCTGGTACTAGCGCTGGTGATGGTGTCAGAAATTGTGTTGACGATGAGCCACCAGTTGGGGTGTGACACTGTCATGATGAACCGATGATTGGTATCTACGACTCAGTGGTGGTTGAGTCTTGGACTGGATGGGATCCAGTGGAGGTCGTGATGTGTTGGGATAAGTCCTAACAGGTATATGATGACATGTGATGAACGGATAAAATGGTATGATTGAAACTTGGGGAATCTAGGGACGATGTTCCCTACGTCATGAGAATCAGTGGATTTGGGGAGTTGTTGTCAACTCCGAGATTGGTAAGATTGTTTACCTCTAATATCCTCAGAGGGTGCAAGGAAGTATTGAAATTGGAAAAGTCAGGAAACCATTCGTGGTATTGAGGTGTGATTGTGAATCACTTGGAACCTGAGGATTGAACCTGTTTAGGTTGTGATGTGAGGCGAAGGCAGTTTGGTATGCACATTCAGGCAAAATTGTAGATATCCCGTTCGGAATCGGGGTGTGTGCGTACATGATTATTGGCGGACGTGAGGTCCGAGTAATGAATTGATTTTGGACACGTGGTGGTCCAAGTGAGGTATGGACGTGGGCAGTAAAGTGGTTGGACTTGACATCTCGTTGGGAGCATGTCAGTCTCCAACATGGTTGGAACTCCCGTTTCGGGGAGAGTTGTGATTGGGAGACGAGAGGAGTGCTCGTTTCTGCATCGGTGATTGGTATTCCGAAGTCATTAGAGTTGACTTCATATTTCCTGCCGTGGCAGATGATGATTGTTGCTACCAGTACGTTGAGCGTGTATTGGTAAGTGGACCCATGTTTGGCTTGGGGTCATTGGACACAAGAAGTTGTGTATGAATTTGGATTTGGTGGTGAAATGCGTGGCCATCTTTCCACCAAGGGAAATTTGGCGAATGATTCAATTGAGGGTGTAAGACCCTACGATCAGCTTTCAGATGGTTTGTTAGCTATGTGAGCATGTGTGGATCCTAGGTGGATCTGATTTGTGGTATTGTCGACTTTGGTCGAAGTGACGATCTAGGATCGTGATGTTACTTGTCGGGTGACGTAGCGATGGATATGGATTGTGATCTTGATGATCCAGATGGGTGGAGAGTTTATCACTCTTACCTTGATATGTGAGTCGTAAATGGCGGGACTGAACTTCTTTTCGGAGTGAGTCCTTATGGTTTGTGACTTGGTTGAGTAGGTTTCCGATGTGGTCGGATTTCGTCAACCTTTGACGTGTGGATATTGGGATTGGCTTCCCTATGGAGTCAATCGAGTGTTTTGAGCGGGTAACCGATAGGTTCGGTTACGTTACGTCTTGGTGGACGTAAACGAGATTTTGGGTTTTGGAATCGAATTTCTGGGTGACGATTCAGGATTCGATTGCGAAGCTCGGAAATGGATTACTGGATTTGGGTGCGGAATGATTATTCCAATGCTAGCTCACGGAATAATGATTTCGGATTCGGATTTGGGAATGGATTAAAAATATGATGTCTGGGTTCGGGTTCGGGATTTCTTACGAAATTGCAAATTCGGATTCGGAATTGGAACTAGATGACGGGTGGAGTTCGTTTTGTCTCATGTTGGTTTGGGCAAATGTACTCCGTTACTAGAACGTGTTTGGCTATAACCTGGGTGGTTGTAGGCGGATTGATGGATTGATGTACGTACAGGGTACGTTGTACGAGGATTGAGACTAGTTAGGCTGAGTGGTGCCTAATGGCGGTACATGGGATGTACCTGTGGTGTGTGGTTGAGCGTCTTGGTAATCGGCTTGGTTCCGATATCATTTGTTTGGTTGTGATCGTGGACTGGACATTGGATACCGTACGCTGTACAGAGTGATTTTGTCAGGTTCAGTGATTGTATAAGCAGGTTCTCTTAGCCATGGTTGGCTAGTGGAACCCTGGTATTGAGATGTGTGATCACTGCTGGACTGGGATTCAATGTTTTCCAGTTACACCACTTGATTGTGTAAATTGACGGTATACGTACACTCAGGATGAGTGAATTGGTGGTCTAAGTGACCACGAGTAGCCTTGTGTGACTTGATCACACCGTGATTTCCCAGCGTTTTGGTTCGCTGAGGGAGTCGGCGATTAAGGACATTGAGATTATTTTGTGTCGCAGGATTGGGCTTGCCCTGCGAATTGAGATCATGTGGTTGATCTTACGCTACATCGAGGGTGATGTAGTACGTGGTGTTGTCACTGACTGGCTGATGGTTGGGGCTTTACTAGGGTGGTAAAGCTTAGTGGTGACAGTTTGACGGATGGTGTCAGCATGGACTGACAAATGAGATTTGGTGACTCCCAATGGGAGCAAATGTAAGGATATATTGACAATGGAAGGGAACCGTTTAGCTGAAGGAGTCAGCTAAATGGTTAGGCGGTTTTATCACGGATCAGGTGATTTTGTCCACTCGAGGTGGTCGAGTGTTGTTGATTATGACGTATGACTGTGATGGGATGTCTGGGTACAAACGAGACTGGTGTTGTTCCAGTAAGTGGGTGTACAGGTGTACACATGTTATGAGGTCGAATTGTTTTCCACGAGGTGGTTGTGGAATAAGGATGTTGGTAATTTCGAGGACGAAATTCTTTAAGGAGGGAAGGTTGTAACGACCCGTCCCGAATATCGGGATTTAATAATATTTAATTTTGATTTACTAATCTGGGATTAGTTGGGCGATTTCGGACGAATTGTGCAAAATGACCGTTTTGCCCCTGGGCGTGGGCAAAATGTTGACTTTTAATTTGGATGGTCAAATGGACTTTGACCGATGACCGTGACGTAGTTCGGGACGTCACGAGTTCATAGACAGGTGGCACGTTCGATTCCGATGTCCGTGGTGAAAGTTATTACGTACGGATGTTCAAGGACGGTTTCGTAATTTGAACGTAATAAGGGGAAATGTTGACTTTCTGACCGGGAGGTCCGATGGCCGAGGGCCAAGGACCGTTAGGAAGGTCTCAATGCCCTGAGTCCGTAGACAGGCGGCACACATCAATCGGAGTCCGTATGACCGAGTTACAGGTCTGGATGCGTGAGGGGCATTTTGGTAATTTACTGTGCAGGGGCAGAATTGTAATTTCCACAGGGGTACTGTTTGATCGAAACAGCCGTGAAAATTGGAGGTTTTGTGCGATCTGTTCCAAGGGATTGTTTAACATTAATGAATGATTTTGGACAGCTTTGAGGTAGTGGAGGCATGTGTTCTGGGTTGGCAACTGACTTGAAGAACATGGACACCATTTATTAATGGTTTCGGGTCAGTGCAGGAACCTTTACAAAGTGGACCTGCGTGGTGCTTTGAGGCACTTTTAACGACTCAATTGGATTAAAAACATTGTGAGTGAGTTGTGGGGATCATTCTGAACTTGTGAGGTTGTCGAATTGGGGAGGAAACCGTGTGAAACCATTTCGGGTTCTTGGAGGGAAATTTCAGAATTTGATTTCTGAGCCTTGTTGGGCCAAACCATGGACGGGTTTAGCTTTCTGGGAGTGTCTGGAGCTCAGCCGTATCAATTTCGAAGGGAACCAGCCACGGCTAAGCCGAGACGGTGGCCACTGTTTTCAGAGGAAATACAGTGATGTGGACGACGACTTCCAGGTGAGCTCTTCTTCAATTGGTTGTGGTTTTGGGTTCGCTTGAGTCCTAGTATACTTCCTGTGAAGTTAATTTGGAAATGGACTTGAGTTGGGTGAATTACTAAGGACGACCCGTTTTGCTGTTCAAGCTTGGATTGGTTGATTTAATCCATGTCGATGTTGATTATTGACACAGAACTGAAATTGATTGGATATTGATTGTTTTAGGACCAAGAACGAATAGAATCAAGGTCGAATTGATGGTTATCTAGCCGGGTCAGATCGCGGGTAATCAGACCCGTTTACCAGACAAACGGGTGAAGATGGTGACTGTAGCAGTCACTGTAGCAGGTGCGTGGCTTTCACGCGCAGCCACTCACGGCGGCGCGTGACGGCGCGTGGGCACGAATCTCTAGGTGATGTCAACATGACTTTTGTCCTGTACAATGTAACAAACATTTTGGGATTGGTTTCGTGTCGATCGGACACCGTTTCGATATTGTTCGGGATGTCCGAAGGTTTTAAATCCAGTTTAAAAATACTTAAAAATTCGGGAAAATTCCGGGACTTTAATAGGATGTTAATAATGAGGTTAGTAATCCTCTAATGTGATTTGAACAGGATTGGGAGTCCCGGTGATAGTGGTGTGGCCCGGGAAGGCCTACGGCACGCGTATCGAGGCGCTCGGTTAAACGGTCTGTGAGTGGACATTGGTTTCATAAATTCGATGCATGCATAACTGTTTTATGATTGTTATAATTATGATTAAATGATTTACTTTGGATATCGGTGAATTTAAAATGATTTCACGTATTTCGAGGTGAATTACGTATTTGCACATAAACCGAGGTTTTCTAGATTTGCACCGATTTCCATAAATGTGGTTGGATATGATTTGATGAAACGGTTACGAACTTGAATAATGTAAAATCGGGCCAGGGGCCCAGTTGAACTATGAAATCGGGCCAGGGGCCCAGTTAACATGTGGATCGGGCCAGGGGCCCAGTTAACTTGTGAAATCGGGCCAGGGGCCCAGTTGATTTCTACATACGATTGCGGGTCGGGGACCCTAAAATGGAATTGAATAAATGTTTTCTGGTTTACATTTTATATATGTTCACATGCTGGAATCAATAAATGGTTTTGATGATATTTCGGTTACGGCACGTTTCACGGTATTTGGGCATGAGACCCGTTTGATGAAACGTAACGATCGGTTCGGATTTTATCTATGTATACCTATATGTTTTGCATGTGGATATCAATAAAATGTATTTAGTACTGCACTGTATAAATCCTTCCATATTATATTGTCTCCTCCGGATGAGGTACCCCGGAGAGGTCACGGACGTCTAGTACGTCCAGCGTCTATGACGCTAAGCATCGGGGATGCTGTACCCGAACGGGGTTCGGGGATTGAACTCGGAAATTGAGACCCGAGTGGCACGCGTAGCCTTGTGATTGTGACCTTATTGACGTCAGGGACGTCAGACATCAGGGATGTCGGATTGGAGTGTATAGTGCAGTGACTAAAATTATGGTTATGGTTTATATTATATGCCTTATGGTTCATATTACTGGATTTATGAAATAACTCTTGGATTGACTTTTGGAAATTGGAACTATGCTTTGGTTTCCGGGCTAAGGCCCTAATGGTTATTTCTAAATAAATGTGTGATCATTGGGTTTTGGCGCATGCATATGGTTTTACTGAGGGGCATAAATGTCTTCTAAATGTTTTAAACAGACTTGTTTATTTTCGTCCACTCACAGCTTTTGTTTTCAATGCCCTTCAGGTTGATTCCGGATGCGACTGCAGCAGAGACTTGAGCATCGCACACCTCCTCCATCGATCCTTACGCACTCTGGAAGCCCACTTTGGGCAGTGGCAATAGGTTATCCCTTGTCTGACACCTCTTGTCAGACGGGAGCATGGCACATTCCATGGCAATCCTAGGGGGATTGGGAGTGGTCGTGTCAACATGAGTATTAGTGGTACGTCTCGTTGCAGACGAGTATCGTTCTGGTTAGTGGGTGTACGAGTGTACAGGAGTTTCGAGGTCGATTCTACTTTCCACATGGTGGATGTGGAATCAGGAAAGTTGGAGTTTCGAGAACGAAACTAATTAAGGAGGGAAGAACGGTTGGAATTAGGTTGGTTGGAATTTCGAGGATGAAATTAATTAAGGAGGGAAGGTTGTAACGACCTGGCCTAAATTCCTAGATTAGATTAGTGACTAATCACGATTAGTGAGGTTAATTGATGATTAGTTAGACGAAATCGGACGAACGATGCGAAATGACCGTTTTGCCCCTAGGCGTGGGCAAAACGTTGACTTTTCGTTCGGGCGGTCAAATAGACTTTGACCGATGACCGTGACGTAGTTCGTGACGTCACGAGTTCATAGACAGGTGGCACGTTCAATTTCGACGTTTGTGGAAGAAGTTATGACGTTCGGAAGTTTAGGGGCATTTTGGTAATTATGGTTAAAAGGAGCAAATAGTTGACTTTTGACCTCGAATGTCCGATGGCCAAGGGCCGTGGACCATTACCTAGATCAGAACGATACGAATCCATAGACAGACGGCACGTCGAATTCGGACGTTCGACGGTGAAGTTACGATTCACGGAAATTTAAGTGTACTATTGCACGAATTACGAGATAAGTTCACTTTTGGACTCTAGTGGGCCCCAGATATTTAATGAAGGCCAATGGATGAGTGACAAGTGTCACCCATCCACAGGCCACCTTCCTACATACATGCATCGTCCATTTCATTTCTTCATTTCAAACATTTTCCCGATCTCATTTTCCCTCATCTGTGCAACCCAAACCAATCCAATCTTCACCCACAGCCATCTGAGGAACCATGAGACTGAGAGGAGGAGCTGTGCAGTGATGGTGGCCGGCCAGGCGACGCCGCCGTGCACGGCTGAAGCCAAAACCCGATAGGTAACCCGGTTACCCATTTCTCCATTTTTAATTCGAATATGATGTTATGGTTAGTTTTGGTTGATTAGGACTTGATTAGTGTACTGCTAGGGAGGTTTTAAGAGGCTTTTGAGGTGGTTTAACGGCAGAGGAGCCGTGGGAAGGAAAATGGAAAAACAAGGCCGTGAGGCCCTTCGATTATAGGTAGGATTTAGGTGTTTTTAGGTTTTTTTGATGATTGGAAATGATAGGGAATGAAGAAATAGGAATTTAGGTATTGATTAGGAAGGGAATCGGACCAAAATGAGAAGGGAGGAGCTGTGAACCGGTCACGCCGGTCCAACTGGACCAGCCAACCAGTGAACCAGCCGGTTCGACTGCTAGAGAAGATAAACAGTGTACCGTCCCTTCTAGGGGCGCGCGACGGCGCGTGGGCCATAATTTGGGGAAGTGTTCAACACGTGAAATCATCTATTCGATGTAACGAACATTTTGGGACTAGTTTCGTGTCGATCGGACACTGTCTCGATATGTTTCGGGGCATCAGAAGGTTTAGGGTCGGTTTAAAAATAGTTAAAAATATCGAAAAATTACGGGGCTTTTGTAACAACCCGTCCCGAGAGTCGGGATTAGTAGCGTGATTAAGGTGGGATTAGCGAGGCTAATCGGTGGTTAGTTGGTCCCGATAGGTCCGTAAGTGTAGAATGACGATTTTGCCCCTGGTTCGGGCAAAATGTTGACTTTAGTTCGGGTGGTCAAATGGGTGTTGACCAGTGACCAGGACGTAGTTTAGGACGTCACGAATCCATAGGCAAGTGGTATGCCCGATTCCGACATCCGAGGAGGAAGTTGTGATGTTCGGAAGGTCGAGGGCATAACTGTAATTTGGGTAAATTAAGGGGAAAAGGTGACTTTTCGAATAATCGAGTTTTGGTAGGTTGACCTAGGATGGTTAGATAGATTCCGTCGTCCTGAGTTCGATGACAGGCGGCACGTCTTCATCGGACTTACGGGGCGAGAGTTACGGGTCTAGGAAGTTTTGGTTAAATCGTAAATATGAGTTAAAAAGAAGGGTATTTTGGTCATTGTGGCACATTGGGATTTGTGCACAGAAGGAAAGGAATGGACGGCTGGGATTAGGCCATGTGGGAGTGTGTGGAGTGGATTGTGACGCGTGGTGGGTGTGTAGTGGTTTCTACACAAATGTCACGGGTAGTTTAAAAATGTGCAGCCGTGTTCTTCGAAGAGGAAAAAACAGAGAGTGAGGCTGAGGGGTGAAATCGATCGACGGCCGGGCAAGTGTGAGCTTGTGAGTAGGGGAGTGTGATCAGAGGGAGGTTCAGAGTGCAGGGTGGTGTTGAGGAGATTGGGAGATGCAGTGCTCATATGTGTGTGAAGTGAGAACTCACGGGGGAAAACCGGAGAAACAGAGAGGAGTTGGGGTGGAGGTGCGGTAGTGCGGTCGTGTACTTAATCAAGGGAAGCGGCAGGTGGTGCGCAGAGGACGGAGGAGGTGTGTGGATACCTAGGGACGCGGCGGAGTCCACGGCGGTGAGCGGCAGGAGAGGTAATTTTCAATTCCTCTGTTTTTCTGTTTTGATTCAATTTGAAAGTCGTGAGTTTTAAGTACGAGTCGGGGTTTTTGGTGAGTTGTGTGAGACTTAGTGGGGTCCTAGAAGTGTTCTGGTGTCGCCACCGTGACGGGGGAGGACCTGGGTGGCCGGAGTGTGGAACAGGGGATTACGGGCCGTCTGGTTTCGAGCTTGAGTCGACAAGTATGGGGCCGTGTTGAGGTGATTGAAGGATGGGGATGGATAGAGTAGGTCTGGACGTTGAGAATGGTGAAGAAAGGGAGGAGAACGGTGGCCGGACGGCGGAGAAGGATTCTCGCCGGTTCAGCCTGCGACGGCCGGTTCAGTACGGGTTGAAGACGGTACTGTAGCTGGCGCGTGGGGCCACGCGCAGCCACTTTGGGCGGCGCGTGGGGGCGCGTGCAGCGGTTTCCGGTGAAGCGTCCAACTACGTTTTTGTTCTAAATGTTATAACGAATCCAATGGATTAAGTTTCGGGTTCTTCGGACGTCGTTTCGGAGTAGTTCTGTGGAGTTAAAGGTCTAGGGTCCCGTTTTAAGTACGTTAGGAATTCGGGAAAGCTATGGGGTTTTAGTATGAGTAGCGTGAAGTAGTTAGTAACCTCGTTATGGAATTTGGACAGGTTTGGGAAAGCCAAGGATAGCAAACTGGCCGGGGACGGCGTAAGTGCGCACGTATCGAGGCGACGCTGAAATGGTCTGTGAGTGGACTTTGCTTTCTAACTCTTGATGCATGCATATATGTTTTTATATGATTTCTATACTAGCTTCTATGATTTGATTTATAGTCGTGATGGTTTGTGGTTTGTGCACGTTTTTCGAGGAAATTACGGTATTTTACGTTTTACGAGATTTGACGGATATTGTGATTTGAACCTGGTTTTAATGATTGATTTCAGGATTTGAAATACGATTTGATTTCAATGGAAGTAAAAGGATTTTGAAAAGTGACTTCGGGCTTAGAGGCCCAGTTTAGAAAAGTGGTTTTAAGAACGTGATTTCAGGTTTTTGAATCGGAATTCCGGGTGACGAATCGGGATTCGATTCGGGACTTGAAGCGGATTTCGGGTTTGGGTTCGGAATGGTTATTCCGGATGCTAGCTTACGGAATGATGGTTGCGGACTCGGACCGGAAAATGAGAAGGAAATGAGTTCTGGGTCTGGATTCGGAATGACGGTTATGGATGCTGGCAGGGCATCAGACCAGTGGTTTCGGATTCGGGTTTGGATTTGGATTGGTAAATGGTTTTCAAATGGTTTTGGGATTGGATTTGCTGGATCTGGATATTGGGTTTAAAGACCCGGATATAGTGGACGGGGGACCGGCCGGATTGGGTTTAAAGACCCGGATTGAGTTTAAAGACTCGGGAGTTTAAAGACTCGGATATATTGATTTTTCCCCCGTAGGACTTGAGTTTAAAGACTCGGGAGTTTAAAGACTCGGATATGATTAAGGCCTGGATTGAGTTTAAAGACTCGGGAGTTTAAAGACTCGGATAGATCCAGCAGGTTCGATGAATGAGAATGTGGTTTTAAATGTGTTTTGGGTTTTCACTGAGACTTGATGAGGATGTTTTGGGCAGTAGCCCGGATGAAATGGTTTTCATTGGTTATACTGGTTTCCGGTGATATTGGGGCTGAGGCCCGGGTTTTGGAAAAAGGAAAAATGTGCTTTGGTTTTCGTACATGGTTTTATGATATGAAATTGATATGCATGCATTGGTTTTCAAAACGGAGGGTATAAATGTATGTGTTTTCTGATAACTGTTTTGAACTTGACTTTTATTTTTGTCCACTCACAGTCTTTTCGTGTTTTCGATACCCTCCAGGTTGCTGTGGTGCGGGCTGTCGGTTGAGAGAGATGGAGACATCACATGCCAAATCCACAGTAGGCTCTGCGCACTCTGGGAAATTTGAAGTTGTTAAGGTGGTTGGTCTGGAACTCCTTTGTCCGACTTACGTGTCACACGGAGGTTAGGCGGTTGTTTAGCCCTTGTGTCATGCGTACGTTAGACGGGAGCGGGGTTTAGCCCTTAATCCCAGGGGATTAGGGGTGGGCCCTGACAATTGGTATCAGAGCGAGGTTTTGAGGGTTCTGCGTGAGGTTTGGTTTCCAGCGTCGTTGGTTCGGCGACTGGGGTGTTGTGGAACTACTGTGGATGTGATGTCTCGATGTGGAACAGCCCGTCAGCAACCTGGATACGATAGTGATAGTCTGTTCGAGGTGGTTAGATAGCAATGTGTGAGGGTGCTAGTCGCTCGGTACGCGATTCGAGGTAAGACGTACGTCGGTTTAAGACCGGAACTTTGGTGTGTTGGCACGGGTAGAAGTAACCTGGAAGTAGCCAGTGAGCTACGGATGGGTAGGCTGGTCGGCCTGAGGGGCCCGAGAGTAGTTCGAAGAGTTAGAGCGATACGGGGCCAAGGAGGCCGATTGGGTTTAAGGTACCCTATGGACTTATTGGATCGTAGTCCTTGTGGTTTGGGCCGCCTTATGGCCGGATTGGCAAGGGCGCTGCTAGGTGCAGCTGCGGTCTTGATTATCTAGTCAGTCTGCTGTTAGTTGATTCGAGTAGAGCGGTTGACGCTCGGTGAACTTAGGCTAGTCTGGGCAGGTTTGACCATCGGTGGGATGAAGGTTGGCGGGATGGTCGGGGACTGTGGTGAATCTGTTGACGGATGACGGAAGGAATTGGAAAGGAGTGACTATAACTGATCGATATGAGGTTCTTGAAGGAGAGAACCCACAAGCTAGAGTTTGCCTTTAGGACTTTGTAGATTTATTCCGATAATGACTGATGTAGTAGCCGAGTTGGTTTGGAAAGGTGGAGATGATAGACAGGAAACCTAGGAGAAGTTGTTGTTGATCTAGTATTGATTACCAGGTAGGAGATCCTAGGTGTTGGGAAATAGCTGTGGAATTTCGGGGACGAAATTCTTTTTAGGGGGGTAGATTGTAACAACCCGTCCCGAGAGTCGGGATTAGTAGCGTGATTAAGGTGGGATTAGCGAGGCTAATCGGTGGTTAGTTGGTCCCGATAGGTCCGTAAGTGTAGAATGACGATTTTGCCCCTGGTTCGGGCAAAATGTTGACTTTAGTTCGGGTGGTCAAATGGGTGTTGACCAGTGACCAGGACGTAGTTTAGGACGTCACGAATCCATAGGCAAGTGGTATGCCCGATTCCGACATCCGAGGAGGAAGTTGTGATGTTCGGAAGGTCGAGGGCATAACTGTAATTTGGGTAAATTAAGGGGAAAAGGTGACTTTTCGAATAATCGAGTTTTGGTAGGTTGACCTAGGATGGTTAGATAGATTCCGTCGTCCTGAGTTCGATGACAGGCGGCACGTCTTCATCGGACTTACGGGGCGAGAGTTACGGGTCTAGGAAGTTTTGGTTAAATCGTAAATATGAGTTAAAAAGAAGGGTATTTTGGTCATTGTGGCACATTGGGATTTGTGCACAGAAGGAAAGGAATGGACGGCTGGGATTAGGCCATGTGGGAGTGTGTGGAGTGGATTGTGACGCGTGGTGGGTGTGTAGTGGTTTCTACACAAATGTCACGGGTAGTTTAAAAATGTGCAGCCGTGTTCTTCGAAGAGGAAAAAACAGAGAGTGAGGCTGAGGGGTGAAATCGATCGACGGCCGGGCAAGTGTGAGCTTGTGAGTAGGGGAGTGTGATCAGAGGGAGGTTCAGAGTGCAGGGTGGTGTTGAGGAGATTGGGAGATGCAGTGCTCATATGTGTGTGAAGTGAGAACTCACGGGGGAAAACCGGAGAAACAGAGAGGAGTTGGGGTGGAGGTGCGGTAGTGCGGTCGTGTACTTAATCAAGGGAAGCGGCAGGTGGTGCGCAGAGGACGGAGGAGGTGTGTGGATACCTAGGGACGCGGCGGAGTCCACGGCGGTGAGCGGCAGGAGAGGTAATTTTCAATTCCTCTGTTTTTCTGTTTTGATTCAATTTGAAAGTCGTGAGTTTTAAGTACGAGTCGGGGTTTTTGGTGAGTTGTGTGAGACTTAGTGGGGTCCTAGAAGTGTTCTGGTGTCGCCACCGTGACGGGGGAGGACCTGGGTGGCCGGAGTGTGGAACAGGGGATTACGGGCCGTCTGGTTTCGAGCTTGAGTCGACAAGTATGGGGCCGTGTTGAGGTGATTGAAGGATGGGGATGGATAGAGTAGGTCTGGACGTTGAGAATGGTGAAGAAAGGGAGGAGAACGGTGGCCGGACGGCGGAGAAGGATTCTCGCCGGTTCAGCCTGCGACGGCCGGTTCAGTACGGGTTGAAGACGGTACTGTAGCTGGCGCGTGGGGCCACGCGCAGCCACTTTGGGCGGCGCGTGGGGGCGCGTGCAGCGGTTTCCGGTGAAGCGTCCAACTACGTTTTTGTTCTAAATGTTATAACGAATCCAATGGATTAAGTTTCGGGTTCTTCGGACGTCGTTTCGGAGTAGTTCTGTGGAGTTAAAGGTCTAGGGTCCCGTTTTAAGTACGTTAGGAATTCGGGAAAGCTATGGGGTTTTAGTATGAGTAGCGTGAAGTAGTTAGTAACCTCGTTATGGAATTTGGACAGGTTTGGGAAAGCCAAGGATAGCAAACTGGCCGGGGACGGCGTAAGTGCGCACGTATCGAGGCGACGCTGAAATGGTCTGTGAGTGGACTTTGCTTTCTAACTCTTGATGCATGCATATATGTTTTTATATGATTTCTATACTAGCTTCTATGATTTGATTTATAGTCGTGATGGTTTGTGGTTTGTGCACGTTTTTCGAGGAAATTACGGTATTTTACGTTTTACGAGATTTGACGGATATTGTGATTTGAACCTGGTTTTAATGATTGATTTCAGGATTTGAAATACGATTTGATTTCAATGGAAGTAAAAGGATTTTGAAAAGTGACTTCGGGCTTAGAGGCCCAGTTTAGAAAAGTGGTTTTAAGAACGTGATTTCAGGTTTTTGAATCGGAATTCCGGGTGACGAATCGGGATTCGATTCGGGACTTGAAGCGGATTTCGGGTTTGGGTTCGGAATGGTTATTCCGGATGCTAGCTTACGGAATGATGGTTGCGGACTCGGACCGGAAAATGAGAAGGAAATGAGTTCTGGGTCTGGATTCGGAATGACGGTTATGGATGCTGGCAGGGCATCAGACCAGTGGTTTCGGATTCGGGTTTGGATTTGGATTGGTAAATGGTTTTCAAATGGTTTTGGGATTGGATTTGCTGGATCTGGATATTGGGTTTAAAGACCCGGATATAGTGGACGGGGGACCGGCCGGATTGGGTTTAAAGACCCGGATTGAGTTTAAAGACTCGGGAGTTTAAAGACTCGGATATATTGATTTTTCCCCCGTAGGCCTTGAGTTTAAAGACTCGGGAGTTTAAAGACTCGGATATGATTAAGGCCTGGATTGAGTTTAAAGACTCGGGAGTTTAAAGACTCGGATAGATCCAGCAGGTTCGATGAATGAGAATGTGGTTTTAAATGTGTTTTGGGTTTTCACTGAGACTTGATGAGGATGTTTTGGGCAGTAGCCCGGATGAAATGGTTTTCATTGGTTATACTGGTTTCCGGTGATATTGGGGCTGAGGCCCGGGTTTTGGAAAAAGGAAAAATGTGCTTTGGTTTTCGTACATGGTTTTATGATATGAAATTGATATGCATGCATTGGTTTTCAAAACGGAGGGTATAAATGTATGTGTTTTCTGATAACTGTTTTGAACTTGACTTTTATTTTTGTCCACTCACAGTCTTTTCGTGTTTTCGATACCCTCCAGGTTGCTGTGGTGCGGGCTGTCGGTTGAGAGAGATGGAGACATCACATGCCAAATCCACAGTAGGCTCTGCGCACTCTGGGAAATTTGAAGTTGTTAAGGTGGTTGGTCTGGAACTCCTTTGTCCGACTTACGTGTCACACGGAGGTTAGGCGGTTGTTTAGCCCTTGTGTCATGCGTACGTTAGACGGGAGCGGGGTTTAGCCCTTAATCCCAGGGGATTAGGGGTGGGCCCTGACACTTTGGTAGGAGGTTAATTAAGTAATTAGTAACCTTCTATTACGATTTGGACAGGTTCGGGAGTCTCGGTGACGGTGATTGGCTCGGGAGAGCCGTATGGCACGTAAATCGAGGAGGCAGCTCGGACGGTCTGTGAGTGGACCTTGGTTTTCTAAATTGGTGCATGCATAAATGTTTCTTATATGTTTTCATACATGTTTGATAATGCCATGGGTGCATTTGTATGTGGTTACGTATATGCACGTATTTCGAGGTTTTGGCCCTATACGGTGCCTATACGGGTCGATATTCCTTTATTGGTTTTAATGAAATGGTTTTGGATTTCAAAAGGATAAACTCGGGTATGAGACCCATTTGGTTTTGTCTCGGGCATATGACCTCAAATATCGGGCAAGGTGCCTAGCTGACGTCCTATGTTCGAGCACGAGACCCAAGTTACTATACGATTTTGATTTCAGGTCAGGGAACCATAAATGGATTTCCTGGTTCATGATGGTTTATGGGAACCGACATGAACCCTGGTTATGGTATCGTGATTCATGAAGGATTATGGGGACCGGCATGAACCCTGGTTATGTTATTATGGTACATGACGGTTTACGGGAACCGGTATGAACCCTGGTTATGTTAATGTGGTACATGACGGTTTATGGGAACCGGGTATGGAGGATGTTATATATATATATATATGAATGGAATGGATATTATGGATCATGAAGGTTCAGGGGAACCGGACATGGATATTTGTGCTATGTATATATATGTTCATATACCTTCCTTTACTTCTATTATCTCCTCCAGGGAGGGTCGTTGGCCTAGGTGGACTCCGGAGTAGTCACAGAGCACCGACTGAGTGGAGTCACCCCCCAGTTGGGTTCCTTAATCTCAGGAAGGCTATGGTTATTATACCTCGAGTAGGATCAGTGGTCTGCGGACATTGACCTTGACTTTGAGAAGACTCGGATTGAGACTCGGGTAGCACGCGCGTAGCTTTGGATACCGTGACATGATTGGTTGCGTGACTTATATGTATATATGATATATGGATGTGATGTGTGGTTACACAGGTTTTGGGTAGTGGCCCGTATGGTTGGTTTCATGATGGTTTTGGGCTGAGTCCCGTATGGTTTTGGGCAATGGCCCGTATGGTTGAATCTTTACGATTCTTTGATATGTGGTGTGCACAGGTGTGCACAGGATTTGAGCAGTGGCTCGTGTATTTGATTTCCGTATGGTTATGGTTTTGGGCTGAGTCCCTTATTGGTTTCTTATGGATTTGGGCAGTGGCCCGTATATTCGATTTGATTATGGTTTTGGGCTTAGTTCCCACAGATGGTTCCATTTGGTTAAATGGTTTTCGAATGCATGCATGCTTTTTAGTGAAGGGTTTAAATGTCTTTATGGAAATGTTTTTATAAACTTTTGTTTTGTCCACTCACAGCTTTTAATGTTTTGACTGCCCTTCAGGTTGACAGCGGATGTGGACTGTAGCAGAGACCGAGATATCAAATACCTCCTCCGGATCCTGGCGTACTCTGATAGCCCGGGAGGACAATCCCCCCGGGATTAACGTGGGATGACCCTGCTTCCGTCTGACACAAAGTGTCAGACAAGGGATATTTCCAACCTTTTCCCTCTCGGGCTATCAGAGTATGCCAGGATCCGGAGGAGGTATGTGATATCTCGGTCTCTGCTACAGTCCACATCCGCTATCAACCTGAAGGGTAGTCAAAACATTAAAAGATGTGAGTTGACAAAACAACCAGTTTATAAAAACAGTTTATCGAAAGACATTTGTACCCTTCACTAAAAAGCATGCATGCATTCGAAAACCATTTAACCAAATGAACCATAAAGAATCAATCATATGGGCCACTGCCCAAATCCATAAGGGACTTAGCCCAAAACCATCATGAAACCAAGTACACGGGCCACTGCCCAGAACCTGTGCATATCACATATCATATATCATATATACATATAATTCACGCAACTAATCCTGTCACGGTTTCCAAAGCTACGCGCGTGCTACCCGGGGACTCAAACCCAAGTCTCTCAGAGTCCAAGGTTAATGTTCGTATACCAATGACCCATCCTGAGGTTATAGTACAAGCCTTCCTGAGAGTAAGGCACCCAACAGGGGCGACTCCCACTCAGTCAGTGCTCCGTGACTACTCCGGGGTCCACCTAGGCCAACGACCCTCCTCGGAGGAGATAATAGAAGTAAAGGAAGGTATATGAACATATATATACATATAACATACACATTCATGCTCGGTCCCCCTAAACTGTCATGATCCATAATATCCATGCCATTCATATATATATATATAGAAAACATCCTCCATGCCTGGTTCCCATAAACCGTCATGTACCACAATAACCTTTCTAGAGTTCATGCCGGTTCCCATAAACCGCCATGAACTTGGAAATCCATCTAGGGTCCCTGACCCGAAATCATCAATGTAAAACAACTGTGTCAGGACCGGACCCTCCTCGGTCAGGACCTGACTCATCTAGCACCATATTGTCCGCTTTGGGCCTCGCCCTCACGGTTTTGTTTTTGGGAGCTCATGGTGCAACTTCCCGGGGGGTCACCCATCATGGAATTGCACCAGCCTCAACTCACTTAACTTTGGGGTTTCAATCCCCCCCAAAGCCACTTGAGCTCCCAAAAGGCCTAATGCTAGATAGGTGTGCAACTACACCTTTAAGGCACACCATCATCCTCTCCCAAACCATTCCCCCTCGTAGGAATGTGGGATTGTTCACCGTTCCCTCCAGGACACGGGTCTTACAACTGAGTCTTATGCCCGAACATATGACATCAGCTGGGCATCGTGCCCGACATCTAAGGGTCAGTCACGACTCCGATCGTAGTGATGTGTGCAACCATCCATCCAGGACCGCCCTCAATCCTGGTATGTCGCCGTGAACGTATCAACTGATGCGACCACCACAAGATCATGGTGCACTCATCACCGATCAATATCCTGAACCATCCGTACTCCGAAGTCGAGCCTCCCCAGGCTGCCCAACCACGACTCGTGCATCTTGACCTCTCCAGAAGGAACACATCCCAATCCTGAGGCGAGCGTCGTATCGTCTGTCACCCTGCACATAGCACTCGTCGTGACCACGATTTAGACCCGTAGGCCATCAATAGGGTCATATGCCCGAGACAAAACCAAATGGGTCTCATACCCGAGTTTATCTTTTTGAAATCCAAATCCATTTCATTTAGACCATCAAAGAAATACAGACCCGTATAGGCACTGTATAAGGCCAAAACCTCGAAATACGTGCATATACGTAACCACAACCAAATGCACTCATGGAATCACCAAACATGTATTAAAACATATAATAAACATTTATGCATGCACCAATTTAGAAAACAAGGTCCACTCACAGACCGTTTGAGATGCCAACTCGATTTGCGTGCCATACGGCTCTCCCGAGCCAATCATTGTCACGGGGACGCGCAAACCTCCTTGATCGGCCATGGTGGTGTTGACGGTCACCTCCGTCCACCGTCCTTCCCGGTCATCCCAAGCCTCAAAAACCACCCTATTCTTCTCCTCACGGGTTCCCTCCGTCGTGGCCACCACCGTGAGCCACCGTCCTTGTCATCCCAGTCCTTCGTTTAACACTCCCTCACGGTCACACTTGAGCTCACAGGATGAATGGTGATGAGTTTTTTGTGTTTGAGAAATGGAGGAAGGGTGAAGTATGGGTTTCGGGTTTGTGAGGAAATGAAGAAGGAAGAACTGACATTTGATGAAGGAGATAATGAAGTTGGATCAGATGAGAGGAAAGATAGAAATGAGATGAGTGGTGGGGATTAAAAGATTAAGTTGAAATGGATTGCTAGGATTGAATGATGTGTGGATTAGACTATAAAATATTAAAATAACATTATTTAATGAAGTTAGATCCACAATTTAGGGGTTTTAGCCAATGGGATGAGTGACACTTGTCACTCATCCATGGGTCCCACCAAAATATCTGCCCAATCAGATATTGCCAAATCATCATTGCCTCGAAGTACGTACATAGTGAAATCGACCTTCGGTGACCTATAACTTTCCCGTTCGAAGTCTGATTTCAGCGTGTTGCCTGTCTACGGAATTTCAGAGTTCTGGTTTGACGTTTAGGAGGTAAGGTGTTGGGCTTTGTTTCATGTTTTTATTTAGTGAATCAATCATAAAATCAAGTACTAACCTAATGGTGAACAAAGGACTGGAAATGGACTGAAAATGGGTGAAAACCGGCCTCACCGGCTCTGTTGGATCGGACCGGTCCGGTCTGAACCGGGTTGGCTGGAGGTTGACGATGAACAGTAGCAGGCACGTGGCTCCCACGCGTGGCCCCTTTTGGCGACGCGTGGGGCATGTTTTGGGGAAGTGTCCAACATGGTTTTCACTCTAATCGATGTAACAAACATTTTGGGAAAAGTTTCGAGTTGATCGGACACCATCTCGGGTTAGTTTTGAGTGTCCGAAGGTTTAGGGGCTATTTTAATTACGTTTACAAATCCCCAAAAAAAAAAAGGAAATTAGGGTGAGCTTAAATGACGTGTTTGTGACCCGGTATTGTGAGTACGTGGCCCACTTTCTGGGGAAGGTTCCAACATGTAATTTCATCTATTCGATGTAACGAACATTTTGGGACTGGTTTCGTGTCAATCGGACATTGTTTCGATATAGTTTGGGTTGTCCGAAGGTTTAGGTTTGCGTTTAAAAATAGTTAAAAATTCCAAAAAATTATGGGACTTTAGTGAGGGGTTATTTAAGTAGTTAGTAACCTTTTATTACGATTTGGATAGGTACGAGAATCCCAAAGGCAACGATTGGCCTAGGAGAGGCTTATGGCACGCGTATCGAGGCGCAGCTTCAGACGGTCTGTGAGTGGACCTTTCTTTCAAAATTGATGCATGCATAAATGTTTTATAATTTTTTTAATACATGTTTTGTGATGCCATGGGTGCATTTGTTTGTGGTAGCCTAGGATTTATGTATTTGCACGTATTTTGAGATTTCATGTTTTATACAATGCTTATACGTGCTAGGTCTTCAATGAGGGTTTAATGAATTGGTTTTAGATTTGGAAATATGAAATCGGGCACGAGACCCATTTGATTTACAAACTCTCGGACTTGGAGTCCATTTGATTTGACGAGGAATCGGACCGAGGGTCCATTTCAGTTATACGATCGGGTCGAGGGCTCCGTTGGTTTACAAATTCGGGTTTGAGGCCCAGTTGGTTGTAATCTTGGGCTTGAGGCCCCTTTGACTGTAGTATCGGGCTTGAGGCCCTATTGGTTGTGAAATTGGGCTTGAGACCCTGATGATTTATGGTTTCGGGCTTAGGGCTCAGTTATTCGTGATATCGAGCTTAAGGCCCAATTGATTGTAACATCGGGCTTGAGTCCCAGTTATGTTTATGAAATGAGAATTCAGGCATGAGACCCTGTTGAACTACCGATTTAGGCTGAGGCCTGTGAAAGTGGATTTGAATCGGATTCGGGGAATCCTATTTAGATGAATCGAGTATGAGACCCAGTTGAAATCTGTTTTGAGAAAGAAAGAAAGTGTTTTGGAAATGTATGAAACCCTTCATATGATTATATGGTCTCCTCTAGCCGTCGACCTAGAGAGTCACGATCCACAGACTAGAATGGGTATCCCCATAGCGATCCCGTTCCAAGAGTGGAAGTTATGATGTGGTCCCAGACCAGATTCCGGAGAGATGATCGGACTAGATCTAGAGATAGAGTTCGGACTAGATCCAGAGATAGAACCTCCTAAACGGAGAATTCCTGGGGGAAGACTCGGAGTGAGACCCCGAGTGGTGTGCACACTAGTATAGATATGATGAATCGTGACATATATCGGGGATGTGTTCCCTAGGGGTTGTGTGCCCCGAGTTGGCATCTTCTTGGAAGTGTCGCAGATGGGTTATACATATGTTGATACGTATGAGATTTATGGAAAGTGATTTGGGGGCGGAGACTCCGTGTTCCATGTTTTAGAAGTGATTTGGGGCAGAGACCCCGTATTTGATATTTTGGAAATGGTTTGGGGCGGAGACCCCGTATTCTATGTTTTGGTATTTCATGTTTACTGGATTTGGGCAGAGTCCCACTTGTGTTGATTTGGGCTGAGTTCCCATGTATTGAGTTATGGTTTTAAGATTGTGATTTCGGGTCGGGGACCCAAATGGTTTTATGGTTCATGACGGTTTATGGGGACCGGGCATGAACCCTTGAAAGGTTTGGAGAATGTTTTCAAATGGTTTTATGAACGTTTTGATAAACGGTTTTTGAATGCATGCATATGCTTTTAATGAAGGGCATAAATTTCTTCATGTGAAAATGTTTTATTAAAATATTATTTTTGTCCACTCACGAATTTTGATGTTTTAATGGCCTTCAGGTTGATAGCGGATGCGGGCTGTGGCAGAGATCGAGACATCACACTCCTCCTCCTACGATCCTGGCGTACTCTGAAAGCCCCGGTGAGGGCTAGAGACGGAATTTTCCCTAGTCTGACATTTCGTGTCAGACGGGATCAGGCACGTCCCACGTTAATCCCGGGGGATTTGGACAGGTCCTGACAACACTTTTCTTAAGAATTTCTGCAATTATTCCTAGCATCTCTCGCCACTGTTTCTACTTGCTTGACTACAAAGATCTCTCTTCTCGCATGGACAAGATTGGCATTCTCACAGGTACCATTCTATCTATGATTACAAAACTTAAAACATTTCATATTCATCAATATTCATAATACGTTGTAATATGCAAACCATACAAACATCTTGAACTAGAAGATGTCATTGGATTCATCACTACTACACAAGATTTAGAAGAGCAATCACTTGCCCATAAAGTTGGGTGCAAATGTGAACTATACTTGCAAAACATCAGGTACATATGAAGTTACATAATAATGAACAAGTAAGGCTCCCTATACAATTATTCTACAGCCTTATAATCTTCTTTATGCTATTACATAAAAGAAAAAGTGCACATTACATTGTGGGCAGACGTTGCAAAAATATTTGCTTCTACAGATATCAAAAAATTGTCATCGCCAATCATTGCAATTTTCACAAACTTGATGGTTAAGCAATATCAAGGTACTTTACATATCTATTAACATCCTCTCAAATTTTATGAATAATTTAAACACTCAATCTTTCATTTCTACACACACAGGAAAGCCTGTTCTAAGTAGTATTGCATCAACATTGTTCTTCATAAATCTAGACATTCCAGAATGCAGAGAATATAAAATATTGTATGCTTATTTCATTTGAATATGAAAAATTATATTATATCTAACTAGCCTTATACATATATGTTCCTAAAGCATAATTACAATTCATATTATATTATAGTATTAAAACAAACCTCTTCAATTTCAGTGCTCCTACAACTCTCATGGAAACAATACCTCACACATCAAAGTCGTCAATGGGAATCGAACAACTGCAAGCAGCAAATAAATTAACTATAAGCGAGCTAAACTTTCTAAATCCGGATTCTCATAAGGTAAAAAACAAACCTCATAAGGTAAATTGAACTATATATTTTGTACATTCATTCCACACAATTCAATTCTTACAAGATTATTCCAATTTTGACATATTATTAACAATTAAGTTCACATTTTTATTTGTATACCATCATAATGGCTCATTTCTTTGCAGGGCAACCATAGATTGACTCATTGATAAATCAATCCATAACTATAATTAATATTTCCATGTCATAATCATCACTCTTCCTTACCGCAACTAATATCAATATACTTTCCAGGACACATCATTTTTTTGCAGGGACCCCATAACATGTTTAGAAGAAAACTATGGATGGTGGTACAATGCTTGCCCCAAATGCTATCGACTAATGAGGACAACAAGTGATCAGCTAACATGCATAACACATCACATTCAAATTCCCAAACCTTGGTAACCAAACTACAACTTTTTACTTTCAAGTAATTGCAATATCTAACTATTCAAAATAAATATATCTACTTATACATATATTCTATAAACTAACACAGTTTCAAAATAAGCCTGGTTATCGAAGATGACACGGATGAAACTGATGTCCTCATACTTGGCAAAGCTGGAGAAAATCTATTTGGAACAACATGTCAACACTTGGTTATTGACAATGGGTACATTGAACAATCCAATTTCCCACCTGAGATTTTTAGTGTACTAGGACAAACAAAGATCTTCCAACTACGTTTTGGAACAAGGAAGAATGAGATGAACATGTATGATCTCCTCCTCCAACATGCGTATGACGACATAATAAAAGCTGAGGAAGAAACTACAAGTGTCAGGACCCACCCCGGTTTCACCCCGAAACCCGAGGTAAATCCTGCTCCCATCTGACTCCCCGACACAACACTCAAGTACAACTCACTCAAAATAACCCAAAACTCAGTCAGACGCAGGAGAAACTATATAAAATATCCCGAAGTTACAATTTACAGAGCATAGTATGAAACACAAGGAAATAAAAACCGATAATAATTACACGCACGCGGAAAACTTTAAACCACTCCGGGATCCCTCACATGACCTCTATGCCTCGGACACTGCCTCGACGTCAAGACCCCGCGCTCGCTCCACAACCTGGAGGGCAAGTTAAAAACAAAAGGTGTGAGTGGACCATAATAAAAGAAAAGTTCTAAAACCATTTATCAGAAAACCAAGTTTCACCCCCCGTTTTGAAAACCACATGCATAACCCAGTTATCAGAACAGTTATAAACCAAATTACCATAAACCACACTATAAAACAGTTAGAAAAACCACAGCCTGTGAATCATAACACCGTGTCATAAACCATGAACATGAAATCATCATTTTCCGATCAAACCTGCTGGACCTATCCGAGTCTTTAAACTCCCGAGTCTTTAAACTCAATCCAGGCCTTAATAATATCCGAGTCTTTAAACTTCCGAGTCTTTAAACTCAAAGGCGTATGGGGGAAAATCAATATATCCGAGTCTTTAAACTCCCGAGTCTTTAAACTCAATCCGGGCCCGTCCCCCTTCAATCAATATCCGGGTCTTTAAACCCAATAACCAGATCTAGAAAATCCAATCAAAACTAGTTGAAAACCATTTCCGTATTCACATCCAAACCCTAATCCGAAATCATCGGTCTGATGCCCTTCCAGCATCCTGAACCGTCATTCCGAACCTAAATCCGGAATCCACTTTTCCACTTGGAAACCAACCCTTTTTCCGAAATCCGTTTCTAAACCGAAAACCTTTAATCATCGAAATCATGGTCCAAAATCTCTTTATAATCGTTGAAAACCACTTATCACTTGAAATCCCAAAACCATAGCATCAATTTCAGAAACCAACCATTCCTCGTAAAACGTGCTAAAAACCAATTTCCTCGAAAAAACGTGTAATAATGTAAAACCAACCGAAACATATTCGATAAACATAGAATTATGATTAAAACCACAAAACAATTATAGAAAACAGTTATGCATGATCGAGTTTAAGGAAAGGGTCCACTCACAGTACCGAGCCCTCAATCGCGTCCCGAACGTCCAGCATGTTCCTCAGCTTCCTCGGGAAGTCCCGATCCTGTTAACAACCACCAAAATACATCACTAACACGTCTACGAAGGTTCACCTAAATTCCCTCAAAATTCCCCGAATCGAAAGCGTAATAACCCGGGACCCTAAACCTTCACCCCCACGGAACTAAACTCAAACGACGTCCGCACAACCCGAAACCACTTCCATTGAACTCAACACAACTCCTGGACCAAAAACCATGTTGACCGTTTTCTCCATCGCCACCGTACGCGCCCCCAGGCGCCTCCCAAAGTGGCTGCGCGTGGCCCTCACGCGCCTGCTACAGTGCACCTTCATCCTCGAGCAGACCCGGTTCAGCACAGCAGCCTGCAACTCGGACCGGCGATACCTGTTCTCCGCCGTCCGGCCTCCATACTCCTCCCTTCCTTCACCAGTCTCATCGTCCAGGCCTACCCTATCGATTCCCCAACGCCTCTAACCTCGACACTGTCCCTAACCCGTCGACTGAGGCTCGAACCAGACGGTCCAAAAGCCCCTGTTTTCCTTCCCGGCCACCCAGCTCACCTCCCTTCACGGTGGCTACACCAGACTCTTCCCTAGACCTCTCTAAGCCTAACCCGACTCACCTTGACCGTCGACTCTCGCCCAAACGTCACGACTCGCCGTTTGAAACTCACGGCCAAAACAGAGCACCAGAATACCCCTGTCGTGCCATCCTCCACCGTGTACCTCCCCGTCACGGCAGCACAACCAGAGGACTCCCAGACCTCACCTGAGTCCCCTAAACCTCCCTATGAACTTCGATTCGTCCTCTAGACTCATGACTCTCGATTTGAAACTCAACGGAAAAACAGGGCAATTGTACAGGGATGAGGGATTACCTGCAACCGTCCGCAACCGTGCTCGCCGCCGTGTTCCCTGGAGTCTACAACGCCGTCTCAGCCTCCTCTCGAGGTCAAACACACCCGCACACGGCCACAGCACCACCACAAGCCCTCAACCTTCTCTGTTTCCTCTGATTTCCCCGCAGCCCACAACTCACACACACCACGATTCCTCACTTCCCCAACCTTCTCAACAGCTCTCTCTCACTCTCTAATCTCCCTCACAAACTCACCAGCACCCTCGATCAGCCCTCAAGCCTCTCAATTCTCTCCCTCTGTTTCTCTCTGTGTCGAAGAACACGAACACATAGCACGGGTGCACCCCAATTATTTGGGCCGTGCATATACAGGATTCCACCAGAACCCTCTAGCCCCCCAACACGTGTCACCATCCAATCCACACACTCCCACATGGCCCAATCTCAGCCATCCATTTTTCTTCTCTGTTGCACAAATCCCAATGTGCAGAAAGACCAAATTACCCCTCCTTTTATCCAAATTTTACGGTTTTGCCACTAACTTTCTAGACCCGTAACTCCCACCTCGTAAGTCCGATGAATGCGTGCCGCCTGTCATCGAACTCAGGATGACGAGAGCTATCTAACCATCCTAGGTCAACATACCAAAACCCGATTACACAAAAAGTCAACTATTCCCCCTAATTTACCCAAATTACGGTTATGCCCTCCACCTTCCGAACATCACAACTTCCTCCTCGGATGTCGGAATCGGGCGTGCCACCTGCCTATGGATTCGTGACGTCCTAAACTACGTCCTGGTCACCGGTCAATACCCAATTGACCACCCGAACGAAAAGTCAACTTTTTGCCCTAACTAGGGGCAAAATCGTCATTCTACGCTAATGACCTTATCGATACCGACTAACCACCGATTAGCCTCGCTAAGCCCACCTTAATCACCCTACTAATCCCGGATCTCGGGACGGGTTGTTACAACAAGTCTCAAAATATCTCCAAGGACACCATCTACAAGTCTCAAACGAAAAAAATCTCTATTCACCTCTGGAACAAAAGAGCAAAAAACAAGGTAAATACTAATTGTGCTTACATAGAGAAAAATAGTTTCAAAACATCATCAAACTCCTTTGCTATATCATCTTAACATTATTTTTTGTCACCTAATTGAAACACTAATCATTTCTTATTGCCAATCACAAGTAATGAAGAATATTCAGGAAATGACGCTGAAGAATGAAGTTTAGCTATATAATCAATGTGCTACTTTTGAACAAGACTACATAAGCTACATACTACTATATACCCTTTTGTTTCCACTGCTGTTATGACTATGTACATGCTCTTTCGAACAAATAGACTCTCTTTTTCTTTCCACTACTACTATAACTAAGTACCATTATCGCGACTTTGTATATACCCTTTTCAACAAACAAATTATATGTTCTTTTGTTTCGAACGCTGTATTTTAAACAACTAAATTATATATAATATTAAGCTCCTAAATCAGCAGCATCGCGCGAGTCACATCGTTAGTCTTATTTATAAATCATGATGTGACAGGGGAAGTGTCACTTTTGGTAAATAGACTGATTATTCCCTTAAACCGTCCTTTTGATTTTTTATGAGTGAATAGTGATTAATCAATCTCCTATTTATTAATTTCTTTTATACAAATAATATTGGGATAATCTTTACTATTATTTTTTAAGAGGGGGGATAATGTTTATTATATAGAATCGATTTTGATTACCATAAAAGTGGAAAAATAAGTCTGTTTCTTTTTTGCTTCTTTTTTTTTTCATGAACAAAATAGTGATATGGGAGGGTAGTATAATTTGGCGGGATTAATGGTCTGAGTCTGAAATATGAATATGATTTAGGTTGGAGGAGCGAGCATGGAGCAACAACCACACGTATTAATGTTCCCAGCACAAGGCCACGTCAAGCCCATGCTCACCCTGGCACAGCTGCTCTGCCACGGCGGCATCCTCGTCACCTTCCTCACCACCGAGCACAACCACCGTTTGCTCATCAGCAGCCGCCAATCCCTCTCCGCTCTCTTCCCATCTCTCCACATCGAATCGATTCCGGATGGGCTGCCGCCCCGAACATCCACGCTCCATTTACACAATCCACGAGATCGCTTCGTCACTCACGTCCCTAACAAAGCCGCTTTTGCGTGAAATGTTCATCTCCCTAACTAAAAAAGATCATTATGAAACGACAACGTCGTGTGTCTCTACTCGGTTTCGGCCTCCTCTGAGCAGTTTGATAACAGATGGGGTTATGTGCTTCGCAATTGATGTAGCAGAGGAGCTCGGTATCCCTGCCATGGCTGTACGCTTTATCAGCGCCTGCGCCTTCTGGTCTTATTTATGCATGCCCGATCTCATTCACCATGGCCAGCTTCCCTTAGCAGGTGATGATCATAATCATCCGTATGTAATTAAGCGATCACTCTAAATACCAGTTTTGTTTTTTATTTAACATTAGTTTCTCATTTTTGAAACAACGATGACAAAAAGAAATTATACATATTAGTTATTGTCCCAATCCTTTACTGCAGGAAATCGAACCAAAAAACACCCGCCATACTAAATTTTGAATACTGGGTTCTTAATTTTCGTCCTTAATTTTAAATAATGGATTCTTATTATTACACCCCATACTAAATTTTTGTTAGGAAACTAAAAATTTAATTCCTAATAACGTGAATGAAAATTAAAAGGATATAATTGTTAGATCATTATTCCTTAAAAATTAGGAGATGTGTCTTTTATTAAGAGATGTATTCCTTATTAAAATATATATACTTTATTTAATAGATATATCTCTTATTAAGATATGTGTCTCTTATGAAGAGATGTTAATACATCTATAAATAGAGTTGCCCACAATTCATTTCATTCATTCAAAAACAAATATTCAATCATTCAATATATTTGTGGAGATTAAATATTAGGTCTAGAAAGCATACAATTTTAGAATATTTCAAGAGAGAGTTTTAAACACAGTTTGTGTTCGCTATTCTTGTGGATTGAAGTGCTACTTTCGCAAGAAACCGATCGTTGTATCCTGGGAGACGTTTGCCAAGTAAAATCCTTAAGCACCGGTGAGGAGGCAATTTCGTCTTAAGGAAATAGAACCAAGTTCTAGACTCGATCATACCTGTAAACTGTCTCTTTCTCATTTCATTTGTAATTCATTTATTCGATTATAAAGGTTGTTTAATTTTCATATTTATGTGAATATAGCAATTATCAATATTTTTACCAATAATTTTAAGACGAAATTGTGTTTTTATTTGGTAATTGCTATATTTGATTTTGAGAATATTTAAATTCTTTTGGTCCTTAGTTTTATTTTATTTATATTGAATTGTGTGTTTTCCCTTTTTACTGAAGGAAAAATGATGGCTAGTAATACTAATGATGATGTTACTAGTAATTATGGTACTAGTAATGATAAGGGAAATCGTTTGACTCATGCCCAACTTGTGGTGATCCTTACTTCCTCTTCTCATGGAGAGAAACCAAAAAAGTTCAATGGAACAGAATTTAAGAGATGGCAACAAAAGATGATGTTCTATTTGACCACTCTTAATTTGGCGAAGTTCTTGAAGGAAAATGCTCCTGCAACTGGTTCTACTACAGAAACAGTGGTTGTTGTAGATGCGTGGCATCATTCGGATTTCCTATGCAAGAACTATATCCTCAATGGATTGGACAATTCTCTATACAATGCATATAGTCCAATCAAAACTATCAAGACCCTATGAGAGTCGCTTGATAAGAAATACAAGACTGAAGATGCTGGCATGAAGAAATTTGTGGTCGGTCGATTTCTTGATTACAAGATGGTAGACTCCAAGACAATTATCAACCAAGTCGAAGAACTTCAAATTATTCTCCATGAGATTAAGGCGGAGAACATAGTTTTAAGTGAGACTTTCCAAGTGGTTGTTGTAATTGAAAAACTGCCACCTTCTTGGAAAGACTTCAAGAATTATCTCAAGCATAAGTGTAATGATATGGGACTTGAGGATTTGATCGTGAGGCTGAGAATTGAGGGTGACAATCGTGTTTCTGAAAAGAAAACCACTGGAAATTCCATGGTGTCTAAGGCACACGTTGAGGAAGATAGGTCAAAGAACAAGAAAAAAAAGGAAGCACGGCGAAAGCTCTACTCAATGGAACTCAAAGAAAATTGGAGAGTCAAAGGCAAGTGCTTTAAGTGTAATAAGTGTGACGACCCGTCCCGAATTAGCGAGATTAATTAAGAATTAATGACGGATTAGCGAGGATAATTGGGGATTAGACGAGGCTTAACGAACGAGCAGGGCGAAATGGCGATTTTGCCCCTAGAATGGGCAAATCGTTGAATTTTCGTTTAGGCGGTCAAATGGACTTTGGCCAATGACTGTGACGTAGTTCAGGATGTCACGAGTTCATAGACAGGTGGCACACTTGATTCCGACGTTCGTGGAAAAAGTTATGACGATCGGAAGTCCAAGGGCATTTTGGTAATTTGGTCAAATATGAGCAAATAATTGACTTTTGACCCGAGAGGTCCGATGGACGAAGGCCAAGGACCATTACGTAGATCAGGACGATACGAATCCGTAGACAAGCAGCACGTCAAATTCGGACGTTCGACGGAGAAGTTACGGTTCACGGAAGTTCCGGGGAACTATTTACGGCAACACGTTTTACGAGGTAAAAAGTGAAGTTTTGTCTTTTTCGGCCCAGATCTTTCCCAGACCTCAGGGGATGAGTGACACTTGTCACTCATCCATTCCCCTTTTTCCCTCATTCATGCATATCATCTCTGTTTCATTCCCTTCACCCGCACAACCCTCTCGACCCAATTCAAAACCCTTCCCATGTGATTTTGAGTGAGGCTAGAGAGTAAGAGAGGGACTGGAGGATGATGAGGTAGGAGTTAGGATGGCCGGCCGCCGTGGACGACGGCGATAGCCCAGAGCACAGGTAACCCGAGAACGTGTTTATGGTTTGAAATTCAAAAATTAGTTCTGGGTGTTTATTAATCGATTTGAATGAACCTAGCAGCCTTCGGGGGTTGAGACGACCACCATGAACCGATTTTTAGGGTGGGGGACGGCCGGAGTCGAGAGTTATGGACGGTGAAAGGTGGGACTACTGTTCACCGAATCGAACCGGTGAGTTTTTAACGTGGTTTTTAAGCTTTTAAAACGTGGATTGATAGGGAATGGGACTAGGAAGAGATAGAGATTAGGATTAGATTGGGATTGGATTGGAAAGGATTGGACGAAAAATAGGAGAAAATGGTGTCGGACCGGCCGGTTCGCGGGAGGTTGAAGGTGATTGCACAGTAGGCGCGAGAGGCCCACGTGCAGTGCACTCTTGGGGAGCGTGAGAGCGCGTGAGCCTTCCTTTGGGGAAGTGTCCAACATGTAATTTCATCTATTCAATGTAACGAACATTTTGGGACTAGCTTCATGTCGATCGGACATCGTTTCGATATAGTTCGGGATGTTTGAAGGTTTAGGTTAGCGTTTAAAAATAGTTAGAAATTCTGGAAAATTACGGGGCTTTATTGAGAGGTTATATAAGTAGTTAGTAACCCTCTAAATTAATTTGGACAGGTTCGGAAATCCCAGAGGCGGCGATTGGCCCGGGAGACGCTTATGACACGCGTATCGAGGCGCGGCTTCGGACGGTCTGTGAATGGACTTGTTTTATGAATTCGATGCATGCATAAATTTTTTTATAGTTGTTTTAGAATATATTTTGTGATGCCATGAGTGCACTTGTTTGTGGTAGCCTAGGATTTACGTATTTGCACGTATTTCGAGATTTCCTGTTTTATACGATGCTTATACGTGCTAGGTTTTCAATGAGGGTTTAATAAATTGGTTTTGGATTTGGAAATATGAAATCGGGCACGAGACCCATTTGATTTACAAACTCTCAGACTTGGAGTCCATTTGATTTGACGAGGAATCGGACAGAGGGTCCACTTGAGATATACGGTCGGACCAAGGGTCCCGTTGATTTATGATCCGAGCTTGAGGCCCATTTGGTTATAATATCGGACTGGAGGCCCATTTGACTGTAGTATCGGGCTTGAGGCCCTATTGATTGTGAAATCGAACTTGAGGTCCCGTTGAGTTATGGTTTCGGGCTTAGGGCCCAGTTAGTCGTGGTATCGGGCTTGAGGCCCTATTGATTGTAACATCGGGCTTGAGTCCTAGTTCAGTTTGTGAAATGAGAATTCAGGCATGAGACCCTATTGAACTGTGGATTTAGGCCAAGGCCTGTGAAAATGGATTTAAATCGGATTCGAGGAATCCTGTTGAGATGAATCGGGTTTGAGACCCAGTTGAAATGTATTTTGTGAAAGAAAGAAAGAGATTTAAAAATGATTATGAACCCTCCACATGATTTATATGGTCTCATCCCAACGTCGACCTGGAGAGTCACGATCCACAGACCAGAATGAGTATCCCCATAGGGATCCCGTTCCAGGAGTGGGAGTTACTATTTATGTTGTGGTTCCGGACCAGATTTCGGAGAGATGTGTGGACTAGATCCAGAGATTGAGTGTCAGGACCCACCCCGGTTTCACCCCGAAACCCGAGGTAAATCCCGCTCCCGTCTGACTCCCCGTCACAACACCCAAGTAAAACTCACTCAACCCAGTCAGACGCAGGAGTCATTAACCAAAATATCCCAAAGTTATCGTTTACAGCGCATAGTACGAAAACACAAGGAAAAAAAACACGAAAGTACACGCACACGGAAGACTTTAAACTATTCCGGAATCCCTCACGTCTATGCCTCGGACTCTGCCTCGACGTCAAGACCCCGCGCTTGCTCCACAACCTGGAGGGCAAGTTAAAAACAGAAGATGTGAGTGGGCCAAAAAAGAAAAGTTCTAAAACCATTTATCAGAAAACTGATTTTAACCCTCCGTTTTGAAAACCACATGCATAACCAACAGTTAAAAACCAAGTTACCGTAAATCACATCATAAGAAACAGAAACACTATAAAAAGGTTATGGAAAACATGGCATGAGTATCAAAACCCGAAGCATAAACCATAAAACTCAAATCATCATTTCCCGATCAAACCTGCTGGACCTATCCGAGTCTTTAAACTCCCGAGTCTTTAAACTCAATCCTGGCCTTAATCATATCCGAGTCTTTAAACTCCCGAGTCTTTAAACTCAAGGCCTACGGGGGAAATCAATATATCCGAGTCTTTAAACTCCCGAGTCTTTAAACTCAATCCGGGTCTTTAAACCCAATCCGGCCAGTCCCCCGTCACATATATCCGGGTCTTTAAACCCAATATCCAGATCCAGCAAATCCAATCCCAAAACCATTTGAAAACCATTTACCAATCCATATCCAAACCCGAATCCGAAATCACTGGTCCGATACCCTTTCCGGCATCCGGAACCGTCATTCCGAACCCAAATCCGGAATCCACTTTCCAAGTTTACAATCAAATTCCGCTTTCCGAAAATCATTTAATCACCAAATCATGTTTCAAAATCCCTTTATAAACAGTCAAACTAGTTATCCTTTAAAAATCCCAAAACCCTGGCATTTTACTCAGAAATCGACATTTCTCGTAAAACGTGCCAAATACTGTATTTTCTCGAAAAACGTGCACCAATGTAAAACCAACCAAAACATATTCAATAAACATAGAATCATAATCAAAATCATAAAACATTATAGAAAACAGTTATGCATGCTCGAGTTTAGAGAAAGGGTCCACTCACAGTACCAAGCCCTCAATCGTGTCCCGAACGTCCTGTACGTTCCTCGGCTTCCTCGGGAAATTCCGATCCTGTTAACAACCACCAAATTACGTCACTAACACGTCTACGAAGGTTCACCTAAATTCCCTCAAAATTCCCCGAATCCGAAACGTAATAACCCGGGACCCTAAACCTTCACCCTCGCGGGACTAAACTCAAATGACGTCTGATTGACCCGAAACCAACTCCATTGAACTCACCATAACTCCTAGACCAAAACCCATGTTGACCGTTTTCCCCATCGCCGCCGCACGCGCCCCCACGCACCGCCCAAAGTGGCTGCGCGTGGCCCTCACGCGCCTGCTACAGTGCCCTTCAACCTTGAGCAGACCCGGTTCAGCACAGTCGTCTGCAACCTGGACCGGCGTCAGCGGTTCACTGCCGTGCCTGCACGCTTTCCTTTCCTTTCTTCACCTCAAGCTTTGTCCAGTTCCACTCTATCCATTCCCCAGTTCCTCAGACCTCGACACCGCCCCAATCCCGTCGACTTAAGCTCGAACCAGACGGCCAAACTCCCCTTGTTTCACGATCCAGCCACCCAGCTCACCTCCCTTCACGGTGGCTTCACCACACTCTTCCCTGGACCTTACTGAACCTAAACCAACCCTCCTAGACCTTCGACTCAGCCCCAAACTCAACGACTTTGGGTTTGAACATCACGGCAAAACAGAGCACCAGAGTGCCTGCCGTCGTCTGAGCTCCGCCATGTACACCCCCGTCACGGCGACCATCCTAGTCGATGCCTAGGACCCTCCTGAACCTCACCCTGACCTCCAATTCCCTCGACTCTCACCCTAGATCCACGACTTAGCTTCTAAACCCAAACGACAAAACAGAGCAAAGACACGGGGGTGAGGATTTACCTGTCCTCCTGCCGCCGTCGTGAGCTCAGCCGTGAGGTAGTAGCTCCTCCTGTCTTCCTCCGTCCTCTGAGCACTTCCCTTGACCTCGAGTGATCGATCACGGCTGCACCACCACCCAACTTCTCTGTTTTTCTCCCTGAGTTCCTCCTTGGTTCCCGTGGCTCACACCTCACACACACACACCCGCTGCACCTCTCAACCACCTCACCAGCTTCCCTTCGATCTCCCGTCCCGCACTCACTCACCAGAACTCAGCAACCACCACAATCAGCCTCGATCACCCCTCAATTTCCCTCACAATCTTCCTCTGTTTTCTGCACCATCACGAATACACAAACACGGGTGCACCCCAATTATTTGGGCCGTGTATGCACAGGATTCCACCAGAATCCTCTACACACATGCCACATGTCACAATCCACTCCACACACTCCCACATGGCCCAATCTCAGCCGTTCATTTCCTTTCTCTGTGCACAAATCCCAATGTGCAGAAAGACCAAATTACCCTTCCTTTTAACTCATTTTTACGGTTTTGCCACTAACTTCCTAGACCCATATCTCACACCTCGTAAGTCCGATGAATACGTGCCGCCTGTCATCGAACTCAGGACGACAAGAACTATCTAACCATCCTAGGTCAATGTACCAAAACTCGATTCTACGAAAAGTCAACTATTCCCCCTAATTTACTTAAATTACGGTTATGCCCTCAACCTTCCGAACATCACAACTTCCTCCTCGGATGTCGAAATCGGGCGTGCCACCTGCCTATGGATTCGTAACGTCCTAAACTACGTCCTGGTCACTGGTCAACACCCATTTGACCACCTGAACTAAAAGTCAACATTTTGCCCGAACTGGGGGCAAAATCGTCATTCTAGGCTCAAGGACCTATCGGGACCACCTAACCGCCGCTTAACCACCCCACTCATACCTTAATGAGTCTTCTAATCCCGGCTTCCGGGACGGGTTGTTACATTGAGCCTCCCAGATGGAGAATTCCTGGGAGAAGACTCGCAGTGAGACCCCGAGTAGTGTGCACACTAGTATATAGATGATATCGTGACATATATCGGGGATGTGTTCCCTAAGGGCTGTGTCCCCCGAGTTGGCATCTTCTCGGAAGTGTCGCGGATGGGTTATACGTATGTTGATACGTATGAGGTTCTATGAAAGTGATTTGGGGGCGGAGACCCCGTATTCCATGTTTTATGTTTTAGAAAGTGAATTGGGGGTGGAGACCCCGGATTGTATGTTTTGGTACTTCACTGAGAATGATTTGGGCTGAGTTCCCACATGTATTGTTCTATGGATTTACAGGTTTTTATGATTTCGGGTCGGGGACCCAAATGGATCTACGGTTCATGACGGTTTATGGGGACCGGCATGAACCCTTGAAAGGTTTTTATGGGTCATGATGGTTTATGGGAACCGTGCATGATCCCTTGAAAGGTTTTGAGAATGTTTGACAAATGATTTTATGAACGGTTTGATAAATGGTTTTTGAATGCATGCATATGCTTTTAGTGAATGGCATAAATGTCTTTTGTATGAAAATGTTTTTATTAAAATATTATTTTGTCCACTCACGACTTTTGATGTTTTAATGCCCTTCAGGTTGATCGCGGATGCGGGCTGTAGCAGAGACGAGATATCGCACTCCTCCTCCTACGATCCTGGCGTACTCTAGAAGCCCGGTGAGGGCTAGAGACGGACTTTTCCCTGGTCTGACACTTCGTGTCAGACGGGATCAGGTGCGTCCCACGTAAATCCCGGGGGATTTGGGACGGGTCTTGACAATAAGTCTAGCCATAGGACAGAAAACTGTCGGTCTAAAAATATTAAGGGCAATACCATAGAAGTTCACATAACTGAGGAGGATAAGATCCCAAAGGATCTATCTGAGTTCAATCTCTCGGCTGTGATCTCTGAAGTGAACTTGGTAAGCAATACCAAGAAATGGTGGATAGACACTAGAGCTACACGCCACATCTGTTCAGATAGAAAGATATTCACAACCTATCATGAAGTTACCCAAGGGGAGCAACTATTTATGGGAAATCCGTCCGCTTCCAAGGTTGAAGGTCAAGGAAAGGTAATCCTCAAGACGACTTCTAGGAATGAGCTAACTTTGAATGAAGTGCTACATGTGCCTGACATCTGGAAGAACCTGGGTTCTGGATCTCTGTTAAGCAAGAATGGATTCAGATTGGTCTTTGAGGCTGATAAATTTGTACTTACTAAGAATGGGATGTATGTGGGGAAAGGGTACTTGAATAATGGTCTTTTCAAGATGAATGTAATGACTGTTGTACCTTCAATTAATAATAATAACACAGTTCGTTCTGCTTATATTATTGAGTCCCCAAATATTTTGCATGGTAGATTAGGACATGTTAATTATGATACTATGTGTCGATTAGTTAACATGGATTTACTACCTAAGTTTAATATTAATGCAAATCACAAGTGTGAAACTTGTGTTGAAGTCAAACAAACCAGAACATCTTTTCATTCTATAGAAAAGAGTACATAACCTCTAGAATTAATTCAAAGTGATATATGTGATTTAAAGTATGTGCAAACTAGAGGTGATAAAAAGTATTTCATTACTTTTATCGATGACTGCACAAGATATTGCTATGTTTATTTGCTTAGAAGTAACGATGAAGCCTTAGTAATGTTTCAACATTATAAGAATGAAGTTGAGAATCAACTTAGTAGAAAGATTAAGGTTTTAAGAAGAAATGGGGGAGGTGAATATGTTACACCCTTTACAGAGTTTTGTGCTCAACATGGGATTATTCACCAAACCACTGCTCTTTATTCACGTCAACAAAATGGTATTACTGAACGCAAAAATCGGACATTGAAAGAAATGATGAATGCTATGTTGATAAGTTCTGAAGCTACCCTGAATTTGTGGGGAGAAACTTTGCCTTCTTCAAATTATATTCTCAATAAATTAATTCATAAGAAATTAGAAAATACGCCTTATGAGTTATGGAAAGGTCGAAGGCTTTCTTACAAATATCTCAAAGTTTGGGGGTGTCTTGCTAAGGTAGCGGTGCCAAATTCTAAAAGGGTTAAAATAGGACCAAAAACCATTGGTTGTGTATTCATTGGTTATGATTCTAATAGTAGTGCATATCGATTCCTTGTACATAAGTCAGATAACAGTGATGTACATGTGAATACAATTATTGAATCAAGGAATGCAACATTTTTTGAGAATGTGTTTCCTTGGAAAGATGCGCACGCACAAAGTTCTCATAAAAGAACTTATGATAGCAGTAATCTTGACAATCATCAAGATCAATAAGACCAAGGATCTGAAGGACTTGAAAATGAGGCTGAACCTAGACAAAGTAAAAAGGTAAAAATATCTAAGTTGTTTGGTCCCGATTTTCTAACATATTTGTTGGAAAATGAACCTGAAACCTACAAAAAAAGCATTGTCATCCCCTGAAACTCCTTTTTGGAAAGAGGCTATTAATGCTGAAGTGGATTCCATTCTACTAAACCATAGATGCGAATTAGTGGATCTTCCTCCTGAGAATAAACTTTTGAGTTATAAATGAATTTTTAAAAAGAAGATGAAAGCTGATGGATCCATAGATAAGTACAACGCGAGACTTGTTATCAAAGGTTATAAGCCAAAGGTATGCTTAGACTATTTTGATACTTACTCACCAGTTATGAGAATAACATCTATTAGAATGTTAATTGCAATAGCTGCTTTGCATAATCTTGAAATACATCAAATGGATGTTAAAACGGCATTTCTAAACGGTGATTTAGAAGAGGAGATTTACATGGAACAACCAGAATGATTCATTGTTTCTGGACAAGAAAAGAAAGTATGTAGGCTTGTTAAGTCTCTGTACGGCTTAAAGCAAGCACCAAAGTAATGGCATATAAA
Source organism: Prinsepia uniflora (assembly GCA_032719365.1). Taxonomy (NCBI): domain Eukaryota; kingdom Viridiplantae; phylum Streptophyta; class Magnoliopsida; order Rosales; family Rosaceae; genus Prinsepia; species Prinsepia uniflora. Next base: position 67,996,918 of record CM064872.1, read on the forward strand.
ATTTGACAATGCAATGAAGTCAAATGGATTCAAAACTAATTAGTGTGATAAATGTGTCTACAAAAGTCGCACCAAATGGTTATGTCATTGTGTGTCTTTATATAGACGACATGCTCATTATTAGTAGTAATAATGATATGATTAAATCTACCAAAAGAATGTTGACCAGTAAGTTTGATATGAAAGATATAGGAGTTGCAAATATTATTTTAGGAATTAAGATTTGTAGAACTCCTAATGGATTAATATTGTCTCAAGGTCATTACATTGAAAAAATACTTTCCAAGTTTGGAAAGTATGATAGTAATCCAGTAAAAACTCCATATGAAAATAACATTTATTTAACTAAAAATATTGGTCAAGGAATATCACAAGTTGAATATGCACGTATAATTGGCAGTTAGATGTATGTCACGAAATGCACACGCTCTGACTTAGCTTACTCAGTTAATAAGTTGAGTAGATTTACAAGTAATCCTGGAAGAGATCATTGGAAAGCTATAGTAAGAGTTCTTGGGTATTTAAACTATACCAAGAATTATGGACTGCACTACACAAGATATTCCTCTGTTGTAGAAAGCTATACAGATGTGAACTGGATATCAAATGAGGACTCAAACTCCACAAGTGGGTATATTTTTACCTTAGGTGGTACAGCGGTCTCTCGGAAATCAACTAAGCAAACATGCATAGCCAGATCCACTATGGAATCTGAATTTATCGCTTTAGATAAAGCTGCAGAAGAAACTGAATGGCTTCGTAATTTCTTGGAAGATATTCCAAATTGGCCGAAGCCTGTGTCTGCTTTATGTGTACATTGTGATAGTCAATCGGCTATTGGAATGGCACATAATATTATGTATAATGGTAAGTCTCGACACATACGTCGAACACATAATACCATTAGGCAACTGCTCTCAAGTGGTATTATTACCATTGACTATATAAAGTCAAATGAAAATTTAGTGGATCCATTTACAAAAACTTTGACAAGAGAGCAAGTTTGTAAATCATCAAGGGGAATTGTAATGACCCGTCCCGAATATCGGGATTGAATATTAATTAATTATGGTTTAGAATGACTAATCGGGGATTAGTTGAGTGAAATCGGACGAAACGTGCAAAATGACCGTTTTGCCCCTAGCGTGGGCAAAATGTTGACTTTTAGTTCAGACGGTCAAACGGACTTTGATCGATGACTGTGACGTAGTTCGGGATGTCACGAGTTCATAGACAACTGGCACGTTCGATTCCGACATTCGAGGTGAAAGTTATGGCGTTCGGAAGTTGAGGGGTAATTTGGTAATTTGGCATGTTAGGGGCCAAATGTTGACTTTTTGATCGGGTGGTTCGATGGACGAGGGCCAAGGACCGTTACGTAGGTCTTGTCGATACGAATCCAACGACAGGCGGCATGCCGAAATCGGAGATTCGACGACGAAGTTATGGTCACGGAATCGGGCTCGATTAACCGAACGAACCGGGAATAAAATAATATTTTAATATGAACAGTACTCGGTGACTGAACACACTTGTATGAGTGACAAGTGTCACTCATCCCTTAAAATCAGGCACAAAACATGGATCCATGATTTTGGGGGAGACCTAATTATTATGTTTTATTATATTAAATTAATTAATTAATCTCAATTTCCATTAAACCTCCCTATTTTCTTAACCCGTGTACAACCAAATTCAGAATTCTCCCACCCTTGATCTTCTCCCTAGCTACTGAACGTGAGAATGAAAAATGGAGAGAATTCAGAGACTAACTCAATTGGGAAACACGAGGGATTGATTGAGAGCTGAGGGCTGGGAATTCGGATTTTAGAAATTTGGGAGGAAAATTCGAAATGAATGAATTGAGCCATGATGATCGAATTGGAGCTTAGAAGTAGCTTCCTGAGGTTGAGACGAGTGGAACCAGATCAAAAACGAGAAGAATTGAGGCCCAATTGGCTCTGAACGGGTTTGGTAACAGTGAGAAATGTCGAGTTTGAGTCGTGGAGTTTGAGCCATGAATTGATTCAATTGAGTTGGGTAAAATGCTTACCTGAGTCCCTTGATGCTTCTGGTTGAATCAATTTAAGGAAATCGTGTGACGGTGAAGGTCTTCGAATGATGAACAATGGCCGGAGCTTCTTCGAATGATCGACTTTGATCGTAAGGTTTGAGGTATGGTTTGGTGTAATTAACGTTACAGAACTCTAATTAGACTTGATTCTAAACTGACTGAATGTTCAATTGATGGAAACAATGTCGAATTGGTAGGATTTGAACCGGGTCTGTTCGCGGGTTAAATGACCCGTTTTACAGACAAACGGGTGAGAGGGACAATACTGTAGCAGGCGCGTGGGTTTCACGCGCAGCCACTCACGGCGGCGCGTGGGGGCGCGTCCGGCCTAGTCTCAAGGTGAGGTCAACATGACTTTTGATCCTCTCAGTGTAACGAACATTTTGACACTGGTTTCGATGAAATCGGATATTGTTTCGATAATGTTCCGCATATTCGAAGTTTTGTTTTACGTTAAAAATACATATTTAAATTCCGGAAAAATTGGGGGAAATTATATGTTGTATTTTGAGATGTTAGTAACCCTCTATAATGATTTTGGACAGGAGTTGTGATTTCCAGATTTTACGGAAAAACGTGCAGCTCGAAAACGAACCGTTTTGGACGGTGTGTGTGAGTGGACTTTGTTTTCTAACCGTGATGCATGCATATATGATTTAAATGCCTTATTATATGATTTTATATGCTTGGGCATGATTTATGTTTCAATCCGGTAATTTCTCGGTTTTATGATTATTATATTATTATTTTAGGCGATTTTCGAGAAATTACGAAATTTGGTAAAAATGATGTTTGGACTTGGTTTGTAAGTCCGGGATTAAAATTGATTGAAAATAATGGTTGGACTCGGATTGTTGAGTCATGGATTGGAAAATGATGTGATGACTCGGGAATGAGTCAATGGTCAATTTCGTGGATTTACGTGAAAATGGCAACGGAGGTTGCAACGCATGAATTTGCGTGATAATGTTATTTTGGGTATGAGAACCCAAGTGAATAGTGATTTTGACTCGGATTTGGAGTCACTTGTGAAATTGTGAAATTAATGATTTATTGGGATTTTATGATTATTTTAATCAGTCTTTCGGGCACGTTTTACAAGGAACGTGCAAATGATGTTTTGGGCTAGGCCCGGAGTTTAAATGATTTCTAAAATGATATTTTGACTTTTTTGGTGAGTCAATGATGATTTCCGGAATATTTTATTGAATTAAAAGGTGATTTTAAAGAAGTACGTGTAAATGGTATTTGGGGCTTTGAGACCCAATCGGGGATGATCTTGACTTGGTATGAAGTCAAGATTTGATTGAAATGTTTTGGGATGTAATTCCCGAGATGGTTTTCATTGTGATTGTGATATTCCCAGACGGTCGGTGCTTGGGGGGATTACCCAGCCGACCGGAGCTTGGGGGATGTGATTGTAGGATCGGGAGTTGATCCTATGGTAGTCAACTTCTCGGATGAGACTGAGCCTGGATGTACCACTCGGAGGTGTCTGAGCCTGGGGATGTGTTCGCCCAGAGGTGACTGAGCCCGAGGGGGTTGAGCCCAGAGGTGTCTGTTCCCGAGAGTGACTGGATATTGGCCTACGCGTAGTGCAGCACTTGTGAGTAGTGCAGTTTGATTGATTGTGCACTTGTGAGTAGTGCAGATGTGATTTGTGATATTTGATGCACTTGTGAGTAGTGCGGATTGATTGGATTGATATATTTATTGTGCACTGGTGATTAGTGCTGATTGATGTTGTTTGTGATAACGTACTGGTATTGAGTACGGGTTTTTGGTCTTTGTGGCCAGTGATTATGTTTTCACACGTTTTGGCCTGAGAGCCGGGATTTGATGTTTATAACATGAACTGATTTGGTGAACATGAGTTCTATGGACCATGGGAAAACGTATTTTGATTTTATCGGTCCACTGTTCATACTTGAATGATTTCATACTATTACTCATGTTTTACGATATGCATGCAAGTTTGTGAAAACTGGAGGGTAAGAATGTAATTTTGGCAAATGTTTTTATAAGAGGTCGTTTTTGTCCACTCACACCTTTTCTGTTTTGTGACCCTCCAGGCCGTGGTACGACGTTCGGGACTGATCGTGAGGCAGTGGCAGCAGCAGAAATCCGCGCAAACATCCCTTGTCTGGCAAGCACTGAAGGGTAGTTTCGGACCTTTAGTGGACTTGTCAGACGGGAGCAGGACCAGGCACGGTTTTTGACATCCAGTTGGGACGGGTCCTGTCAGGAATGGGGCTAAAGCCTATTTCTTAATAGTTTACATGATGGACACCAAACCTAATTGACTGGAGATCCCAAGATCTAGGTTCAAAAGGGACAACTAAATTATGTATAACTGAAACATGAGTATTGTGGCGATATTCCTTTGCCTATTCCTATAATGAAACAATGCTTCCTGCATCGTGTGAGGGTAAGCTCAGCTTTTAATAATTTTTATGACTTAGAAATCTAAGTAGGGTATAGCAGGAATGCAGGATACTCTTAATAGGAACACACCTATATCAGTGTGAAATGAGGCCGTTTCTATGAGAATTGTAAAGGTGAATTCTCTAAAGCATTGGTGATTACCAGGAGTGCCCATGGCCAAAAGGACACAACATAGAACCAAACATTTTAGAAAGGGTATTATGTGAGTAAGATTGTCTTGGTTTACATAAACGGATGTGCAGTTTAAGATATCACGTTCACTGGTTAGCTAGTAAATCCGAACTTATTTCACTACGGAAGGTTCAAGGCCAAAAGCTACCTATCCTGATGCGGTATCTTTTCGATTAAACTCTCTCAAGCGTCTGCATTATTGTACATTTTCATTTTCAGGCTAATTTCCATTCATGTGGGGAATTGTTAGGAAATTAAAAATTTAATTCCTAATAATGTGAATGGAAATTAAAAGGATATAATTGTTGGAACATTATACCTTAAAAGTTAGGAGATGTGTCTTTTATTAAGAGATGTGTTTCTTATTAAGAGATGTGTTCCTTATTAAAATATGTATACTTTATTTAATAGATGTTTTATTTAATAGATGTATTTCTTATTAAGAGATGTGTCTCTTATGAAGAAATGTTAACATATCTATAATTAGAGTTGCCCGCAATTCATTTCATTCATTCAAAAACAAATATTCAATCATTCAATACATTTGTGAATATTGAATATTAGATCTAGAAAGCATGCAACTTTAGAATATTTCAAGAGAGTGTTTTAAACACAGTTTGTGTTCGCTATTCTTGTGGATTGTAGTGCTAGTTTCGCAAGAAAGATATCGTTGTATCCTGTGAGACGTTTGCCAAGTAAAATCCTTGAGCACCTGTGAAAAGGCAATTTTGTCTTAAGGAAATAGAACTAAATTCTAGACTCGATTACTGTAAAGTTTCTCTTACTCATTTCCTTTGTAATTTATTTATTCGATTATAAAAGTTGTTTTATTTTCATATTTATGTGAATATAGCAATTATCAATATTTTTACCAACAATTCTTACATTAATATTTTCGAGTTAAACAGATGATGACGACACAGATGAAACAATTAGCAATGTTCCTGGAATGGAAGGGCTTACGTAGAGATCTACCCAGTTTTTGTAGAATGCCAATGGACCACCCAATTGCAAGATTTTTGATAGATCAACCGCAGGCTAGCACCCGAGCTTCCTCTCTCATAATCAACACCTTCGAAGACCTCGAACCCTCAGCTCTCTCCCACATCACCCTTCGCTTTCCAAAAATATACACACTTGGACCCCTCCATAGTCTCCTCAGGTCACTCATACAATGATAGAGTTTTACTAATTAGCATTCTAAGGTTGTCTATGCATAGTACAAGCTATTCAAATGACTGATGCACGTGTAATTGAGAATTGGTTGTATTTAATTATAGATGTTTGTGTCCAGTTTTCCCGATAAATTTATAAACAGAGATTTCATGGAAATGTGGGTCATGGGCTTTTTATACAAATTGCATGATTTTCCGTGGATTTCATGGCTTAAGGTTTATCGTAACTAAAATTCAGTATTTATGTTTTATTTTATGTATACATATTTTAGAATTGGAGAGTAAATGATGGTTTCCTTAGAAAATGTGTTTTAAAATTATTGTTTTCGCAACTCACGTTTTCATGGATATACATATCCACTTGCACTTCTATACATTTGTTGGTACGAGCAGTTTGTTTTGAGTGAGACATAAGTATAATTATCCCTTAATAAAATAAAATTTTCACACAATTAATTGTGTTAATTTTCTCACTAGCTGCATCAACAATCTGTACAATTTAACGCCCACACTGAAAAAAAAAATTAAGATAAATAATCAACAAATTTTGAACCCCAATTGTATTGCAAAAGTTGATGGCCGGTGTCTTGATGAAACTAAAGACCCCAACATGTGGCATGAATGGAGGACTGGAAATTCCCCAAGAACAATAACGCCACAATCAGAGCACCCAAACCCCACGCCTGCGATGACTTCTTCAAAGTTTCATAACCATTTCGTTTTTCATATTCAATCCCGCAAAAGCGTCCTGCTATTTGACCTAGTTCGGGTTCACAAATGTGGAGTGCCGCCCCCAAAAATAGTACTACCAAACCCAATTGCGCCTTGGTAATCTTGCCAATTGCCACACCCGCAACGACCACCATGATCACCGCCGCCACAACGAGACAGATAAGTAGGTCGCGGCCGGCGGTTAAAGATTGAGGCTCTGATCTGTTTCTTGTTCCATCATAGTACAACTTATCCATTTTGGACTTAGCAACCGACCTTTGATGGAACAGTTTGTCGGGTTTTGAAATGCATTGAAGAGATTTAGTTAAATTTGTTGGAAGAAGATGAGTAAGATTCTTTGATGGCATACGGAAACTGTATATATATATATATATAGAGAGAGAGAGAGAGAGAGAGAGAGAGAGAGAGAGAGAGAGAGAGAGAGAGAGAGAGAGAGAGAGACCCTTAACCGTCTTGAACGTGGGGCTTTGGATTTTTTGACGGTTAATTTCAGTTCGTTGGTGTATTCTTGCCTTCTTGGGTTACAAGTAACCACGCCTACATTTGAATAGTTGGCTGTTTGCCTACTTTTACAAAATTTAATTAATAGGGTAACAAAATTTTGACAAAAAAAGGGGTAACAAAGTGGGAAAATATAGATGGAGGACTGGTTGCGGTGGCACAAATTTATTTCCTCTATTTTCAGTGTATATTATGTCAACTTTCTTCATGGTAGAAATCGTCTTATGGCGCGGCGTGCCTGTAGCAGAGTATTCCTCACCATCCTTTGTAGGCGTTATGGGCCTGGAATAGAATTGAAGATTGGGCCCAATGACGAAGCAGAAGGCCCAGAAGAACACCGAAGGCAAAAGGCCACTCACCAAGAAAACCAAACTTAAAGATAATGTATGTCAACATTATCCCCAAAAGAAGGTGGTGAGAATTGAGGGAAACTAAAATCTTCATCGTCTTCCCAGAGAGAGCAGCCGAAGATGTCAGTGTCAGCTATGTTGGGGCCTCAGTTGGTGGCTGTGGGCGTGGCTCTGAAGAACCCATCTGCAACGGTGTCGTTCGGTGCGACCAAGACTACCACATGGCGCAGCTCGGTTGGTAGTAATGGCACTGGGCTAGTGATAGAGTGCTCGTCAAGGCCACAGAAGAAGGCGACAGCCCACCACAGGAAGACTCGGCCACGCAAAACGCAGCCGTGGGACGTTAAACGCAAGCCCACTGTGTACACTCCTCTGCCTCCTCTCCCTGCTGACTGGACATTCGTTTCTTCCGGTGAAGCTACGTCTTCTCCGCCGCAAGAGCCACCCACTACCGGGTAGAATTTGTTACCCAGTTCACTTAGTTGGCTGTTTGTGGTTGTTTTTATGTTTTGTTTTATTTTGGAGATTTGAATTCTCGTCTGTGCAATCAGCTATATATTATCATTTGATTTGGTTTTATATGAATTTTCATATTATAAAATCCGTTGTTTGGAGCACTGAATAATGTGGTAAGAACGAGAATTTGAGATGCTAGAAGTCACGTAGTCTTCAATTTTCTTTCAATTTATTTGTGCTCTGTTCAGAAAGATAACCATTTCATTTCTAGAGTAGAAAATGAACACGATGTTTTCAGGCTGGGCTTAGCTGCTTGAAGGTAAGGATAGAAAATGAAAAACCAGTTGACATTTGAAAGGAGTCAGATTTTGCATCTTTATTAGTTTCAAAAATGAACTTGTAAATTCCATCCTAAGTTAAAACTGTTACATCAAAGGGACGTATGCAGGTCCTAAACAATTTTGTTTGACAAAAAGAAGAGAAAAAGCCAACAAATGATGAAATTCTGTAATCACCGGCTCTCACATCGCCTAGCAACATTGCAAATAGGTTGAAAGAAAAATAATCAACAAACAGAGCCAAGTTAGACTTGTGAGAACTCTGTACATGATGCATTCATTCTTCCGGAGGGAACGTTCCTATTACCAACTTCGATGTCACTGCACTGAACATCCTCCTCCGGCCATTGGCATTTAGCAGGGATCCACACATGTCACTGTACGTGGGATCAACGCAAGGAACCTTGCCCTGCCCAATGTTTTATTCAGGTGCACAGCTATTGTGTTAAGACCGCCACCTTGTTCTCGAGCAGAGTCCGTCGTATGTTTTTCAGCCAGATCTTTTTTTGTACTTCGCCTGCATCAGGCTCAAAAGGAAGTCTGTGAATATGTGCTCATATTCCGGCATTTTTCCATACCCTGCAACAAATGTCAAGGCTAGATTAACAACCATACAAAATCGCACATCTGATGGTGCTACAATAACCGAGATATATCATAGATCATTCACTTGCCTGGGAAGTAGTTGATGTCAATGACATAAAACCGATCTCTCGTTCCATGCTCTCGGATAATATCCAAGTTGAACAACCGCAAACCCTATAAAGACAGGACAAGAATATATTAAATCCATATATTAACATGGGCGTGGCAAAAAATTGCAGAAACAAGTCACGACTTACTAGTCGACAGCGAAGTTCCTTCGCTAGTCTCTCAAGTAATGGTCGTGGAGGAAGTTCTGCAAGCAAAACAATAATTACTCGGATTAGAGTCCTGCTTAGTTGATTCAAATGTCACAGCCTAAATAACAATTACAAAATTATGGTCATAGTTGTCCATGAATTTACACCTTAGTTGATGGTTCAACCGTTCAAAATAAGAACAACCAGCCATCACGGTTTTGCTCTATATTTTACTAATGGAAAGCTATACTTAAGCCCAAAATTGCAAGCCAAGAATAAACTCCGATTTCATGTTTGAAAATTCCAGTAAGAATCAAAACCCATCTAGATGCAAAAGAAGAAAACAACTTGCTAGGCAAACTCACCCTAAATAACAATTTCAAAATTATGGTCATAGTTGTCCATGAATTTACACCGATGGTTCAACCGTTCAAAATAAGAACAACCAGCCATCACGGTTTTGCTTTATATTTCACTAATGGAACTTAAGCCCAAAAATGCAAGCCAAGAATAAACTCCGATTTCATGTTTGAAAATTCCAGTAAGAATCAAAATCTATCTAGATGCAAAAGAAGAAAACAACTTCCTAGGCAAACTCACCACCAATGCCTGGATCTAAATCTGCATCATCTGCTGAAGCTGCAGCACAAGAAACCCTCGGAAAATGATAAACACCACCCGTTCTGGAGAGCTCCCGTTTAGTGACATCAGGTAAAGAGAAGCGCCTGACCACTTTTATAGCTTCACCGACAATATAGACTTTAAAAAGAACACCTCCTATAACCAGAATGATGTGAAGGTCAAGAATTATGATATGCTAGAGCGACAATTCACAACAGGCTATTTTTCCATTTTCCCCCTAAACTTGTACCCTTTCCAATTTTCCCCCCTTGAACTTTTATTTCATCCAATTTCCACCCGAAGCTATCATAAATACCCAATTTCCCCCTTAGTCACATTTAACTAGCTTCTCGTAGATTTTGTCACATAACAAGAAAAGAAAGGTACTAAGTAACATTATAAAGGAAATATAATTAACAATATTTCATGATTGATAGTTGACTTTTTTTGGACACAAAAATTGGGTGAATTGTAAACAAAAATGATGGTGGCAGGGAACTTGGCCATTAATAATAGTTTAGAATATGCATGAAATTGGCTGAAATAGAAGTTCAAGAGGGGAAATTGGCAAGGGGAGTATGGGGGAAAATTAATTGACAAAACAATCTGACAATAAATGATAAGAAAGTACATGGATCTTAATTGCATACCATGGTTTACAAACTCCTGAAGAACAAGAGGAGGTTCAAGCTTTTCGAGAGACCATCGATCATAAGCAAGGGACAATTCATGTGACTTTGCACTTCCATCATTGACCAGTGGCTTTGCAACTGAAACATAACATGTCAATTCATCTCCAAAAAGAAGAGTAACCTGACAAATTGCACATATGATCCTGATGTTTTCCTAAAGTAATTACCTAAGGTACCAACAGATACTCAAATTGTCCTGAAAATGCCCTAAGATTGATTACTAAAGTAACACAAGCATACCAAGGGGTAGTGTCAGCCCAGAATTTTCAACAGCATCGGGGATGGATGATGCATCTTTGTTGACAACCAATTGTCTGGGAACACCAACTTTGCCTGCATGAATTAATTCATAGAACAACCTTTACACCCGTATCAATAAGGGAATATGAAAGTTGCCACACATATAATTTACCCTGCCACTCAAACTGAAATCCGAGCCTTAAATTAAAGCAATATATTATTCACAAGAAATCCAACTTTTGGAACAAAGTATGGAAGTTACCGTAGGAATCAGAAAAGTCCATCTCAGCAACAGCCTGGAGCATGGATTGACGACTCTGTAAATGTTGTATGGCATCAGGAGGGTCAAGAACAGTGACTTCTGGATGAGTTTGCCTATAATCCTACAAATGGAACAAGGAGTGTAAGGGCACAAAACCAAATTAGTACAAAGCATACAATAGATATTCTCTAAACAATAATGACAAAATGAGTACAAGCAATCAATAAAGCAATTTGCAGTAACAACTATTTTCTTTTAACTTAAAAGAGTACAAGATTATGACTTCTTATTTTAAGAAACATATAATTCCCGTCTCTTTCATGTTTCTACATAGAAAAATTTAGGCAATCATAAATAGTACAAAAACAGTGCTAGATATAAATAAGAGTCGTTTGAGTCCAGTCTTAGAAAATATTCACCTATTTTGTGCCTTTTTTACCATTAAACGGTTAAATCAAAATCGCATTCAATCACCTTTGAAAAAGGTATTGTGATTATACATGCATGTGACTTTTCAATACATACTACATGTGAAAATTAATTTGAAAACTCCAAAAAGAAATCATATCTCAAAATCGCATTCAATTACATTTCAAGATTACGTCATGATTATACCATGCACACGACTTTTTATCATACCATACATGCAAAAATTATATAAGAAAATGCTAGAGACAATCACATGCACTCCAATTCTTTAACTGTAACCAATACTAAATTAAGGTATTGTAATTGACAGACGGTTGTATGCTTGTGTATTCGTTCATAGGTCGAAATTTAATAATTGAAAAGGAAAAAATGATTTGAGTGACCCAATTAAAACAAGACTGCGGTGGGCAAATCTTGTTCATGTGCTCCATAAAAAAAGGTACTAGGCAGAACTTTTCGGTCAAAGAAAGAAACTCAATTTTCAATGGTGGACAGATTTAGTCTTTCCATACTAAAACAGATGATAATACATTTATAATATATTAGGAAGCTTACACAGTTACATACCCTCACTAGAGAGAAGGAAACCCCTAAAAGTTAAAACCTAACAAGAGGGGAAAATCACTATTACAGTCATGAGCATTTTGCTTCAGGGTTTAGGTCTCAAAATCACACTTGATAACTGTTAAAATTTTACGCCACTTGATATCCTTCCAAAGACCCACATGAATGTAGAAATAATGCATATACAATCTAACAAACCAAAGAACAAAATTGAAAATAAATAGGACTTATGAAAATGTACAAAGCCTAAACGTACTATACGTGATCCAAAAACTTAGAAAACTACATCATAAGACATGTGCTAAAAAACATTGATATTGATAAAAATTATTAGTAATTAAAACCAACTGTAGAAACTAAATGCATCAATTACAACCTCAATAGTAACAGTTCCTTTCTCTTTTCCATAAGATCCTAAACTAAATATCTACCTTTTTCAAAAAGTACTGCAGACTTTATAGCACAACAACCAGATACTAATTATAAACGTAATAAGAAGTGAAGAAAGAAAAGCTGACTACTTTCGAGGTATTTGAGATACTCAAATCTAGTTGCCTAAGGAAATTTCTCTGTGAAGGAAAAATGCGTTCGCTTCAAGGTCTCTGAGTGGACCTCCATGTGAGGGAAGGTCCTATTGCATATAGGCTGCTATACATTTCACAAAAATATTTAAATTTTAACAACATAATTTTTGGTTTAGCAGCAAACAGGTTTCAGCCCCTGCATCTGCAATCTGATTTGTAGCATAGAAACAGATAAGTACTTTAGAAACCAGATCACCAAATATTGTACAAGAAAGCATCTTTAATGATAAACAGAAAGCCTGATATTTCCCTGATATTGCTGGTATTTGGCCACCGTAAACCTTTCTTCTTGGACTTATAAACCAATCAAACTAATCTAATAATGCAGCAACACTACATTTTCGTCTCCAGACTTGTTTTTCTCTAGAACTGAACACTAGCTCTTAAAAGTTGTACTACAGACCTCAAGCAATGGCAAGACGAAAAACAGAATCTCCTCGTTTACGTGTTGGAATAATACCATGCTTAAGTAGAGGAAAAAAGTACCCTCTTATTTTTTCAGACATTGGACTTAAAGGTTATAATTTGGAACCTGTGGAGGCAAGTTTATATTGATTTTGTTTCTAGCAAGTCAAATCCCGCCTTTTGGATTGGAAGCATATAATTTGTTATACAGATAGAAAACAAAACCATGTCCAGCATTTAATCAGAAAGAACTGCAGAGAAATAACATGGAGAAATGCCCTTTTTTCCTTATTATATTTAAGCCCAAATTTATTTTTTTGCCAAGTTCATGTTCAATGCAAGTCCAACAAGAGTGAAACACATGCTACTATACAATTATGATATGTTATGAAGCTTAAACATGTCCCGACTAGAGAAAGAGAAAAACATAAATAACCTTAAAAGACTGGCGAAAGATTACTATAAAGTTAGGCTCCCAACTCTCAAAATCATACTTACGAATTTTGATATGTACATACTGAGTAACAAGCCATCTAATATCCAAAACAAAGCACACTAAGTTGTGGCATCTACCACGTAATGCTCTCCCATAGGAACAAGCAACCACAAATAGAACATAAAGAATTATTCCAGAAAATACGGGAAAGTTGTAGCTATATCCAACAATGGTATAAAGGTTGGCGAGCAATCTAAAGGTACCCAACATTTGACCAGCCATCACAACAAGAATCTGAAAGAGGATGATGAGGAATGGCGATTTTCAGACTTATCCTAGAGTGTGTAGCCCTGTAGGCACTCACAGCATGTATACAAATCTAGATTCACTTGCATCAGGAAAGCTATCTCCCATTTATCTGACAATGTGGGCATGTATATACCCTAGAAACATGAACCCATTCATAAAAATCAAGAATCTATTACAAAAAAAAAGGCTTAGAAAAGCTGAAAACTCAGATAGATGGCCACAGAAGTAGAAACATCATCATTTGCTGGCTTGAGGTCTCAACCCCAAGTACTGAGTCTTAATTCATGATAAAGGGAAGGGAAGCACTCTGCCCAGGAAGGAATAAGTTCTTTGTATTAGCATTCTAGCTTGCCAAACGGACACTGTCAGTGATTATTTTATGCCGTGCGAAGTATAATGGTATCATGCATCAGGATAATGTATTAAAGCATAAAGTGTGGCTCAAGATAAATCAATCAGCAATATTAACTTAAAAAGACTACAAAAGATGAAAATTACATAAACCAACCTCAAGAATCTGGCACCACTCTTTTCCTGAAAGCTGCGGAAGAAAAGATAAAAGTGTGTCAGGTATTCTTGGCCATCTACATTTATCAGAAATTCGTTTAACAGGACGTAAGAGGTAAAATTGTTGCATAAGTTACTACTGAGTGTGAGAATTGTGGAATAAAAAAAGGGGGAACAAAACTTCATTAAGTTCCTTATTAAATGGTTTAGAATCAAAACAAGACAAGAAATTCAAAAAAGGAAATTCTTGGACCTTATGCAACACAATGTCAAAAGGACCTTGATCGTCAAGGGGTCTGTTATGATCAATAGCAACGAATAATATCCCCTTGTTTCTGCATTATAGAAAAATATACACTTGGTAAGTAAACAGTAACTGAAAATCATAAGAAAAGTTCACCAGCATTACTTGATATATTAAAAAAAAAATCATATAAGGTAACTCCAAATCAAATCCATTAGTCAGAAGGGAAAAAACTAGAACTACTTGAATAGTACTGAATAAGAAAAATATAATATCCAGCCATTGATCATTGCACAAAGAGACCAAGCACATTCATAAATTTTAAAACTTGTTAGGAATGCAAATTCTCTCAAATACATATGAACACAGATTAAATTTTCGTTATAACGCATTTACAAATCTCTATTGTGAAATAAACCTGGAAAAGAAAAGTAATTGTATTTTTAAATGGCTCAGTGAAAATGACCTAAAATCAAACAAGTTGAGTGTGCCTTTTCACTCCAAAAGAAAAAATCTCAAGACTTCATTCAGCAATAATGGTAAGTTAGAAGATTCCACGAGTTTATTTCATTATCTCGCCAGCCAAAGGAAAATGACCGTGGGGCTTAGATTATTCGAAAACCAAAAATGGTAGCAGAATCCCATATCGCAACAAATTGAGTCCAAAAATCAATCCTTGCCGGCACAACACAACAGGAAACAAAACCAGAATCATTTTGAAATTAACAATTCTGATTAAGGTCCATAAACATATATAATAATTATAGGTTATATTATAAATCCCCAAATTACCTAGCTAAACCTTCAAGCTTTGGCTGCAAAAAGCTCTTAGTCTTCTTCGACGTAAGAGCATAACCCACCACCACCAATCTCTTATGAGTATTATTAACGAACCCACCTTCTTCCCCCTCACCTTCTTCGGTTCCGTACGGCATTTCCTCCCCCATTTCTCTACCCTTTGGAGCAATTTCGCTTCTGGATACTGAAGATCTGGGAAATTTATTACCGTCTGCTACGACAGAGAGAGAGAGAGACACAGAGAAAGACGCTGTGAGAGACAAGTGAAGGTGATGACGATATTAAAGTCTTTTTCTCTTTTTCTTTTTTTGATACAGCAAGATGACGATGTTGGGGTCTCAGAGGGAGAAGAGAGAGAGTAAAATGGAGATTGAAATATGAACCCGAAGTGAAAATACGGTGAAACAGATGCTGGGGGGTATAAATCAGATTTGGTTCAGACCAAAAACAAAATCAATAAGGTTTGCCTAAGATGGGAAATAAATATAAATATAAAGTAATTAGGAGGAATTTGAATGCTATAGGGAGTGGAGACCCCACGCGCTTTGTTCATGTGGTTACATTCTCTTATTCTAATTCTCTTCAGGTTCCATCATATATATATCCAATTTTTCTCCCACGGTACAATTTCAACCGTTGGATGGATCTGAACGGCGGAGCTCACGATAAAAACAGGTTAGATTTTAACCATTACAAATACAACAGAACAAAACCCATTTAGCAAAAACAAAGAAATCGAAATTGGCCTCTAACTTCTTCTCCTCCCTCTTCTTTCAACTCAGTCCACCTAAATCGCCCCACAATCTGTTGCTTCTTCATCTTCGAGCGCGGTTAGGTTTCCTTGTCTTCTTCATACGGTGAAATTGACCTGCTTGATCGTCGCCTTCGATTACATGCTTGCTTCATTGATTGTTCAATTTCTTCATCTTTACTGCAATTTCTGCCTGGATTGTAATCAATTATCACATCTTGATCATAGCTCGAGTCATTCCAGTCAAGAGCCCTAATTTTTAGGACACTGCCATGCTTAATTGCACATTGCTATTCATGGGGGGTTTTTGCTAATTTAACTCCCTTTATTTATTTTTTTGTGATTACCGTTTTAGCTTCCTGTGTTGCTTAAGGTTGCTGGGTTTCTAAACTAATGCAACTGAAGGGCTAGCAGCGTAGATGTTTAAGATAGCCATAGACTTGATGGTTCCTTTAAATTCTCAGTTGTTCATATCGGTTTATCTACAATGCAGCTTTTGAACCAAAACCTCATAGTGAACAGATAATGAATTTTGAGGTTCATGTCATCTCACCATTTACAATCATGATCCCCTGTCAATTAACAGTTTAAAATGATGATGGTTTTCGGATTTATAACATTCCTATATATGCATGGTTGCTAGCATGGTTACTTTCTACTTTCTAGTAGGATCATGATCATCACTTCTTTTCGCCCTCGAACATTTCTTAGTTTCAATTCTCGGTCAATTTTTTGGTTGAATATCCTTTGAGATTTTGTATACAGGAAAAGAGTAATGTTTGGAATGTTAGGTGAGGGAGACTGAGGTTGAGGAAGAGTGATGATTGCCTTCACTCCTTTGCTCTTTTACCAAATGGGTCGCCCGGACGCGGACACTAGTCTCTGCAAGAGAGCATCTCCGCTACCAGATCATATCATATCATTTTGTAAATTGAATCACACCTCCATATAGAATATACTTGCACGAAAAGACAATGAATTCTTTTCTCACAGAAGCCCAACTAGGAAGAATGTTTTATGTTTTTTTTTCTTTTTCTTTTTGCTTTTTGCTTTTTTGAAAACTCTTCAATCTACATTGTTAACTGTTGCAATTTGTAGAATAGATTTTGTTATTTAAAATTTTGTATTTTAATACTACTTTTAAGTTGTGTGTGCGTTAAAATTTGAATTATGTTAAGAAAAAACAGGTGTAGTGAAAAAAATTATTCTACGAGAGTTGAATTTGAAATTTTCTTCTTGCATTTTTTGCTGATGATAGTGTTTAAAAATATTATTAGACTAATAGTATTAAAGAGAAGTTCCTTAAATTATATATTGAGAATGAACCAAATACAAATATATTTACGAAAAATAGTACGGATATTTATTCCCTTTATTTTAATATCGAGATTCCAAATACCAATATATCTATAAAAAGTTTATGAATTTTGCGAAAATTTTCATCCATACTAGTATTTATGTATTTGCACAAAATTAAGATTTTGTAGCATATGACATCTTAACCAATTATTGCATTGAATAAAGTAGGGGACTCAATCGCCTTTTATCATATTTAATTTTTACAAAATTTAATATATTGATAAAGTAAATTGTATCTCGTACTAACCGTCAGTGTCGAATTTTCTAGTCTTCATCTCAACCGTTGGATTTTTATTTATAATGGCCTTTGTCTCTCTTTAGACACATATATTATGAAAATAGCCCGTTTTACACTCCCCATTTTCTCAAGATGTCCTTACCATCGACCACAGTAGAATGAACCAATTAATCTGGTTTGATAGCTCTAATTCTGAAATATGGCAAAAGTCAAGAAAGAAAACATCGAAGAAAATGGAAATTATTGATGGTAACACATAGATAAATAGATAGATACATGCACAGACAGTGAGTTTGAGGCCATGAATGCCTCGTCGAAGATTTACTTATGTCCCACTCTTATGTCTAATGCCTACAGAACAAATATTTTGAATGCAGATCTACAAATAATCAACAATTATGTCATAATTCTAAATTAAATACGTTTTAGAAAATTTGTAATAGCATTACGATTTAATAATTTTTCTCATTTATTACTTGTTAAAATATCAATTTCAAAAGATTCCAAAAAAATATCAAATGATATTATGCCATATCATCATATATCATTTTACTTTCTTAAAATTTAACCGAGTAAATAAAAATTCCTAATAAAGAATTCTCTATTACGTTAAAGAAAGTTACCTCCTCACCTCAATTTCCTAATAAAGAAAGTTAGTCAACTATCCAATGAGTAATGCAATTGCAACAATTATTATGTTGTTACTAAATAAGGGGAGGTTCAATATGAAATGAAATCAATATGTCAAAAGAAGTGATATTTTTTTGTTTCAGAAAGTTAGGAAGATTGTACCTCTTGGATTTGAACCAGGCAATGTCGCCAACTTTTACTGGGAAGTGGTAGATTGTACCTCTTGTCATAACCCCTCCTTTCTTTTTCCAGAATCTTATCATGCCTATTTCATTGGAGACTTGTTTTCCTTATGACTAAAAACAAATGAGTAATCTGATTTTTCCCATTATTTTTTTTCTCCTGTATGCACTCTTTTATTTATTATAATCGCCATATTGAGTCACTCTTAGCAAGATTAGTGGATAAAAACAGGCAGGGAAGAATAGAAAGAAAAAAGTTGAGTGCGAAAATAATTTCACAAAAAAAAAAAAAAGTTTTATTACTCTAGCTCTTGAGATTTTGTTTTTTTGTTTTTTCACCATAATCCCTAAGAAGAAATTACACATGCATATCACATGTTACAAAAACCTTACACACCATAATCCCTGTATATTCCAAAACCATTGCACACATCTTCAATTTACTGTATTTTTTTTTTCACAAAATATCTCCATTTTATTAAATGACCAGCACATGTTGGTTGGAATAGTAAAATAGGGTTACGTGTAAAATCGTAGAACATGAGTGGTGCTTGCGTAATTTCTATAACATTAGAGGATTTGGTGAAAACACTAAAAATCGCAGGGATGTAAGTTAACGATAACCCCTTTTCACTTATTTCGCACAAAAATTAGAAGGAACTAATATTTACATTCTGTTCTCCTCGTGCACCTTTTTTTTTCTAATTGTCGCACTAAGTAAATAAAAATAAAACTAATGGACATAAACAAATAGAGAAGCACATAATAGATATGTTATATATCTATTCACATGGACGAATCTTCCCATTGGATTGGGAGGCCCATTGGATTGGGAGGGCTATAATCTTTCCATCCATGCTATGTAACGACCCGTTCCGAAAGTTGGGATTAGTGAAGTGATTAGTGACGGATTAGCTGAGTTAACCGGTGTTTAGTGAGTTACTTTTGGACTTTGGGCTTAGAATGACGATTTTGCCCTTAGTTTGGGCAAAAAGTTGACTTTTAGTTCGGACGGTCAATTGGGCATTGACCGATGACCGTGACGTAGTTTGGGACGTCACGAGTCTTTAGACAGGTGGCACGCCCAATTCTGACATCCGAGGAGGAAGTTATGATGTTCGGAAGGTTGATGGCATTACCGTAATTTGGTTAAACGAAGGGGAAAAAGTTGACTTTTCGTTAGACAAAGTTTTTACACTTAGACCTAGGACCGTTAGGTAGATCTCGTCGTCTTGAGTACAACGACAGGCGGCATGCCTTCATCGGACGTAGGACGAGTGAGATGCGGGTCTAGAACAGTGAAGGGTAAAATCGTAATTTGGACTCACAAGGGTATTCTGGTCTTTTCGTGCCTTGGGAATTGGGCCAATCAGATAAGGCCAAGTGTGCAGTGCTAATTGGATATTTTTAAGAATGGGACCATAGGGTTTGGACACGTGGGGTGACAGGACCCGCCCCGATCCCACAGGGACCACAAGGGGACGTGCCCTGCTCCCATCTGACACCCAATAATTCATACCAATTTTAACCTCAAAACATCAAATGTATAAATAACCAAATTAAAGTCATACATCAAATCCGAATTAAACAGATGTCAGACAAGGGATGAAATCCAAAATTACAAGTTGCGAGCACGACTCTAACATAAACCTGCGGGTAAACCACCCAGCAGGGTTCAGGTACGCAGAAGTAGATTTATGCCTCAACCTCAGGTTCCTCCTCTACCTCAGTATCATGACCTGGAGGGGTTACCAAAACATTAAGGGTGAGTGGACCAAAACTCAAGTTTATAAAATCATTTGATAAGTAAAACATATAATTTACCCCTCCGTTTTCCAAACATGCATGCAACCGAATTTAAAACCATCAATCATATAATATAAACCATAAGGCATATAATAAAACCGCAAACATAATTTTAGCCACTGCACTATACACTCCAATCCGACATCCCTGATGTCTGACGTCCCTGACGTCCAATAAGGTCACAATCACAAGGCTATGCGTGCCACTCGGGTCTCAATTCCGAGTTCAATCCCCGAACCCCATTCGGGTACAGCATCCCTGATGCTTAGCGTCATAGACGCTGGACGTTCTAGACGTCCGTGACCTCTCCGGGGTACCTCATCCGGAGGAGACAGTATCATATGGAAGGATCTATACAGTGCAGTACCAAATACATTTTATTGATATCCACATGCAAAACATATATGTATACATAGGTAAAATCCGAACCGATCGTTACGTTCCATCAAACGGGTCTCATGCCCAAATACCGTGAAACGTGCCATAACCAAAATTTCAATATCATCAAAACCATTTATTGATTCCAGCATGTGAACAAGTATAATAAACCAGAAAACATTTATGCACGCAAGGGTTTAAGAAAATGGCCCACTCACAGTACAATCCTGCTAGAAACTGAACGTATACCCTCGTCCTGGTACAAATGTACAATCCCTGTCAAGTCCAAAGTATTCGTAAAGGTCAATTTAAACCCCTAACATTCAACCATGAAATCCTAGGCTGAAACCGGCAGGGAAAAGCCATCCGAACGCGCTTCCCAAGGCAATAAACCTCATTTTGACCAACTTAATGATCTCTGATCGACCCGAAACCACCGCCATTGGATCCGGATCGTCGAAACCTAAAGAATGGTGGTGGTCCCACCAAAAGTACTGTTCACACGCGTCCACACGCGCCAGTCAACGCGTCGGTCAACGCAGGAACAGTCCCTGCTGACGTCACTGCTGACGTCAGCATGACGTCATCTGACAGCTGTCAGGTCTGACATGTCAGACTCTGACAGTGCCACGTGTCAACACCCGATTGGTCCACCTCACTGATCTGTCAGGCCACATGTCAGCACGGCACTGGTCCACGTCACTGACATGTCAGTGACACGTGGCAGTCCCTGATTGGGCCACGTCACTGACATGTCAGTGCTGACTGTGCACTGACATGTGACACGTGTCAGCTCACGGTTGGTCCACGTCACCTGACAGTCTGACAGGGTGCCACGTCATCACCTCTGTCCTCAGACGGTTGACCCGTATCTCTGCAACTCGGGTCGATCAGACCCGCGATCATGACCCGGTCACCATTTCCTTAATTCTCAATCATTTTCACTCTGGTTTGTTCCTAGGTGTTCGTCTTAATCTCAGGAAGGGTTCTTTGTAATCAAAATCGATAAACACAGATAGGATCGAAGGCTTACCTCGATGAACAGACCCGGTTCCCGTCGCCGTTTGCACTCCGTTTAGGCTACCTCCGGTCACGCAATTGATCCCAATAGGTTCCTAACAGTTCCTAGAGTTGATTAGGGTAAATAAAAACCAAAACTAAACGTTGGAATTCAAGTTACCAAATTCTGGGTTTTTGAAACCGTTTCGGGTTTTGAAACCGGCTCACCTCGCCGCCGTCTGCCACCTTCCGCCGCCGTGCCTCAGTCCTTCCCCGTGAGTCCAGCAACACACAGGCACAGAGACAGGGTGTAATGCGCCAGTGTGGATTAATGAGCAGTGAGTGAGGGTGTCGGGTGAGAATTATATAGAAATGGAGGGAAATGGATGGACGGCCCAGATTAGATCTCAGAAATGAGATCAAGGGCTGAGATTAGATCAAGGGTATATCAGATCAAGGGCTGTGATTAAAAAGGTGATTTAAATGGTTTTTAATCCCATAGTGGATCTGATCCAATCTAGCCAATGGGTGAGTGACACTTGTCACTCACCAGGTGTCCTCCAATCAGATTTTCAGAATAAAATATCCGTCACGAAAACCGAGACACGAACCTCCCGATTTCACGTTTCTGACCATAACTTCCTCGTACGAAGTCCGATTTCGGCGTGCCGCCTGTCTACGGACTCAGGACGTCAAGACCTACCTAACGGTCCTTGAGTCGCGTGAAAATTAGTTGTCAAACGAAAAGTCAACATTTTCGCCTCCAACGCCCAAATTACGGTAATGCCCCTAAACTTCCGATAGCCATAACTTTTTCCCTGATTGTCCGAATTGGACGTGCCACCTGTCTATGAACTCGTGACGTCCCGAACTACGTCACGGTCATAGGTCAAAGTCCATTTAATTCATCAATCAAAAAGTCAACATTTTGGCCATACCAATCACAAGGGTAAAAGCGTCAATTGATTCATTAAATTACAATATTCCAATCTTCGAATTTCCGGGGTGTTACATGGGGAGTGTCTAGTGGGTTCTAGGCAGTGCACGGTGTAATTTAATTTGGGCTGTGTGTAAATCGTGGTCGTGCAATCGAAGAGAACAGAGACTGAGCAGAGAAGAGAAATCGATCGAGTACAGGGAGGTGTGAGGCTTTGTGACCTGGTGAAAGTGAGCAGAGACTAAGTGAGAGCTGGTGAGTGAGTTTTGAGTGAGAAGTGTGTGAGGAAAACCTGTGTGTGTGAGTGTGATTTCTCAGGGAAACAGAGAGGTGTCGAGGGTGTGGTGCAGCCATAAGTGATCAAGTTGATCCAATTAGGATCGAGGGGAGGCTAGGACGGCTCTGTGAACCCAGCAGAACGCCGCGGCGAGCACGGTGGTGGTCTGGAAGCAGGTAACGTGCTTTTGGTCTTTTAATTGTGTTTGTCAGACAAGAGCAAGGTTCACCTCGGTTATCGGGGTGATAATCGGGGTGGGTCCTGACATGCTAAGTTCTTTAGAATTGTGAGTTTAGCTCATCTCAACTTAACTAGCACATCACCCATTACATTTTAAGTTTTGAAAAAAATAGGCAATTTCAGATACTGAAATACACCCGATTAAGACAAATAAAGCAGCAAAGAGAGGTGGACAACATCATTTCAATTTTCTTCACCTTCAAATCTCACAAATCACAATTTTCAACTTCAAAATGAATATGCGATGAATTTATTGCTAATTATATGACTCTGACATTAAAATATACTATATTTATGCTATCATAAATGAAGAGATAACGGATGATTTTGATAATATTAAAACTCGAATAGTACAATTTAACATTATATGTTTAATTATGGGTTTTGTTGTAATTTTTTTTTGTTCTATCAAATTTTTATTTATGTATATTTTTGCATTTGAGATATAATATTCATTATGTTCCCTAACTAGATGTAACTTTAACATCTATTAATTAAGCTTCGCCCATTTAAAAAATAGGTTCATGATTCGTATCTGTCTATCCAATTATATTTTTGTAAGCTTAAGTACCATAGGTGCCTAACAAAGATTTTGACCTTATATTACTAATGAATCGATGATTTAGTTGTATTCTTATCTCTTTTATTTTTCAAATTCAACTTCTAAAAAATGATACTGAAACTTCATATTTATGGTTATCTTTCTGAATATTTTATATTAAAAGCCATGATTTGGAAGGGATTGTGACATGTATATGCAGTGACGGATCCAGAAAATTGTGCCGGGAGGGTCAATATGTAAATTATATGTACAATATGAATAGTCACATATACTTTAAAATAGCACATTATATTCAAATTGTTTGATATAAAACGGATAAACTTTTTTTATTATTTGAACAAAATGCACTCTATTAGGAATAAAAACTAGTACAATTAGAATAATGATACTCATACACACCCTATTATGCAGTGACATTTCAGGTTCAATCTCATAAAGAATACGGTTGACACTCAATAGTCTATATGTATAAATTTGTTCTCGCTCCATTAATATCTTATATAAAAAAACTCTAAGAAATAATTAAAAATGAAAAACAAGTAGGGCAACAAATCAATTAAAAATGATAGTCAAAACAAAAGTTTTTTAACAATTAATCAAACCAAATTGTTTACAAAATATTCAAAATATTGAAAGTTTTGAAATAATTTGATTTGTGAACATACTTTAAATTCAAATATTTTGTATGAATTGGGATTGGGTGGAGCGATATATATTAGGGATTAGTTTGGTGGTATTAGAATTGGGAAAGGAATAAAACACAAATCTTATTTTATAACGTCTTACCTAAATTAGGTTTAGTTAGTGTATAAAAAATGAAATAAAAAATAAAAGAAGATTAAAACAGCGTACGCTGTCTAGAAGTAAAGAAACTTAAGAAGAGTGACAACATCATCATAAGAAGAATGCTAGAGCTGGAGTTTGAGAGGAAAATTTTCTACGTTTGCATAGATCAAGATTATTTTTTAGATTGAATAATCATACTTAAAAAAGATAATAGCCAATAATTAAAGTGTAAATTTTTTATATCCAAAGAGATCAAGATAAGTACTTTAATAGAGAACTCAAGAAATGGAAGGATCAATTGACCCCTTTGCCCTTGATGGATCCGCCCGTGTGTATATGGTGATGTCGTTAGGTCAATTTAATTGGCATCTTGGAGTTGGAGGTATGGAATAACATACTGGATAAGCATTCCACACTGAAAAGAAATATCTAGATTATTATATTCAGATGAAGCCAGGGTAGTCTTATAATAATTAATTAATCTGAGCTAACATAACACGCATTATAAAACGAGGATATCCACTATTTTTCTTTTTTCTTTTTTCTTTTTTCTTTTTGTGTTATCTAATTAATTAGGTCCACATAGTTCCGATGTTTAATTGAATCTTATCCTTGGGGTTAAGCCTCGTGCCTTTGCTAAGCAATAGGTAATTAGCTAGGCATTTGCTTTTCCTATTTTAAATTATGAAAAAAAACCATCAAAATTTAAATGTATAATATAGAGCACGTATATTTATTCACGCGTCTTTCTTTTCTTCTTCTTTTAAATGACAAAGATTTATCACTTGGGTTTGTGTACCTCCATGGCCGACCGTGTCATGCATGGATCAAGCATTATTTTTTTGTGATATTTAAGGAGGAAATAGATTTATGAGAAATTCAAAATCATATAAATTATAAAATAAAATAAAAATATGCTAATCGAAATTTATACCTTTATTTATTTTTATAAAATTTAAGAAAATTAATAACAGAATTATATAGAGTTACATGATAAAATTTTATAAAGTTATACAAAATTTTATATAATGTGATTGAGATTTATAGAAAATAATATTGAGTTATATAATTTGATTGATTTTTTTTATAGAATTTTATAATTAGTCATAATTATCTGTTTCCTAAAAGTTTAACACATTTATTTCTTTTTATAAAATTTTGCAAAGTTAATAACGGAATTGTAGAGTTACATAAAATTTTGCAAAATTTTATAATGTCATATGAAGTTTTGTATGATGTGATTGAATTTTATAGAAAATATATTGAGTTATATAATTTGTTCGATATTTTTTTGAATTTTTTTTATAATTAATCATAATTATTTTGTTTACTAAAATTCTCTCAATATATTAAAGTAAGATAATATATATAATATTACAAAAATAATTATCAAAATATAAAAACTTTTAGCAATGAATTAAATTGAGAGGCTATGGCCTGTCAAGCATTCGCGGATCCACATTGGAGCAAAGAGGCATGCACAGAGTATTATAACATGCGCCATGCGTAAATCTGGCTATTGATATATTAAAATTATAATGTGGTGTTTTATGATTGAACAAAAATTAAGCTCCTCTCAGCAGAAAGTC
The DNA here is from genome assembly GCA_032719365.1 of Prinsepia uniflora. Lineage (NCBI taxonomy): Eukaryota > Viridiplantae > Streptophyta > Magnoliopsida > Rosales > Rosaceae > Prinsepia > Prinsepia uniflora. The sequence goes on from CM064872.1 coordinate 68,022,827, forward strand.
ATTTTCAACGTAGAGGGTCTAACTTGTCCAAACTAATCACTAGTCTACTTGTAGGTGAGAAGTGATGTCCGAAGGTAACTAAACCTATGATTGTTGGAAAAGTTTCCTAAAATATGGGTGATTCAACATTCCCGATCGAGGTGAATAAGGTAAGGTACAGTTTCACTCTCAAACAACTAAACAACTTCACACAGAAGTAAAATTCCATGTATTGGTACGAAACACATGAGGTTCTTCACTCGGTAACCGATGATGTCAAGTATGAGATTGGTGCGAAGTTACTCGACACAAGGACAGGGTACACACGTTCATACTTCCACTTAGGATCAGCAGATGATTGAGGATTTTTTTAGACTTCCAACTCGGACACATGCAAGATGGACCAATACTTCGACACATCTCCGTACTTCCATGATGAAAAGTACCAATCATAATGCAAGATTAACCCAAACGTAGCATGTTCCAACAATACAAACTACCTGGTTTTGTCTCTAAAAGAAACACTTCTACAGCACCCCTTGGTAGACTTACAGAATTCAAATTTCAATATCATATCTCTTTTAGTGTGAAGATATCGAGAGGTAAAAAAACAAGAAATAGTACAGAAATCATATAGATTTTCATTTTTTTGTAGATCACATGTTTGATATATATATATATATATTGATACTGACGTTGACGCGCCACCAACTCAATCAACTCAAGAGTCAAGAGTGAAGACATGTGAAAATCGTTCATGATGTTTGTCTGTCGGTTGTCAACTTGTCATGTTTAAAATAAGATTTGCATGCATGTTTATTGTTTAGTTTCTCATTTGTACTTCATTCTAAACTTCAGTAATAAATTTCTCATACGTGCAACAGAATGGTGAAATTCCGTCCCAAAATAATTACGTATATGTAAGTAAATAATAGCAATTTCTTTTTTTCTTTTTTAACTTTTTAAAATGTTAAGAAGACGGTAGGTGAAATTGTGGTTGAAAGGAAGACACTAATCATTTAAAATGATACCTGAAAATACAGAAAAATCAGAGACAATGTACAAGTTCAAGGCTATGAAGTTTGTCTGAATAATTAATTAGCTCAAGAAAAGCACAAACTGTGGATTTGTTTTTACTTTTTTCATTTGTTAATTTTAGTCAACTCCATTACTCTTCAATTCTCTGTTTAAATGACGCCATACATTTAAAAAATAAACCCATGATTCTTTTGCAAACTTGTATAGTAACGAGTCAAAACTTGAATACCATTTCTCAGTGGGAATTGGAAAAAAAAAAAATTCAACCAAAAGAATAAAGTCGCATTGATACAATGAGGGAGGAGTGGATGTGATGATGATGATGGTGATGATGATGATGATGATGATGATGCCTCCATGGACGACTCGTCCAGTCTTAGTCTAATTTTTCAATCTTTTACTTTTTCACTCGTTTGTTTTTTCTCGCGAGACCACTAAACTCGGTGCGTTGGTGTGTTGCACGCTTGCACCTCGCAGCTAGACGCAGTGCTCTACTTGTGCGGGCCAACAAAGGTTGACACATTTTTCCAACCGTTTAGGGATATGGACTATGGAGGTATGAAGTGGACGGCGTATTCATGCCAATCAAAATCGTGCATGCAATAATGGGTGGATGGGGCCTTCATTTGATCTCAATTCTCAGTGCACTTAACTGCTCTCCAGTCAGATTTATTTCTCATACTATTACAATTCTGCTCATTTAGACAAATCCCCAACGGAGCCTGCAGTACTAGCATTAGACCTAAAAATTAATGACAACTTACGTAGACCTAAATGAGAACTCATGAAGACCTTTAGTTGGGGGTTTACTAGCTTTTAGATTGTGAGCAATTCACAATATTCATTATATTCTCACCAATTGGAAAATGAAAATCTCAAAATTTTGATAATATTTAGTGCAACGTAATGATAAGAGTTTTGCGCGGAAAATTAATTTTCTCACTTAAAAGAAAGTAAACATAAGGGCATTGGGGCTCAAAGTCATTGTTGGTCACCGCGCAGAGGCGTAATGTGAAGCCCAACGACTATACAGATGGGTGATGGGTCTTGCTTTCTTCTAACCCAAATTAAAATATACTGACTTGTTGGTTTAGGGTAGTGTTTGAATGTGGTCATGAACCTTATTGGGCTAGATTTATATATATTAAATTAATCAAATCCCAATAAATTATTTTTTATTAATTTTTTAATGTACAAATTATGTGATTTACACTAAATTTATAACGGTTCCGGAAATTGGAAAAAAGGTAATTTCAGAAGTTTAAAAAAGGAATTGATAATTTTGTCCTTTTGGGATCAAATGTTGACTTTTCACTCAGAGTACTTTTTGGACTTTTTGCAAAGACGATTACGTAAGTCTTGAAATCTTGAATCCATAGACAAGTGGTATGCCAGAATCAGAGATCGAATGACTTCGTTACAGGTCTAAATCAATTATGGGCATTTTGATAATTTGGCATTAAGGCCGTTTTGGTAATTTCATATGAGGATATATTTTGCGGATTGCATGAGAGGGTGACAAGTGTCATTTTCATTTCCCTTCTTTATCTCATATATGGGTGTGCACTGACTTACTATTTGTGTGTATATGTATATATATGGAGGCGGATCTGTGACACTATATTTTAGACACAATTTTTCAATCATTAGATTTAAAAAATTTCAATGGTTGAGATTTTTCAATGGTTGAGATAAAAGATGTCATGACTTTTACGTATAATCTAAATTTAATAATAACTAAAATAATAAATTTTAATAAATTTCTTTAACAAATTAAAATTAAAATTAAATTATTAAGGTTTCATCATCTCTTCCCCATACAGACTCTCCTTCTCCCCCCTGTACAAACTCTTCTACTTTGCTAGTATGCTAATTACTAATTAATATCAAGTAAATAATATAAAACTCTTCACTTTGTTCAATTTTATTCTTTATGCAATTTTGTTGTTCAACCATACTATTGTTTCATTTGTTCAATTTTGTCCTTGGTTTTTTTTAGAACCAGTAATGGAATTATTAATATTATTATTATTATTATTGTCTTTTATTTTGTTCTAAAAATACAACTTTTTTTCTTATAAGCATAATAGCTATCTAGAAATTTTATTTCTTATTTGCATTAAGTATAATTAATATGTTAAACATGTAGAAAATATAGTTATAATTGGAAATGATGAAACGAGTACTCTGAAAGACAATGGGGGCCAACTTATAGCACCATTCATAAGGATGTTTTTTTTTACACATTGGAAGATGCTAGAAACTATTATGAAGATTATCGTCGACAAAACGGATTTTGGATTCAAATTCGATCTTCATCCAAGACAAGGGGTAGTTTAGACACAATAACTAGTAGACTATTTGTTTGTGCTCATCAAGGAAAACATATTCTGAGGAATATGATACTTGAGACGTTAGAAGATAATGACGAGAGAAAGACATGTGAGATAGATAATATGAAGGAAAAAATTAGAACTTGTTCTACGGTGAAGTGTGATTGCAAGGCAAGTATGCAAGTTGTATATGATGTATGGTCAAACAAATGGAAGGTTTCAAGTTTCGGTGACTTTCACAATCACAAAACAGTTACTCCTGAAAGATGAATGAAAATGAAGTCAAATAAAGTTATGCCGAAAGTAGCTGGAATTCTAACCGAGACATACCATGAACAAAATTTGCCAATTGCCAAAGTTTCTTCAATCCTTAGTGGAGGTTACATTGGTTTTAACAATAGGGACTGTTATAACCACTTGAGAAATGTCAGACATCGAGAATTGGATGAAGGTGATGCTCAGTCAGTCCCTACTTACTTTAGGAAAAAACAAGTTGAAAATCCACAATTTTTTTACGTCATCCAATGTGATGAAAATGGATGGGCGGCTAATTTTTTTATGGGTAGATGCTCGATCACGAATGGCATATCAGTATTTTGGGGATGTAGTCACAGTTGATACTACCTATAGGACAAACAAATATGATATGCATTTTGCACCATTTACGAGAGTGAACCACAATTTGTACAATTTGAATGTGTACTTTTACAAGATGAGTCTGAAGTAACTTTTTTGTGGTTGTTTGAGACATGGCTTGAAGCAATAGGGGGACGTCATCCAACTTTTATTATTACTAATCAAGACTTGACAATGAAAGAAGAAATTACGAAAATCTTCCCTAAAACTCAACATCGACTATGCTTGTGGCTTAACAAGAAGAAATCTGCTAAAAAGTTATTTGTGTATTTTAAGAAGTCAAAGTTCAAAGTTGAGATGAAGAAATGTATTCGGTTTACATACAAGATAGATGATTTCGAAGAAAAATGGAAGATCTTGTTGGAGGAATATGAATTGGTTAAGAATGATTGGTTACAACATTTGTATGATATACGTAACTCTTGGGTTACTCTGTAGAATCATGACAAGTTTTTTGCAGGAATGAATACTACTGGACGTAGTGAGGGTCACCTAACATGGAATGTACCTCCATCATGTTAGATTTATTATCTCGGTATACAAGTCAAATATAATTTGTCTCTTGGGGTCACCTAATAGGACCTACTCTGAAAATACCTTGATAAGCGTGTTTGATCCTGCTTTTGTCCACAAATATCCAAAAATACCGAGACTGCCCTCAAAACTCGTCATACAAGGGATATTCAAAATAATCTTCTACGGATCCCTCCGCCTCACGTTCAGCCCTAATCTTTGTGCAACGACTTGGAGGGTCATTAAAAATACGAAAAGTATGAGTAGACAAAAATAAGCATTTAAAAAAATGTTTACCAAGATAATCCACGTTTACCCTCAAGTTTTTTAAAAACATATGCATGTATAGAATCAAAATTGAAATTAATCAATCACATTAACATTTCAATCGCACAAATCAAAGACCGAGGGACCACAACAATCGTACAACACCAGTAAAAAATTAGTGGCCCACATTTCTCGAATTCTACGTTCATTAAACCATACAAAATCATCTAGACACATAGATCAGTAAATCAAACCAAAATCAATTCAAATCCAATATCAATAATTCGGACTAACCATTCAGTCGAGTACCAATCAACCAAACCATCCATACCAACAAGTCATGTCAGGACCCGTCTCAAATCCCCCAGGATTAACGTGGGACGTGCTTGCTCCCGTCTGACACGAAGTGCCAAACCAGGGATATTTCCATCTTTAGCCTAAACGGGACTACCAGAGAGCGCTAGGATCCGGAGGAGGAGGGTGATGTAGAGGGTGATGTCTCAACCTCAGCTTTAGCCCTCATCCGCGATCAACCTGAAGGGCATTCAAAACATCAAAAGTCGTGAGTGGACAAAACAACAGTTTATAAAAACATTTTCACGAAAGAAGATTTATGCCCTTTACTTAAAAGCATGCATGCATTCGAAAAACCATTTATCAAAACATTTACAAAAACCAGTTGGGCCTTGGCCCGAAACCGTAAATCAACCCATATGGGAACTCAGCCCAAATCAAACACAAGTGGAACTCTACCCAAAACCATTCTCAGTGAAATACCAAAACATAGAATACGGGGTCTCTGTCAGGACCCGTCCCCAATCCCCCCAGGATTAACGAGGAACGCTCCTGATCTCGTCTGACACGGAGTGTCAGACCAGGGAAAATTAAAACCTTTAGCCCGAAGGCTTCCAGAGTACGCCAGGATCCGGATGAGGTATGTGATATCTCGGTCTCTGCTATAGTCCGCATCGTAATCAGCCTGAAGGGTATTGAAAACAGAAAGACTGTGAGTGGACAAAAAGTAATAAGTTTAGTAAACACATTTTATAAAGACCTTTATACCCTTCACTAAAAAGCATGCATGCATAGTAAAACCATTTATCCAATCACATATGTTTAAACAACCATATCCATACAGGCTCCTGCCTAAAACCATTTACAGAAAACCATAACATAGTAAACATATGTGGGATCTCAGCCCAAATCCATTTATCATCATAAAACACAATTTCGCAATCCATTTGAAATCATGTTCCTCCATATATTTCATATCACCAAACCTGTCACGGTAATCTAGAGCTACGCATATACGAAAGGATATAAAGGATGGCATACGAAAAACCTTTTGAAATCATTCTTTAAACCTTTCAAGGATTCATGCCCGACCCCCATAAGCCGTCATGAACCATAAAAACCTTTCAAGGGTTCATGCCGGTTCCCATAAACTGTCATGAACCGTAAATCCTTTCAAAAGTTCATGCCAGTTCCCATAAACCGTCATGAACCATAAATCCTTTCAAAAGTTCATGTCGGTTCCCATAAACCGTCATGAACCGTAAATCCTTTCAAGGGTTCATGTCGGTCCCCATAAACCGTCATGAACCTTAAAAACCTTCCAAGGGTTCATGCCGATCCCCATAAACCGTCATGAACCGTAAATCCATTTGTGGGTCCCTGACCCAAAATCACAATTGTAAAACGTAACTAGGCCCTAAGCTCGAATCAACATACAAACTGGGTCTCTGGCCCGAATCGTAAACCAACTGGGCCTCCTGCCCGATTTCGTAAACCAAATGGGCCTTGTTCCCGATACGTAAGTCAACTGGGCTCCGAGTTCGATGCCTTGTGAAATCAAATAGACTTCAAGTCCGAGAGTTGGTAACTCAAATGGGTCTTGTGCCCGATACGTAAGTCAACTGGGCTCCGAGCCCGATTAGTAAACCAACTGGGCATCGAGCCCGATACGTAAACCAACTGGGCTTCCAGCCTGAGAACGTAACTAAAAGGGACTTCGAGTCCGAGGGTTTCCAAAATAAATGGGTCTTGAACCCGAGTATACCTTTTCAAATCCAAAACTATTTCATGAAATCATTTCCAAAACTATAAGTACGGAAAATCAGTGCAATACCGAAAACCTCGATTTATGTGCAAGCACGTAAATCGCCTCGAAATGTGTGAAACCATATAAATCACAACCATCCAATTCAACATTATAGAATCATATTCATAAACCATATAAAACATTTATACATGCATCACAGTTTAGAAATCAAGGTCCACTCACAGACCGTCCTAAGCTGTTGCCTCGGTTTGTGTGTCGTAAGCCTCACTGGGCTATTCGTCGTCACCGGGACTCCCAAACCTATCCAAATCAATCTAGAGGGTTACTAACCACCTTATTAACCTCTCATTGAAGCCCCGTAATTTTCTCGAATTTTTAACTATTTTAAATCTCGAACCTAAACCTTCTGATGTCTCGAACATTATCGAGACGATGTCCGATTGACACGAAACCAGTCTCAAAATATTCGTTATATTGAATAAAGTGTTTCACATGTTGAACAATTCTCCATTGGACCGCTCACGCGCCCTCACGCGCCGCCCAAAGGGGCTGCGCATGGGAGCCACGCGCCAGTCACTATTCATCTTCCCTGTCCTCCAACAGACCCGGTCCACTGATCTGAACCGGACCTGACCGGTCTAGACCGGTGCAGGGTCCAATCTCGTTCATTTTTTGGTCCATTTCATCCCCTTTTGATCCTAATCTCTTCCTAATCTTATTTCCTATCTGTTTAGCTATTAAAAACACCAAAACTCGAAGGAAACCGTACCTCCAAGATCAACCATGGCGGTGGTGAGTTCCTCCGTCGTTCACGTCCATTCCAGCCATCCAAGCCCTCGAAAATAAACTCATTTGCCTCACCAGACCCCCAGAAGCATAACCCAATCGTTAGTTTCGATCAAAGACCAACAAAAACCGAAACTTGAATTTTAAACTAAAAACCTACCGTCTAGGGTTTCTCCCTCGTCGTGAGCCACCGTGGACCACCGTCCCTGTCTTCCTCAGTCTTTCATCACTCCTCACACGATCATGTTGATGCAAGATGATGGTGGTGGTGAGGTGTGGTGTGGTTTGTGTGTTTTATTTTGAAAGCAAAGAAGAAGAAAATAGTTTTGGTGTTGCGGGGAGAGAGGGAGATTTATTAGATGATGATTATGATGATGATCAGAAAAGAGAGAGATGAGATGGACGGTGATGGTTGAGGGGGAATATGAATGGATGGCTAGGATAAAAGATGTGATAAGTGGAAATTATAAAATAATTAAAATATTATTATTTTAATTAAATCTCGCCAATCAATGTGAGATCCACTTTTTGGGGTAAATGACCACTCATCCATGGGTCCCACACTAAAGTCAACCAATCAGCTAATGCCAAGTGTCCTCGCCTCGTAATGCGCGCATAGTGAAATCGAATTTCCGTGACCCATAACTTTTCCGTTCTAAGTCCGATTTCGGTGCCGCCTGTCTACGGATTCGTATCGACCCGATCTACGTAACGGTCCTCAGCCCTCGGCCATCGGACCTCCCAAGTCAAAAGTTAACTATTTGCCCCTTTTAACCAAATTACCAAAATGCCCATGAACTTTCGAACGTCATAACTTTTTCCTCAAACGTCGGAATCAAACGTGCCACTTGTCTATGAACTCGTGATGCCCCGAAATATGTCACAGTCATCGGTCAAAGTTCATTTCACCGCCTGAACAAAAAGTCAACATTTTACCCACGACTAGGGGCAAAACGGTCATTTTGCATCGTTCGTCCGACTTTTCTCACTAATCATGATTAGTCACTAATCTAATCCTGGAATTCGGGAAGGGTCATTACAGCCTCCGACCCAAACCACTTTCCGTAAGAAAACCTCATACGTATAGACATACGTATAACCCATCCGCGACACTTCCGAGAAGATGCCAACTCGGGGCACACATCCCCGATATATGTCACAATTCATCTCTATAATAGTGTGCACACTACTCGGGGTCTCACTCTGAGTCTACCCCCAGGAATTCTCCGTCTGGGAGGCTCTATCCCCGGATCTAGTCCGAGCTCTATCTCCGGATTTAGTTTGAGCATCTCTCCGGAATCTGGTCCGGGACCACATCATAACTTCCATTCCTGTAACGGGCTCCTTATGGGGATACTCATTATGATCTGTGGATCGTGACTCTCCAGGTCAACGGCTGGAGGAGACCAATCAAATCATATGGAGGGTTTATATATTTTCAAATCATTTCCTTTCTCAAAACATATTTCCAACTAGGTCTCATACCCGATTCGTCTCAACAGGATTCCTCGAATCCGTTTCAAATCCATTTTCACAGGCCTCGGCCTAAATCCACAGTTTAACAGGGTCTCATGCCCGAATTCTCATTTCATAAACCAAACTGGGACTCAAGCCTGACTTCACGATCAACAAGGTCTCAAGCCCGATACCACAATAACGGGGCCTCGTGTAACGACCCGTCCCAAAATTCGGGATTAGATTAGTGACTAATCACGATTAGTGAGGTTAATTGGTGATTAGTTAGGCGAAATCGGACGAACGATGCAAAATGAGGCGTGGGCAAAATGTTAACTTTTCATTCTGGCGGTCAACCAGACTTTGGCCGATGACGGTAACGTAGTTTAGGACATCACGAGTTCATAGACAGGTGACACGTTCAATTCCGACATTCAAGGAAGAAGTTAAGACGTTCGGAAGTTTAAGGGCATTTTGGTAATTTTGGTTAAAAGGGGCAAATAGTTGACTTTTGACCTGGGATGTCTGATGGCCGAGGGCCGAGGACCGTTTCGTAGATTAGGACGATACGAATCCGTAGAGAGGCAGCACGTCGAATTTGGACGTTCGATGGGGAAGTTACGGTTCAAGGAAGCTTTGGGGTACTATTACATGAATTACGAGACAAGTGACTTTTGGATTCTAGTGGGCCCCATATATTTAGTTCCTGCCCAATGGATGAGTGACAAGTGTCACCCATCCACTGGCCACCCCTTCTCCTTCATGCATATCAGTTCATTCCTTTGTTTTTCATCCAACCCGATCTCATTCCAAAACCTTGAACCCCAAACTAATCCAACCCTTACCTATGATCAACCGTGAGGACCAGATAGTGAAGGGAGGACGTTTGGATGCTGGTAGCTGGCCAGGACGGCGCCACCGTGCACGGCTGAGGCCCAAACCCGAACAGGTACCCGGTTGGACCCAAATCTTTCCTTGATAGTTTTGGTTGATTAGGGAACGTTTGTTAGGTTGCTTAGGGAGTATAGAGATGATTTTGGATGGTGGTTGACGGCTGTGAAGCTCAGGGGGGGATTTTGAAAGATTGAACCGTGAAGGGGAGTTGGACATGGGTCGGTTTAAGGGGTTTTGCTTAGTTTGGATGATTGGAATAGATGGGAAATGAGAAAATAGGAATTTAGGGATTGGATTGGAAGCAAACGGACAAAAAATGAGGATTGGAGAGGCCTGGACCGGTCACGCCGGTCCAGTTGCAGAACAGAACCGAACCGGCCGGTCTGGACCGATTCGATCGCTGAGGAAGACAAACAGTGCAGCGGCGCGTGAGCCCACGCGCAGGGCCCTTTGGGCGGCGCGTGGTAGCGCATGGTGGAGAATTTGGGGAAGTTTTCAACACGTGAAATCTTCTATTCGATGTAACGAACATTTTGGGACTGGTTTCATGTCGATCGGACACCGTCTCGATAATGTTCGGGCCATCAGAAGGTTTAGGTTTGGGATTTAAAATAGTTAAAAATTCAGGAAAATTACGGGGTTTTAGTGGGAGGTTATTTAAGTAGTTAGTAACCTTCTATTATGATTTGGACAGGTTTGGGAGTCCCGGTGACGATGATTTGCCCGGTGAGGCTTACGACACGCAAACCGAGACGGTAGCATAAGACGGTCTGTGAGTGGACCTTGATTTCTAAACTGTGATGCATGCATAAATGTTTTATATGGATTATGATTGTGATTCTATGATATTGATATTAATTTGGAAAATGGTGAATTATATGATTTCACGCATTTCGAGGCGATTTACGTGCTTGCACGTAAATCGAGGTTTTCTGATTTTATACTAATTTTTCGTACTTGTGGTTTTGGATATGATTTCATGAAATGGTTTTGGATTTGAAAAGGTAAACTCAGGTTCGAAACCCATTTGATCTACGAACTCTCGGACTTGTGGTCCTTTTGATTTAACAAGGCATTAAGCCGGAGGCCCAGTTGGTTTACGATTCGGACCGGAGGTCCAGTTTGTATGTGGATACGGGCCTAGGGCCCAAATATGTGTTACAATTGGATTTATGGTTCATAAAGGTTTATGGGAACCGGAATAAACCCTTCAAAAGGTTTTTCATATGCCATCCTTTATATATGATTGTCTCCTCCGGGGAGGGTCGTTGGCCTGGGTGGACCTCGGAGTAGTCACGGAGCACTGACTGAGTGGAGTCTCCCCCCAGTTGGGTTCCTTACTCTCAGGATGGGCATGGTTTGTTACCTACAGGGAGGGTCATGGATCTACCGACATTGACTTGGGTGGACCCTAGAGAGACTTGGGTTTGAGACCCCGGTTAGCACGTGCGTAGCTCTATATACCGTGACAGGTTCGGTGATATGAAATATAATGGATAAACATGATTTCAATTGGTTTGAGAAATTGTGTTTTATGATGATAAATGGATTTGGGCTGAGATCCCACATATGTTTACTATGTTATGGTTTTCTGTAAATGGTTTTGGGCAGGAGCCCGTGTGACTTGTATTTACGGAACTTGGGGCTGGGACTCTAAATATGGTTGTTTAAACATATGTGATTGGATAAATGGTTTTACTATGCATGCATGCATGCTTTTTAGTGAAGGGTATAAAGGTCTTTATAAAATGTATTTACGAACTTATTACTTTTTGTCCACTCGCAGTCTTTCTGTTTTTTAATACTCTTCAGGTTGGATACGATGCGGACTATAGTAGAGACCGAGATATCACATACCTCCTCCGGATGCTGGTGTACTCTGATAGGCCGGGAGGGCAAAGGTTGGAAATTTCCCTTGTCTGACACTCCGTGTCAGACGGGATCAGGGGCATTCCTCGTTAATCCCTAGGGGATTGAGGACGGGTCCTGACACCCCGAGCCCGATACCATAAATCAACGGGACTTCGAGCCTGATTTCACAATCAACGGGGTCTTAAGCTCGATAATACATTCAACGGGGCTTTAAGCCCGATATTACAACCAACTGGGCCTCAAGCCCGGATTCATAAACCAACGGGGCCCTCGGTCCGATTCCTCGTCAAATCAAATGGACTTCAAGTCCGAGAGTTTGTAAATCAAATGGGTCTCATGCCTGAGTTCATATTTCCAAATCCAAAATCCATTCATTTAATCGTCATTGAAAACACAGTACGTAAAGGTACGACATAAAGCCAAAAATCTCGAAAAGCGTGCAAATATGTCGATCCTAAGCTACCACAAACAAATGCACACATGGCATCACCAAACATGTTCTAAAACAATTATAAAACATTTATGCATGCATCGAACTCATAAAACAAGTCTACTCATAGACCGTCTGAAGCCGCGCCTCGATACGCACGCCATAAGCCTCTCCTGGGCCAATCGTCGCCTCTGGGGTTCCCGAATGCGTCTAAATTAATTTAGAGGGTTACTAACTACTTAAATAACCCCTCACTAAAGCCCCGTAATTTTCTGGAATTTTTAACTATTTTTAAACGCGAACCTAAACCTTCGGACGCCCCGAACTATATCGAAACGATGTCCGATCGACACGAAACCAGTCCCAAAATGTTCGTTACATCGAATAGATGAAATTACATGTTGGAACCTTCCTCAAAGGATGGTTCACGCGCCCTCACGTGTAAGACCCGGTCTTGGAAGCAAGAACGGTGAGCAAGACACGTGAGCTTGAGAAGCAAGATCGGTGAGCAAGACCCGTGAGCTTGGAAAGGTAAGATCGGTGAACGATCCCACATCGCTCGGGGAGGGAAAAATGAAGTACCTTATATGTGTGGGCACGTATCTATCTAATACAAGGCCTTTTGGGAGCTCAGTGGCTTTGGGGGGGATTGGAACCCCAAAGTTAAGCGAGTTGGGGCTGGTGCAATCCCATGATGGGTGACCTACTGGGAAGTTGCACGTGAGCTCCCGAAAATAAAACCGTGAGGGCTGGGCCCAAAGCGGACAATATTGGGTTAAATGGGCCGGGTCGTGACAGAATGGTATCTGAGCCGGACCTTGACCAGAAGTGTGCCAGCGAGGACGCTGGGCTCCAAGGGGGGTGGATTGTAAGACCCGGTCTTGGAAGCAAGAACAGTGAGCAAGACCCGTGAGCTTGAGAAGAAAGATTGGTGAGCAAGACCCGTGAGCTTGGAAAGGTAAGATCGGTGAACGATCCCACATCGCTCGGGGAGGGAAACGTGAAGTACCTTATATGTGTGGGCACGTATCTATCTAACACAAGGCCTTTTGGGAGCTCAGTGGCTTTGGGGGGGATTGGAACCCCAAAGTTAAGCCAGTTGAGGCTGGTGCAATCCCATGATGGGTGACCTACTGGGAAGTTGCACGTGAGCTCCCGAAAACAAAACCATGAGGGCTGGGCCCAAAGCGGACAATATTGGGTTAGATGGGCAGGGTCGTGACATCACGCGCCGCCCAAAGGGGCTGCGCGTGGGAGCCACACGCCCAGTGCAGATAATCCTTGTCCTTCGGCCAGGCCGGTCCGAACCGGCCGGCCCGGTTTGTTCTGTGCAGCCGGTCTGCCTAGACCAGCTTGACAATCCAAGGCCCTCATTTCCTCATTTTTCGTCCATTTCTTCCCCTTTTGATTCTAATCTTCCTAATTCAATCCTAGGGATCTTTCTATGAAATCAAAATCACCTAAAACCTCCTTAAACCCACGGGTTCAATTTTTCCTCCACTGTTCAACATTTTCAGAGCTTCCCCAGGGTTTGCTCAGCCTCTAATCATTCCCAAAACCTTCTCTAAACTTCCTGAGCAACCTAATAAACCCATTATTAACACCTAAAATCGTCCTTAACGTCAAAAATTAAAAATGGAAGGAATCGGGTAAACTGGCTCACCTTGCACGGTTTGGTCTCAGCCGTCCACGGCGGCACCATCCTGGCTAGCCTCCTCCATCTTCTTGTCCTCATCTTACTCTCTGGCCTCACTCAAGATCAGATGGGAAGGGTTTTGGATTGGGTTGGATGTTTTGATCGGTTTCGAATGAAAAAACAAAGAAGGTGAAACTGATATGCATGAACCAATTTGGGTGGGCAATGAATGAATGACAAGTGTCATCCATTGGGCCTACCCCAAAATATCTAGGCCCCACCTGCTGACAAAAGTCTCATGTCTCGAAAAATGTGCAATAGTACGTTCAAACTTCCGTGAACCGTAACTTTCCCGTCAAACGTCCGAATTCGACGTGCCACCTGTCTACGGATTCGTATCGACGCGATCTACGTAACGGTCCTCGGCCCTCGGCCATCGGACCTCTCAGGTCAAAAGTCAACTATTTGCCCATTTTCAACCAAATTACCAAAATATCTCCGAACTTCAAAATGTCATAACTTCTTACTCGAACGTCAAAATCGGGCGTGACATGTGTCTATGAACTCATGATGTCCTGAACTACGTCACAGTCATTGGCCAAAGTTCATTTGACTGCCTGAACGAAGGGTCAACGTTTTGCCCATTCTAGGGGCAAAATCGTCATTTCGCACCGTCTGTCCGAAAGTACCCCACTAATCACCGATTAATCACACTAATCCGTCATTAAGTCTTAATTAATCTCGATAATTAGGGACGGGTCATTACAAGTCAACAGGGAACAGTTTTTTATCATTCTTTAAAAAAGACGTGTCTTGATGTTTGCACCTAATTAATACTGATCCCATTGCATGCATAATGACGAGTATAATATTTTACGCATACAAAAATAAATAAATCTTCTCCCAAAAAAAAATTGTAAGAGGTTGCATATATAGTATAATATTTTACATATACAAAAAACGAATTTGTATTCTCGAAACCTCTCTGATTTGGGTCCTAGGCAGGAGCTCCAATTTTGCACTGCATTTAGGCTCGCATCTAGATTATTCGAACTTAAATATCAAGAAATTAATTTTTTATTTAAGTATATGATCTTTCACTTTGTCTTTGAATCCCTTCTACGTCAAACAACTTCATATATGAATACTATAATTTCAAAGACGTACCAGGAAAAAAAAATATTCAAAGACGTACCATCCAGGTCATGAAATTGCATAAAGTACCATCCAGGTCATGTCTGGGAACTGCGTTCACGCAACATCCGGACTGTATTAGTATTGACAGGACCCATCCCAATCCCCCCCCCGGGATTACCGTGGAATGTGCCCTGCTCCCGTCCAACAAGGGGTGTCGGACCAGGGATAACCAAGAGTCACTGCCCAAACGGGGCATCCAGAGTGCGCAAGGATCGATGGAGGAGGTGTGCAATGTCCCAGTCCCTGCTGCAACCGCATCCGTGATCAACCTGAAGGGCATTAAAACCAAAAGCTGTGAGTGGACAAAACCAATAAGTTCATCAAATACATTTATAAGACATTTATGCCCTCCAATAAAAACGTATGCATGCCACCAAAACCAGTAACCAAAACGTTTGCTCAACCGAGCCATTAGGGCCTTAGCCCAAAAACCGTTAACCAAAAACCAAGTGTGGGAACTCAGCCCAAAACCGTGGAATACCACCACCATGCATATACGACCATGTGGGTCACCACCCACTACCATAAATGAACATTAATTCATTAAAATCACACAATCATAAATCCACCCGGAAAGCCATTTCATTAATTCGTATTTTACCATTACCATCACCAGCATCCCTGATGCTAGACGTCCCTGACGTTATGTCTCACGGTTTCATAAGCTACGCGTGCTGCCCGGGGTCTCTCCGGGTCCTTATATCTGACATCCCTGATGTCTGACGTCCCTGACGTCAATCATAGCAATCCTGCTCCTGAGTCATCATACGGTCCGGCTGCTCCGTATAATGACCCCTCGCAGGCAATGCACCGTGACTTCCCCAGTGTCCCAGACATCTGGAGGAGACCATCATATATCCTTGTATCCAGATGGTATATGGAAAACAGTTTTATTAAATCCTTTTATCACATCATTACAATGGGCCCTGCCCGAAATTTCCATAAAACCACGTAATCCCCTTTAGGGTCCCTGACCCAAAATCACAATTATTAAATATAGGGTCCCTGACCCAAAATCACATTTATAATCCAACTGGGCCTCATGCCCGATTTTATGAACCACTGGGCCCACGGCCCGATTTGTAAACCAACTGGGCCCGCAGCCCGACTTATAAACCCACTGGGCCCACGGCCCGAATTCGTAAATCAACTGGGCCCGCAGCCCGACTTATAAACCCACTGGGCCCACGGCCCGAATTCGTAAATCAACTGGGCCCCTGGCCCGATAATATAACTCAAATGGGTCTCAGCCCGATTTCATACCAACTGGGCCCCTGGCCCGATTTCATTAACCAACTGGGCCCCCGGCCCGATTCTCAAATGGACTCCAAGTCCGAAATTTCCAAAACAAGTGGGCCTCAAGCCCGAGTTCATATTTCCAATTTCAAAACCATTTCATCATATTATTTATTTAACCACAAGCACACAAAACCGCAAATAAACCGTTAATCCCGATATACGTGAAATACGGAAAACACCTCGAAATACGTGCAACATATCCAAAATCAATGCTCACAAATACCATCATAGAAATCATGTATATAAACCATATAACACATTTAAGCATGCATAGGATTTATAAAACCAAAGTCCACTCACAGACCGTTTTAACCGTGGGCCTCGATATGCGTGCCACCGGCCCTCCCGGGCCACACAACTATCACCGGGACTCCCAATCCTGTCCAAGTCACATTAGAGGGTCACTAACCTCAACATTAACATCCTATCAAAGTCCCGTAATTTTCCCGAATTTTTACTTATTTTTAAACTTAATTTAAAACCTTCGGACATCCCGAACAATATCGAGACGGTGTCCGATCGACACGAAGCCAATTCCAAAATGTCCGTTACATTAAATAGGACAGAAGTCATGTTGACCTCACCTCGAGATTCGCGCCCACGCGCCGTCACGCGCCGCCGTGAGTGGCTGCGCGTGAAACCCACGCGCCTGCTACAGTGTCACCATCTAACCCGTATGTCTGGTAAACGGGTCCAGTTTGCCCGCGATACGACCCGGTTCCAATCCTATCAAGTCAGCCTTAATTACAACAATTGATCATTCCATTAGCTTCGTTTTAAGTTTAATTTAAGTTCTGTAACATTGATTACACAATTCATTACCTACAATTCCACGATTCGATGATGAACACCAAGAACACCCGTCCATTGTTCATCCTTCGAACCCCATCCATTTCGATCGATATCCTGAAATTGATTCAACCAGAAGCTTCCATGGACTCTGTAGATCATTTCCCCCAACACAATTGCTTCAATCCAGTGTTCAATCGTCACGACACAAACTCGAGCACCGTCACTGTTCATCAATGGAGGTCCATCGATCTCGATCGGTTTCCTTCAATTGATGAACCCAGAAGCATCGTGGGATCATGAGGAGTCATTTCCCCACAACAATTGAGTCAATCACAGCCCCAAACTCCACGACTCAGCCTCGATTTCTTCCTCTGTCACCAAGCTCGATCAGAGCCAAAACGGCACCATTCCTTCTCGTTTTTGATGTGGATCGACTCGTCACAACCTCAGGAAGATGTTTGTAACCTCCAATTCGATCATCACAGCCCAATTCCTTCAATTTGATTTTCCCTCCCAAAACTTAATTTTTCGAATTCTCAGTTCTTCCTCACCGTCAATCTCTCGTGTTTACCCAGTTGAAATCACACTCAAAATGCTCACAAAATCACACTCTCAGGTTCAGCAATGGCAGAGGATTTTAGGTTGGGTAGAAGCTGGGTTGGTTGTACACGGTTAAGCAAATTAGGGAGGGATAATGGAAATTAAAAGATTAATTAATTAATTAAAAATTAATTAAACATCATGATGAGGTCTCCCCCAAAAACATGGATTCTGATTTCAAGGGATGAGTGACACTTGTCACTCATCCAGGTGTGTAGGGTCAATGGTCACTATTCATTATTATATTATTATTTTAATCCCGGCCTCGGTTCGTTAGTTCGTTTCCTTGACCATAACGTCGTCGTCGGATCTCCGATTTCGGCATGCCGCCTGTCGTTGGATTCGTATCGACGATACCTACGTAACGGTCCTTGGCCCTCGCCCATCGGACCTCCCGGTCAGAAAGTCAACATTTGGCCCCTAATATGCCAAATTACCAAAATGCCCCTCTACTTCTGAACACCATAACTTTCTCTACGAATGTCGGAATCGAACGTGCCACCTGTCTATGAACTCGTGACGTCCCGAACTACGTCACGGTCATCGGTCAAAGTCCGTTTGACCGCCCGATCAAAAAGTCAACATTTTGCCCACGACCAGGGGCAAAATGGTCATTTTGCACAATTTGTCCGATTCCGCCCTACTAACCACCGTTCAACCTCACTAATCAAGATTAATCACTAAACTAATCCCGGAATTCGGGACGGGTCGTTACAAGTATCACCCAAGGACGAGCCTCATGGAAAACCAGTTTACAAACCATGAAAAATTATTTAACCTATTCTTTGACTCAAAACTAAGTCAAAAATATATCCAAACCTGGCCATAAGCCCAAAACACTAGTTCCACAAACCGTAAAATGTGCATCCAGAAATCAATCGATAATTTCAGAAAAAAAAATCATCAAAAAAATTGAAAATCATAATAAAACCATTTCAGCATAATCATGTAATAAATCAATTAAAACATTTAACTACACTTGCATAATAATTTATATAAAGAAAATCGACAAATACACTGTCCACGTAGCTAAATCACAATCTACGCGCTCCTCCAAGGTTTCTGTAGTGGTATCTCAAGTTAAGAGCAATAACTGGAGGTCACTAATGTTACACATAAACCATAGTCGAACCCCCAAAATCCAAGGTAACATACGCGTCCTAAACCTAAGTATTGTCATTTTGGACGCCCAAAAATACCCTTAAACGATGTCTGATTAACCTAAAACCAGCACCATTGGATTCATATCGTCCAAACCTTGAAAAAAGTGCTGGTATGGCTTGTGAGACATCTTCGTGCGCTGCCATGCGCGGTCGGAAGTAGCAGCCTTTCCATAGAGTCGAATCCCCACATTCGCGTACACATGCCATGCCACGTCAGCGCCACATGGCATGTGTTAGGCCACGTTAGTGCCACATCATCACTGGACCTGAACTAGGTCGCCAGAGATGGTGACCAGAGTTGTTGTGTTCTGCTGCCGTCTGATGTCACCGTAGCCTGAAAAACTCACGGGAAAACTCCATTGTTGACCTAAACTTCAAACTTTCATAACTTCTTAAAAAATTCTTCATTTCCTAACCAAATTAGAAAACCTTTATATGGAAATTCATCCACCCAACCCTGAGAATTCAAATCTAAACCCATAATATCAAGAAAGTACATGGATTTTTTGGAAAAAGGCTTGATAATTTAGGCCAACTCCAAGCTTCGTGTTCTAAGCTTTTTCCACGTCCAAACCTTCAATATTCTTGGCACAAAACCATCTCAAGACCTTACATTCAAGCTTGAATTCTTTAAATGATTCAAGGGATCGATTTAGGATTTTTTTGGTTTTCGATTTTTCTTCTTCTTTCCCTTTCAGTTTTCTTCCTTTCTTTCTCTCTTCCCCTTTCCTTCTTCTTCCTCCCATGTTTCTCTCTTCCTTCCTCCTTCACGGTTTCCTCACGGCTTGGTTTTTCTTTCCAATAAAATATACACCCACAAAAACGCATAAATACTTACACATATACACGCCTATCATCCAAGCCGGTGTAACCCAATCTAAAGATATTTTTAGGGGGGGGGGGGGGGGGGGGGGGGTGGGGGGTGGATGATAAGCATGGACACTTGTCACTTTCACAAAATATCTCCCTTTTGAAATTATCTAAATGCCCCTAGTACAAAATTACTAAAATGCCGCTAATCAATTTTGACACGTAATGAATTCATAGGATTTCTAATTTCGGCATACTGAATGTCTATAGATTCAGGATTCCGAGACTTACATAATAGTCATCCCAAAAAGTCCAACAATTACCCGGAGTAAAAAGTTAACTTTTTACCTTCAAAGGGTAAAATCATCAATATCCTTTTAAATTTTTTGAAATTACCTTTTTCGTATTTTCATTTCGTTACATCACCGCCCATG
Organism: Prinsepia uniflora; assembly: GCA_032719365.1. Lineage (NCBI taxonomy): Eukaryota > Viridiplantae > Streptophyta > Magnoliopsida > Rosales > Rosaceae > Prinsepia > Prinsepia uniflora. Next base: position 68,043,023 of record CM064872.1, read on the forward strand.
CCAACCCAATGACCCCGAGACGTAGTGGAACTTGATATCTCAATCCTTTTCGAACCCCAAACCAATATCTCAATTCGTTTTGAATCCCATCCTGACACCCTAATCATGTAATGAATTCATATCCACTTCCTCGAAGTCCCCTGAGATTCACATGTACGTAAACTCGTAACATTGCCACTTCGGATGTATAAACACACCTTGAAATAGTATCCAATATCCTCGAAGATTATACCACCAGATCCATAATTTCAATATGAGGAACTTTCATGTTGACCGAAACCTGTGGAGCTCAGAGAAGCATCGATGAACGGGCGGGCGTTGGTCCTCCATGTGCCATGCGCCACACTTACATGTTGTTTTCAACCTCTCGCGGGTCGACCCAGAAGTCTGCCATCGGTTTTCATTATGGATAGGACAACCCGGTCTATTTCTTCAATTCCGGTCTATTTTCATCCCAACAACACCCATCATGCCCATAAACATTGATCCAATGTCAAAACATGAAAATCTCACCTCAACTCAATGGGTAAACATTGGAAACACACGTCCAAAGTTCAAAATCAAATACAACCACCTTCTCGTATCCAATTTGGGGGGAGTCATGGTCGTCCAGGTCCATGGGAGGTGTTCGTGGCTCTAGTTTCGTGCTTCCATGGTCCAATCAAGAATTTTCATTTCGGAGATCACATTTCCTCTCCTTTGCGGGGGGTGCCTTCCAAGCATCCAATCTAAGAGTTAGCAGTGGCAAGTCTCACAAAAAAATTATAAGTTGAGTCATAAGGGCTTGCTGGCTAATCAAACAAACTGAATTTACTAAATTGCCCCTGCTTTGCCCAAATTACCAAAATCCCCTTGGACATTTAACCTCGTAATTTTTTCATACGATCTCCGTTTTTTGCATGTCGCCTGTCTACAGACTCGTGAGTTCGAAACTCATGCAATGGGTCCATTTTTTATAAATATAAATTTTTATGCTTTGAATTCTTATCCATTGCCCTTCCCTATTAAAAACACGGGAAACAGTCTTGGGTAAAATACAAATTTTTTATGCAGGCTACATGCTTTAATGACAAAGAAAAGTCTAATAGGGAAGGGCAATGGATAAGAATTCAATTTTTTTGTTAATTATTTTCTTGAAATAATAATGTATAAATTTTATATAATATATCTGAAATACAACTTAATTCCACTTTATCTTACTTAACTATTTAAATATAAAAAATAATAATTAAATATTATCATAGAAAATAAACTTTATTTTTTAAAATTTCAATTACATTAAAAATACTATAAGTCTAATACAAAATATAACTATTAATTTAAATTGATAAATATAAAGAATATACAAAGTATAAATTTTGACATGTGGCAAGTCCTCATGAGCTGTCATGAGCCCAGTCCAAACCATAAGAGAGACCAGACTAGCCCACATGCCAGCCTCAACTCATTAAAAAGTCTATGCTCAAGGTCGTGGGCTGTTTGCTGCCCAGCCCTGGCCAGTGCGACTTGCTCTTACTTTGGGCTTTTAGTACAACACTAACAACCTGATGGGCCGGGTCTTCATTAACAGACCGGAAATAGTTACCAAGCCGATTTATTTTATTAGGGATTTCGAACTTCGGCTTCCCAGAACCAAAACACTCCTCCTGTTGGCAGACGGGGAAAAAAATGTTCCTGAGTTGAAGAATTGCTGCTTCAACACAAACTGAAATCTCTGCTTCTTCCGAATCTTCCCCAAATTCTATGTGAGTGTTTATTTCACTTCTTGATTATTTTTTCATCTTCTCTCTCTCATTTTTATATTTCGGGAAAAACTAATTGTGCTTTTCAATTTGAGGGCATAATCAAGTGTTTGTAATTTGAGGCAAATTAGTGTCCTTGATAGCATCTACATTTTCCTAGCTGCCAAACAGGTATTTTAGGGTTTTTGCAGTGTTTGCTGGTTATCTTTTGTTGGCAAAGTCTTTGCAATTGGGTTTAGCTAGCTAGTGTAGGTGTAAAGTGTTATTGGGTATCGCCAATTATGAAGTTTTTATGGGGTTTTACCAATTTTAACCACTTGATGCAAAAGCTTTACTTCCTGGACATTCGAAGTTTTAATGGTAGAGATGAGACTTGATTGATAGTTGGAAGCTCTAAAGGCTTATGTTTGGTCTTTTGATCTTTTACTGCTTTACAAATTGACTTACACTTTTTTCGAATTTTTTTAATGTAAATTGCAGTACAACTGTTCTATCATAATTTTGTATAGAAATGTCGGCTCCATTGACGCCTTCAAAGAGACCCCGTGATGAGAGCCTGGCAGAGCCAAATGGGAAAGGGAAGTTGCTAAAGTCTGAAACTCCACCTTCTAAGCTCGCCTCTGGCAATATTGTTTTTCGGGTACTGTACCGTGAGTCCAAAATTGGCAGTGTAACAGGTGAAGATGGCTCTATGATTTCACATATTTGTCAAGAAACTCTTGTAAATGTAAGAGTCGAGGAACCTGTCCCGGGATGTGATGAAAGAGTTATTATCATTGGTTCTGAATCTGATGGTGAGAATGAAGTTGATACTGAGCGTACCAAGGAGGGTGGTGTTGGAGAGGCAAATATGGATGAAAAACATGAAGATGATAAGGAGCCAAGAGAGGCTGATGATACCCAGGAATCGGTTCCCATTGAGGATTCAAAATCAGACAAAGTAACTCCATCTTTGCAGAAAGCTCTGCAACTTGTTTTTGAGAGAATAGTTGAAGGGGAAGTTGAGGCTGATGGAGCAGATGAAGAAAGCAGTAAGTCTTTGACATTGGTTTGTAGATTACTAGTGCTTTCAACTCAAGTGGGATGCATTTTGGGAAAGGGTGGTAGTGTGATCAAACAAATGTCATCTGAAAGCGGGGCACAAATCCGGATCCTTCCTAGAGATAAACTTCCAGTATGTGCATCGGCTTCTGATGAACTAGTTCAGGTAACCTTTAATGATACTATATGCTGTTTATTCTGTCACCCGTAGCCATTAAAATAGCTCATTTTCTGTCTTGATATGAATAAGCGATTTGTGAATTCAGTTTTCACTGGGTTTCTGTCATTGGAAATGTATAGTAGGGTTGTCAAAACTCATAATGATTTAACAATGAATTATCTGGGTTGAAATATTTAAGCATTCAATTTCTTTAATTTTCTATGTTTCTGCCATTGAAAACAGTTATGGTAACAACTATGGAGGAAATAATCATAAATGGCTTCTTGGACCTTGGCAATAAGTGGACATCACCATAGAATTTAGTTCATGTCTTTTATGATGATGATTCTGATGTATAAAGGTCTGAATGACATTGTATTTCCTACTTTCTGCAGATTACAGGGGAAGCTGATGCAGTTAGGAAAGCCCTTAAATTTGTTTCTCAGCAGCTTTTGGAGAACGCACCTCGTGATAGCGACTCGTTGATTGCTGACACTATGGGACCATCATCTAATTCATTTGTTCAACCTCCTGCTAGACCTGAAGTACCCACTCGCTCTCAAGGAGCACCAAATAGTGATCAGCTTGGCGACATTTCAGATTCGCACTCTGCTCCACATCCAGTAATCCCCAAGTTTCATGGAAGTGGCAATCCTGGTAGGATGAAGCCTTTACTGCAAGCACTAACTTTCCGCTTATTGTGCCATGAAGAGAGGGTAGGCGGTGTCATTGGAAAGGGAGGGGCCATAATAAAGACACTCAAGCAAGAAACGGGCTGTGAAATCAAGGTTATGGACGCTGTGCCTGACTCAGAGGACCGCATTATTATTGTATCTGGTCCTGCGGTATTGCTTTGACTTTTTCCTCTTCTTTGCTACATGAGATGTTTGTACACACATAAGAATAAAGGGCACCCACACACATGCATGCACAAAAATAAGATATAAGCTATGTGACAACATATTAACTATTGCAGCACCCAGATGATAGGATATCAGTTGTGCAAGATGCCGTTATTCGTGTGCATAGTAGGATATTCAGGGCCGCACCTATTAACAAGGAGCAATCCATGATAGCGAGGCTTCTTGTTTCTTCCAACCAAATTGGTTGTCTCCTTGGAAAAGGTGGTGCCATCATCACTGAAATGAGAAAGTTATCCCGGGCCCATATCCGTATATTGGGGAAGGATCAAATTCCAAAATGTGCTTCAGATGAGGAGGAAGTTGTCCAGGTATATCTGCCTTAGTCTTTGAGTTTGAAGAGGTTGGTAATATCTCATTTTGGGGTACCATATATGAAGTTTCTACTTTCTCTTTTCTGGGTTTAGTTATTGTAAAGTACATGTGAACTATTGCATGTTGCTACTATTAATATCCCAGTTGGCATTCCATCGTTGCATGCATGTTAGTGCTCCTCAATTTGTCATATTTATCAATCTCAACCTCTTTTATGTCAGATAAATGGAGAATTCGAAGCTGTTAAAGATGCTCTTCTACAGATCACCAATAGATTGCGGCATCACTTTTTCCGCGATGCATTTCCTTCTATAAACTATCCTTCAAATCCTGCTTTTATGGATCAACCTCCATTTCAACCATTTATGAGGAGGGACTTCTCACCTCCAGGAATGCATTCTAAGTTAGGCCCACCATTTCACAAGTTTGATGCTGTTGGTGGCCTGCCTCCACAGTTTCATCCCCATGATGATCGTGCACCTTTTATGCACAATATTCATAGGTTAGGTGCCCCCCCATACTTATCCGAAAGAAGACCTTGGGGTCCTCAGGTACTTAGTGTGTCACTTTTGCTAGGAGTCTTGCTGTACATTTATTTTTTTTCCCAGCCTATATTAATTGCTGTTGAGTTTTCTGTCTGTTGCTTCATAGTTTTGCATATTGAGATAAACTTTATTAATTTTGAAAGGAAATATGGTCATGTGTTTTGTATGATAATTCGAAATTGGAATTTTAAATCGTGCATATTAGGAGTATAATAAAACAGATATTGAAGAAGCAAATTGCACATGATGTCGCTCTAGTGTAAGTTTCTTATTTATTATTGTATCCTAAACTGGTCCACAGGGTCATGTTGAGGGCGGTGGTCCACTAGGCTTGCCGAACTTTCCAAGCGGTCCCCAAAGAAGAATTGCAGGATTTGGAGGAAGCCAGCAAGCTATAATTACCAATACTACTGTTGAAGTTGTTGTCCCTAATTCCCTTGTTCCAGAAATAAATGGAGAAGATGGTGAATGCTTGAAACAAATACGCCAGGTACACTCTTGATCTAACCATCATTGGCTTAGAAGAAATATCCATTGCTAAATTAGGATGTAGTACTTGATACCAAGGAGGAATGGTATGCTCATAGTTCACTTCTATCTTTGAATTAGCGTGAAGAATTAAGTTTCAGGGATGTCGAACCAATAGGGTGGCATAGAATAGATAGAGAACTAGGAGATATTGGAGAGAGGAGAAGAAGGGAGGCTAGGTTTGAATATCCCGAAATTATTTCATTAGGTCTCTTTATGCAATTGACCATCCGAACTCTAAAAGAAGTTGGGAAACCATTTGATATTTCTTCAGTTTCCTCTTAGCAAGAACACGCTTTAAATGCACAGTGTTATCAGTTCTAACATGACCAATACTATTCCAGATTTCAGAGGCGAAAGTCACCATTACTGAGCCTGAGTCTGGAGCAGTTGAAACTGTGATTATAATATCGGGAACACCTGAACAAACTCATGCTGCGCAGAGTCTTATTCAAGCCTTTGTGATGAGTGAGACCGAATCTTCTTGATCTATGCGATTCTTTTGGTGTCCATGAAAGTAGATTGAAACACTGGCTTCCGTGTATCAATATCGGATAATGAGGTTGTAGTAAACTGGGATGAAGTTCGAAGATTACAGTCTAACCTCCTGTCTTTTGTATCTGTACTGTGCTCCCACCCCTTAATTTATTTTTAATAAAGGAAATAATTTTTTTGATAGTTCATCGCATGAAAGGAGATAACAGTTTTAGTTTATCTTCTGGTTTGTATAGCTGTATGCTGTCCCTTGATTTTGGGTTACTTTTTCTTCTTGCAGTTTCATAAACAATGCATCGGTCTCTTTTGCATGTTTGTAATTTCTTTCACCAATTGGTTGTGGTTTGTTTTGTCAACACCAAAAAATTTAGATATAGGTAAATGGAAAAGACATTTTTCACGGGCTGTTCATTGTTTTTTTCCATCTCATATCCCTTTCATTCAGTTTCATCCCGTCGAATTAATATATATATATATATATATATATATATATATTATGGTACGTACACCTCCAATTTCCCATTCCAGCCCAAACCAAGACCCTCTTATTAATTAAGAAAGAAAAATTTGAGATTGGTCTTGTGAAGAATCTCCTAAGTTCTTCAACTTAATGCAATCAAATTCAATGGCTCAATCCCTCCTGGAATAGGCCAGCTTATTGATCAAAAAAGAAAAAGAAAAAGAAAAAAGGCCAGCTTAAGCTTTCTTTACGAGCTTGCTCTCACTTAAACAACTAATTACAAAGCTCAGTCCTAGGTTCACTTGGCGATTTGAGCCTCTTGACTTCGTTCTTTGGATACCACCGCTCCTTTGCACCTAGGCGAATTTCCCAATTTGGTTCAACTTTACATGAATGGCAATTTTTTATCAGGTCCCCATTCCTCGAAGTTTTGGAACCATAAAACACTAAACCAGGTTGTCTCTGTACAACTATTCCCTTTCCGGCTCAATCCCAACATCTTTGCGTCAGCTCACAAGCCTTGTTTATCTCTCCCTCTATGAAAACAAGCTTTATGGCTCAATTACAAAAGAGATAGAAAACTTGAAATCTCTTGAGTTGTCATTCAATCAACTCAATTGTTCCGTTCCCTCTTCACTTAGTAACTTGAGCAACTTAGAAAACTTGTTCTTGCGCGATAACCGGCTCTCTAGTTCAATCCCTTAAGAGATAGAGAATAGAGAGAATCTCATGAAGTTACCTATACTTGGCTACCAACCAATTCTCTGGCTATTTGCTTGGAGATGTTTGTAGATGTGGAATTCTACCAACCCTCAGACATTGGATCATTGACTGATCTTGATCATTTTGACATGTCCAGCAACAAGTTCAATGGCTCAATCCCAAGCATTTTTGGTGACTTGGTCAGTTTAAACTACTTGAATTTGAGCAACAACAATTTCAGTCAAGAAATTCCATTTAAGTTGGGGAAGTTGTTCGGCCAAGTTGCAGAGAAATCATCAATTATGTCACACCATTCTCTTTGCTAGCTTCCAGTTGCAACTTGCAACAAACCGTTCGCAAAGACCTCTTATTCGAAGATCAAAATTTAACTGTCGAGCCTCTTATTCGAAGATCAAAATTTAACTGTTTGAAATATCATACAAATTATAGATAAATAATGTTGACATTTTTGTTAATTTAGCCAAGATGTGTACTTCCTCAATATTTCCTGAGAAATACTTAGTAACCTTGGCCCAGTTCGAAAGATTTTGATAGATTCAAACTTTAGGAGATAACTGAAAATACAAACTTATGACTAGTTAGGGTTTTTTGGTAAATAACTTTTCACACGCTACACAAACCTATAGATATATATATAGGAGGACAACTATTGCTCAGTTTGGAAGGGCTTGTATTTCTTGACATCTGTTGCGAGACCTTGGACTGCCGCAGCAGCTGAAACAAGTGAAATCACCAAGCACACCCAGCTCAAAATCTTCATCCATGTCCAGGTGAAGGAGAACTTGGGCATTTTCGTCCTTGCAATGTACATCTCTATTGGGAAGTACACAGTCAACGGCCAGAACGACGCCGCTCCAAGCAAACCCAAGAAGTCGTTAAAGAACGGGAACAACATGGCTAAGATTGCTGTCATTACCACATATGCAGTCCTCCACACCAATCTGAATGAGTTGATCGGCAATACACCACAAACCAAGTGCTCACTGTTTATGAACTTGCTTTCCGGCCACCGTCTCGCGCACTGGCTTTCGACAAACCCGAAAATGGGCTGGCAAAATACCTGAACAAGTTGATCGTGTAACGTATTCGTATGAAAATATGTTTTTTATTTTTACCGTCTCATAACTTTCTATATATGCTTACCTGGTAGGCCCCGATAAGATGGACAGCGATGCAAACGTTGGCGACGTCAACTAGCCAAAAGGGTTCGTAGAATCCGAAACCGGTGAGGAAATTTCCCGGTGCATCATTCCCGAAGGCGGCATAGCCAACGCAACCACAAAGGACGTAGAAGACGGTAGTGGTTGCAATGCCAACACTCGTTGCCTTCTTCATGGCTTTATTTTCTGCCGGGGGTGATTTCAGTGTGTCCTACAATTATTAACAGTATATCAAATTATATAATAACAGTATAAATGAACTACCAGATAGCGTCATCAGATAAAAAAATATAATTTACTTACTTTGGTAAACATATTTGATCTTGACCGACTCAACTACTTCATGATTAATCTACCTCCTCTCATGCTCCTAATATCATAACATATGACCACTAAATATTCCAACCAATCCAGTGAAAACAAAAAGCACAAAAGATCTGATTTTCAACTTTTGTTTTTTTCTTTTCGGTACGTATATATAGTATAGATTAAAGAGCTTGGTGAATATATATATATATATAGCTTTATGATGCTGAATCGAGAGTGATAAAAGGGACAAGATTGAGATTAATTTGACGAATGATGAGTGATGCATTGATGAAGAAGATGTGACAATGACCTACCATGTGTGATGTGTGACGTGTTGCATACTTGCATTGCAATATAAGATTCATTTGGAAGAAGAAAAAGGATGGAGGAAAAGAAAAGTAGAAAGAATTTCCCTTCTTTATCGAAATAGTCCAGTTTATTCGGTGGCCCACCTTTGATGGTCCTCTAGGAATCTTTTACAAAGTGGGCTGTACGGTGCAAACAGTTGAGCCAATCCTGTCTAGTGTCTAGTCCATTTTCCTCACAAATTTGTATTCCGTTGTCCATTTTTTTCATAAATTTTTATTTCATTGTCCGTTATTCTTTATGATAATTACATTTTATCTAAGTTTTTTTTTTAATAATAAAAATGGCATATTTCACTAATAAAAAAGCAACAACTAATTATATTACTAAAAGGAATAACAATAGTATATTTTTAGTTACACTAGATTTGTTACCGTATTCAACCTTTGGTGATTTGAAAACAAACATCTATTCAACTTTCGGTAAATAATAAATTGTCTATTTCTGAAAGTGGGATAAGTTACCACCGGAGTGACCACCTCCATTCCAAATCAGTTTTTAGCTTTTGGGTCACTATCATGACCGCCTTCTTGAATGCCAATTTCGAGTTCATCATCCCTTGATATGGTCCAAATTTTTATTTCAAATAAAAACAAAATTAATTAGATTAGATGGAGCCTTTTTATATTTTGATTAAATCATTTCATCAAACAACTCCTATATTTAACTATAATAATAAAAGTTTGATGAAGAAATTGGATTATGATAATATATATAAAGACTTCTTTTCCGAGGGCATTCAAGCTTATTCTCTGTGGTGCAATAATTTGTGTGTTACATACTCTACATAAATAATATAAATTATATACTAAACGCTCAATATATAATTAAGCTTTATAAATGCGGGACACGTGGCATAAGTTTATATAATTACGCCTTTGAAAACCAGCAAGCTCAGCTAAGCTATGCCAAAAATGGATTTTGGGAATATTTTTTTGTGAAACTTTTGTGGTGAAGACAAAAGAAACGATGCTGCATGCATGTGATTATGTATGTGATTGTGAACCACTACTCACCGTAGCTACCTAGATTACACTATTATTTCAACGTCGCATATAAAACTCATTTAATTACTTGCGTAAATATTAATTTTAAAAGTCCTTAGACAAAAAATATAATACGTGTGGCATTATTTACCGTAATTAATTAAATAGGGTAAGATATATATAGGTAAGTAAAGAGGTAATTAAGAGAGAGACTTGCCTGTATTTCCACAAGCACGGTAGAATAAGCATAAGCAAAGGCAATGTCTCCAATGGCTTGGAATGTCTTCCAAACTTTCTCGGAGGCTGACACATCTACCCCCACTGTGCCTCCGGTTAAGGTTGTCCTAGCATGTGGTCCACCTTCATTTAAAATGTCAATTATTTCAGCATTAATATTCTACTAGTTTTTTCTTCTTCTTGTATATACGATATTCATCGATAAAAAATACACGGAAGAGTGGTGTGTTATTGGTACGTACTTATAACTTTGGCTACGGAGAGGCCAAGGCCGATGGAAGAATAGGCGAAGGACATGACAGCTGCGAGAATGGAGAGCCATGAGAGCTTGTGGAAGTTTGGGATTTGGCTGAGCAAGATTTGGATGCAAGCAAAGATGATCATGAAAGGGTTATTAGATGTGCGACACTTCACATGATGACCATGCTTATGAAAGCAGTTCGACCTCTTCACCGCCCTGCATCATATCATTATTGCAAAACGTTAAACTAATTAAATATTAATTAATAATCACTCAAACAATAATGAAATTCATACAATATTTACAAAGAGTACAATTTCTTGTGTCTCTTCTTCTCTCAAATAATATTATTAATTCATTAAAAAAGTTCTTGACGGATACAAACATTTTATTTAGGGTAGCAAATTTCACATTTTCCATTTATGTTTTCTTTCTTTCTCTTTAAAATGAGCGAGTAGGAAAAGATCGAGAAATTGAAAGTGATACATTGTACAATGAACAAATTATTACACGCATATGTTTTTATTAATACTCACACATCTACGTATATATGTATGAAAATAAAGGATATTGTTCTCTCATATATATTTCTCACAATTTTTATTACGAACTTTTTCATACTTAGTATCATAAACATGTTTAATTATGAGTTAATTACGAGATTTGATTTTAATGAATCTTGAGATAGAGTTTTTTTTATTAAAGATTTGAATATAAGTAAATTAAGATCTTTTTTTTTTCTCATTATATTAATTTTAGCTAATTTTATACAATAAATTTATAAAATAAAAAAAATTGGTATAAAATTACAAAATAATTCTCTTAGAATTTTTTTATTTCAAATGAAATTATAGCAATAGATTGTTTATGATAAAATATAGCTAGTCAAAAAAGTAGCAGACTATATTTGAATATGCGAACCAATACTTACACCATGCTAATGGAGGCAGTAATTGTGTAACCGATGGTAACACCAATGAGGTTTCCATACTGAGCCAATCCACAAAGCTGCACTTTTCTGCCACCTGCACAAACCCAGCACCGAAAATCCCAGATTACGTGACCATTAATAAATCAATTAATATCTCCAAAACCAACCCCGTTTAGGAGTTATCCTACTTCCAAAATTTTAAAAAAAAAATTATCATTTATGTGACATGGGTGATTGTTGCAGTTCATAATAATATTGTTACCTAGATTGGCCCGTACAACATCCATGTATGTGTAGTTTCTCTTTCCGGTGACCGGATCCGGAGACCGGTAACAGTCGGCAAGGAGGGTGGAGGTGAAGTAGGTTATAAAAGAGAAGGCCGTGAGAACCGCCGGCCCTGCCACCCAACCTAGCTGGGCTATGGCCCATGCCAGTGATAGCACCCCTGACCCAATCACAGCTGTTATTATATGTGCACTAGCAGTCACCCAGGTCCCTTCACAAATCAACACAACCAAATGAGTAACATATATAAACAAGCAGCTTCTGATCATTCTAATCTTATACACAGAAGTTTAGTGAATAAACGAAATTCTCAGTTCAAATCTTATAAACAAGAGTTGTTGTACCAGTTCGTTTGGGACGGCCATCATCATCCACGTGCTTGCGAAAATCGCCGTTTTCGACGATTGCTGGGTTGTGCTCCATGTACATGCTGGTTTTCTGAAATTGTTGCCCTGTCATCTCTCTCTCTCTTGATTTCTAGCTCTGAGTTTGGTTTTGAGGCAAGTAGCTAGCTAGAGAAATGGTACTTAAGCACTTAAAAGTTTTTGGTACTTGGTTATAGAGAGAAATGAGGCGTGAAGAGGAGAATATATGAGTCAGTGGAAAGGAAGGGGTGGTGGGGACATATAAAAGGTGATTGGGAGGGTAAAATGTAGGGTGAGGATCAAACTCAAAATGAAAGACTTGTGTAGTCAAAATGGTAGGGTATGAAATGAACCCATTTATGACTAAAATATCACTTTCAAATTAAAACTAGGCAAACAAAATGTTTATAATAATAATGAGAATATTTTTGGCTTTTCATTTTGGTCCATTTCATTTGGGGTTATTGGGGTTATGATTTCATGAATTCATTCATTCAATATATTTACGATTCAATTATTTTTTTTATATATTCATGATCGATTTTTTTATTGCGAATAATTCATTTAGTTGGTATATATATATATATATATATGATTAAATGACCTTTAATATTATTAAACTTTTATTGAGGTGATTTTAACTCGCTGATTTAAATAATAAATGATTCTGGTTATGATATATGTACAAAAATCTATTTTGGTCATCCAGAGGTGTATATTCCCATTCTACTTAGATCTGGTATCATAAGTCATATTGTTTCAACTTTTTTGGAAAAATCGGTCTTCGATATCTAGGCATGATCACTATGATACGAGCAATAAAAAAGAGTCATGAAAAAATGTACCATCAAATTGAGATGCATGTATTGTCCCTTATTTTATTAAGTACGGGTATATAAAAATGTAATATTCACGTACTCAATTTTCACATGTTTATTATGGACAAAAAAAAAATCAACAAAGTAAATTGGTCAGAAGTCAAATTAAGTATCGCATCCTTAGTATAGGTACTAGCTTGAGGTTTGAATGGAATCTATATTAACTCAAATCCCTCTTGTATTTCAATTAATGACGTAACGAATTTTTCATTCCTAATAAGTAAATGTATCATGATGTTCACCACTCAAATCCAAATGCTCTCTAATAATAACAATAATAGAGCTAGCTGGGTATGTAGGTATAGGAGAAGCGAAGGCTCGGGACGGAATTATTAATTGGAATTTATAATGAGGTTATGCACCATGGATGGTGCTAGGCTAAAATTAGGGCTATTTTTAAAAGCTCCCCACACTTGGTGGTGGTATGTTTTTTGGATTTGGTCCATCCATTTGGGGGGTTTGAATGGCACCCACTGATTGTGGATTTTGAAAGTTGGCTTACACTTGTGCTTAGGCCGGTCCCTCTTGCGACTTGGGTTGGTCTTGGAGAGTCCACCTTTCCACATCAACACTTTGAAAACAATACGGCACATCATATGCTTTCCTTTTTCTGTTTAATTTCAATTCGTTTCTATTGTATTTTTTCATTTTTTTTTTGGGTCAAGATTTGTAATTTTTCTTTGACCTCCATTTAGCATATTGTTATGACTTACGATGATGATATCAGAAGCTCTCAGGCTTTCAGCCTTCGATCGGCTGCCGACTCTCCTCTTCCTTCTTCCCTCATAATCGTCATCTACATCTACATCTGTCAAAATTTTAGAGACACAAGTCAATGACTCGCTTCTCAAAATTTCAGAGACATAAATGAATGACTCACAATTTCCTATATATATTGATTCTGCGTGTCTCCCTCGACTTAACAAATTTTTTCTAAAAATAATTAACAACTTGATTACTAGACTCTATGTCCCGCACATATAAATGTAAGTGTAGTTGGGCGTTAAGAAAGAAACGATTAGAGCATTTCTAACGATAAAAAATTAAAAGTAAAGAGTTATTTATGGCGCCACATGACATCATTTATCATTTGATTTGAGCAATTAAAATAATTGTCGGAGCTATTTTGAACAAGCAAGTAGGCTACCGTTTTGCTTGGTGGGCCGCCAACCCAACCTGGGCATGCGGAGGGGCCATCCTTACCTAAGGGCAAGACTTGCCGAGTGCAAAATCTTTAGATTAGAAACCATTTTCATTGTTTAATTAGTTTTCTCAATGCCCTTTGATGTAGACTTGTTTCAACATTATAGGTCATATGAGGTTTATATATACCTTATTGCTCAATTTGACGTAACTCATTAGCATTGTAATATGGTACCAGAATTATCATTTTAAGATATTTTTGTTTCAAATTCTAAAACTTCTATACACAAAAACGTAAGTTTGTAAATTTTATATGCAGTTGTCTATTTTCAAGATTTCTTACCGTGTGAGATTACATGTTTTGTACGTACGTATGCATTTGTGCGCTTTGTACGTATTTCATTTGTGCATTATCTCACAATATGGTGATATGCATATGGTGATGAATATCACCTTCAAGAGAATAAAGCGCGATTCTCATTATCTCACAATACATATATATTGATATTTGGATTGATTCCTTTCTTCTCTTTTGCTGGCTGGTCAAATGTATGTAGAGATAAAGCACGATTCTCATTTCCATTGATTCTTGGAAGAGATCGAATAACTTGCGCATTTTTTTTTCTTCCATTGCTGGTGCATGAATAAAACATTTTACCCTCGTTCAAGGATCGAAGTACCCTTCATGACATGAACAAGGTCTATAAAGGGTTGTCTTCCTGCCACCCATGACATATACATGGATGAAACTTCAAACTTCAAACTTTAAACTTGAACATTGTGGCATTAATTTTTTCTCAAATAAAGGGATTTTTTTTTATAGAAAATACATACATATCTTTATATGTATTTTTGCGCGTATGTATTTTTTGATCGTATGTTTTATTAAATAGAGTATATATAATAACATCATTTCAAAAACAAATTCGACTCAGCTTATGTGTTCCTTAATTTGTTGTTATATACTGTCACGTTTTCCCTAGGATTCTACTTCTACATCCTTTAATTAATTATTTAATTGTATTTACAAAAAAAAAAATAGACATGCACGAATATGAATCCAATTGAGATTTTTATAAAGTTTAAATATCTCTAAAATTTTAAATGTATTCAATTAAGACTTTTAGTGAGTTGGTAAAAGTTTGAGGGTATTTAATTATAAAAAAAAATGCGAGATTATTCAATCTATACTTTTTATAAAAATTTATAAAGTCGGTAAAAGTTAAAGTATATTAAATCATGACATTTCATAAATTCATAAAATTTTAGGTATATTAAAAAATATCAATGAATATTGTACACTTCATTAAATGGATAAGATTTGTGGGCTTTGACAAATATTTTAGCGTAAGTTATACTTTTACCAAAATTTATGATTTGTCTAACCTCCCCCCTCGGATTTTTATGGACAAGGCTTAAAACATGATCTATGATTTTTATATTTTTCAATACTCAATAAAATTCAGGTTTTATATTGATTTTGATTATCATATATTATTCTTTATGGGGATTATAAGTAATTAAATAAGTTAAAATTTACATGAAAAATTAAAAAAAAATATTTAAAAAATGCATGATGCGTATAGTGACAGAACTCGTCCCAGGAATCACCTCGTAACTCACACCCAGGCCTCCTCCAATCTGAAAAGTAACTAAAATGCTTAGTTCACCTTCGGAACCTTGTTAGACAAGGGATGCTTGTATACTTGTCAGTTCATGCCTCCGCCCCGCAAACACCTCAATTCTCGTGCAACGGCCTTAGAGGGTTTCAAAACCAAGAAAACTATGTGAGTGGACCTAAAAGGAATAGTTTTAAAAATATAATTTTGAAAACATAATTGTTACCCTTCGTTTTAAAAGCCTATGCATGCATACGAAAAAATAGTAAATCACGATAGAATGAATAGTAAATTAGAATATCGAAATACATGCAAATAAAAGAAATCGAGTAACACGTAGAAGACAAGTCCACATAAATTAACAACCATACATGAACCAACCCAACCTCGATGCCTGAATCATAATCATCACATTACAAGTCACTCGGGGATACAACATCCAAGGGCCCACTCAGTGATACAACATTTGAGTGTCCAATCACATATATCACATTGCACTACCGGTAGGTAAGTCGTCATATCATATCATCACTCAGGAATACAACATTCAAATGGTCACCCAGAGATACAGCATCTGGGTGTCAACCATATAACTCAACCACTCAAGGATACAACGTCTAAGTGGTCGTCCAGGGATACAACATCTGGAAGTCAACCACATAGCCCAACCACTCAAGGATACAACATTTGAGTGATCGTTTAAGGATACAACATATGGACGTAACCCAATAATCTGAGGAAGGTTGTTCGATACATCATAACCAAATAGATCTAATATCATATCACAGATTTCAAGAAAGCATATTCTTATCATCTATACCATTTCCAAAACCAAATCCAGAACTCAAGAATCCAAAATACACATACCTCGTAAAACGTGCATTAATCAATTACTGAAAACCATCCAAAACTCACCATTTTCGAGAAAACACAATTAAAGCATGCATAAAACATTTCCAATCCAAGTCATAACCCAAAGCCTTCCGTGACAGGACCCATCCCAATCCCCCCGGGATTAGTGCGGGATGACCCTGCTCCCATCTGACACGAAGTGTCAGACAAGGGATATTTCCGACCTTTGCCCTCCCGGGCCATCAGAGTACGCCAGGATCCGGAGGAGACATGTGATATCTCGGTCTCTGCTACAGTCCACATCCGATGTCAACCTGAATGGCAGTCAAAACATTAAAAACTGTGAGTGAACAAAACAAGAATTTGTAAAAACATTTAATAAGAAAGACATTTGTACCCTTCACTAAAAAGCATGCATGCATTCGAAAACCATTTATCCAAAATTAACCATATGTGGGACTAAGCCCAAAGCAGATATAAACTAAGGTCGAAAGGACCACAATGAAAACGACCATACGGGCCACTGCCCAAATCCATACGGGACTCGGCCCCAAACCATAAAGAAACCAAGTACACGAGCCACTGCTCAAATCCTGTGCACACCTGTGCACACCACATATCATATATCATATATCCATCACATACATATATATAAGTCACACAACCAATCCTGTCACGGTATCCAAAGCTACGCGCGTGCTACCCGGGTCTCAATCCGAGTCATCTCAAAGTCAAGGTCAATGTCCGCAGACCACTGACCCTACCCGAGGTAATAGTAACCATAGCCTTCCTGAGAGTAAGGAACCCAACTGGGGGGTGACTCCACTCAGTCGGTGCTCCGTGGCTACTCCGGGGTCCACCCAGGCCAACGACCCTCCCCGGAGGAGATAATAGAAGTAAAGGAAGGTAGATGAACATATATATACATAACATAATATCCATGCCCGGTTCCCCTGAACCGTCATGATCCATAATATTCATAACCAAGGTAACATGCCGGTTCCCATAAACCGTCATGTACCGTAATAACATAACCAGGTAACATGCCGGTCCCCATAAACCGTCATGTACCGTAATAACCAACAAGAGTTCATGCCGGTTCCCATAAACCGTCATGAACCATGATACCATAACAAGGGTTCATGCCGGTTCCCATAAACCGTCATGAACCTGGGAATCCATTTAAGGTTCCCTGACCTGAAATCAAAACCGTAAAGTGACTGGGTCTCGTACCCGAACATAGGACATCAACTGGGCACCGTGCCCGAAATCTGAGGTCATATGCCCGAGACAAAACCAAATGGGTCTCATACCCGAGTTTATCCTTTTAGAAATCCAAAGCCAGTTCATTTAAACCAAATAAGAAATACAGACCCGTATAAGCACCGTATAAGGCCGAAACCTCAAAATACGTGCTTATACGTAACCACATAGAAATGCACCCATGGTATCATCAAACATGTATTAAAACATATAACAAATATTTATGCATGCACCAATTTAGAAAACAAGGTCCACTCACAGACCGTCCGAGCTGCCGCCTCGATTTGCGTGCCATACGGCTCTCCGAGCCGATCACCGTCATCGGGACTCCCAAACCTGTCCAAATCGTAATAGAAGGTTACTAACTACTTAATTAACCTCCCACTAAAGCCCCGAAATTTTCCCGTATTTTTAACTATTTTTAATCCCGAACCTAAACCTTCCGATGCCCCGAAACATATCGAGACGGTGTCCGATCGACACGAAACCAGTCCCAAAATGTTCGTTACATCGAATAGAAGATTTTGTATGTTGGAACCTTCCCCAGATTCCCTGCCACGCGCCCTCACGCGCCACCTGAAGTGGCTGCGCGTGGGCTTCACGCGCCACCTGAAGTGGCTGCGCGTGGGCTTCACGCGCCGCTACAGTACCTGCTGACGTCATCGCTGACGTCAGCATGACGTCATCACTGACAGCCCCTGACAGTGACACGTGTCACGCTCCCATTGGCCCACTGTCTGACATGTCAGTCTGACATTGTCAGATCTGACATGTCAGTCTGACATTGTCAGATCTGACATGATGACGTCATCCCTGACATGATGACATCATCAGGATGACGTCATCAGTCATCCCTGCCTCCTCGCGGGTCGACCCGAATGACTGCAACCGGGTCGCCGTGACCCGCGGCTTGACCCGGCCGGTTCTCCGCCGTCCGGCCACCAAAACCGTTCCCGTTTGTCCCATTTTCATCCTCTAATCCTAACCTAGGGTTCTATGACATTAAAATGGAAGGAAAACACCGAAAACCATACCTTCGAGTTTGGCCATGGCGGCCGTGACTTCTCCCACCGTTCACGGCTGTTCTAGGCCGTCTAATGCCTCGAAACCAATCCCATTCATCTCCTGGGAGTCCTAGAAACCTCACCCAATTAATGGAATCAAGTAAAAACCATTAAAATCCAATTTTCGAAATTTGAAATATTTTCACCTTACGGGTTCGAGCCCCTCCCGCCGTGAACCGCCGCGTCCTCCGCCGTCCTTCGTCTCACTGTCCTTCATTACTCTCTCATGGTCACACACGGCATATGGGCTCGTGGTGGGGAGGTGTGGTGGTGCGGTTTCGGGTTTTTGAAGGAAGAAGAAGAAAATGAAGAAAATGGGAAATGAAGAAGGATGATGAAGTGATGAAGGATGAAGGCTGATCGAATGTGAGGGAGATGGGATGGAGGGTGTGGATTTAAAATGAATTTGGAATGGATGGTTAGGATTAATGGTTGTTAGGTTTAATTATAAAATAATTAAAATAATAATATTTAATTATTTAGATCCACATTTTGAGGGATCAAGTCAATGGGATGAGTGACACTTGTCACTCATGCATGGGGCCCACCAAAATATCCACCCAATCAGATTTCGCCGAAACGTCCCCGTCTCGAAGTTCGTGCATAGTGAAATCGAACTTCCGTGACCCATAACTCTCCCGTTCGAAGTCCGATTTCAGAGTGCCGCCTGCCTATGGATTCGTATCGTCCTTATCTACGTAACAGTCTTCGGTCCTCGGCCATCGGACCTTTTGGTCAAAAAGTCAACATTTGACCCCATTTAACCAAAATTACCAAAATGCCCCTAAACTTCTGAACGTCATAACTTCCTCCACGAACGTCGGAATTGAACGTGCCACCTGTCTATGAACTCGTGACATCACGAACTACGTCACGGTCATCGGTCAAAGTCCATTTGACCGCCCGATTGAAAAGTCAACGTTTTGCCACCATCAGGGGCAAAACGGTCATTTCGCATCGTTCGTCCGATTTCGCTCTACTAATCACGGATTAGCCTCACTAATCGTGATTAGTCACTAATCTAATCATGGAATTTGGGACGGGTCGTTACATTCCGAGCCTAAGCCCAAAACACCACTCGAGCACAACCTCATAAAACACGCTATTAAAATATTAATTAAATATTCCTAAAATCAGCAATATTCATGTAAAGTCTCAACCAATCAAACATCGTTAAAAACACTTAGAAAACCATTTAAAACAATTAAATATGCATGCATAATAAGTTTAAGAAAGAAATGATCCACTTACAGTCGGTCCACGTTGTTCGGTACCAAATTGCACGCCTTTTAGTAAATCCCGAAACCTCTCACACCTGTCATAATTCACTCTTAGGGTCATTAAGCATCCCAATTAACTCACACATCAATTCTCTAATTTTCTGAGATTTTTAAAACGAAACATAAACTTCGGACAATCAAAACTGTCACGAGACAATACTTGATCGCCTCGAAAATTGTACCGTTGGACTCGTATGGTCGTATATATGAACTTTAATGTTGATCACACTTCAAGATGAGCCCTCATGCGCCTTCACGTGCCCAGAACTCATGATGCGCGTGGGATTCACACGCTACATAATGTCATCTTTTTCCTCGAGACAGACTCGGTTGCCTGCTAACCAAGGTCCCCGACCCGGCGAGTCCAACCCGGCTGTTTCTTCTTCAATTTTAGATATTTTTCATCTCTTTAACATCCGTCGTACTCGTAATTAACCCAGTAGAAGCACTATGATCTCAAAACGACATGAACTTACCTCGAATTCACATTGTGAGTTTCCAAGCTTCACGACCATGGCGTCCAAGGGTTGTCCAATGACTTTTCCATGTCCAAAACCTAAGGTTCTCATCACTGTAAAATCGTACGGGCTCCAGGAAGCTATTGGAAGGGAGACTGGCTGTGACAAAATGGTATCAGAGCTGGACCTCGACCTGAAGTGTGCCAACGAGGACGTTAGGTCCCAAGGTGGGTGGATTGTAAGGCATGTGAGCTTGGGAAGCAAGACCGGTGAGCTTGGGAAACAAGAACGGTGAGCAATCCCACATCGCTCGGGGGAGGGAAAGGTGAAGTGCATTATATGTGTGGGCACGTATCTATTTAGCACGAGACTTTTTAGGAGCAAAGTTAAGCGGGTTTGGTTGGAACTCCAAAGTTAAGCGAGTTTGGGTTGGAGTAATCCAAGGATGAATGACCTAATGGGAAGTTGCATGTGAGTTCCTAGAAACAAAACCGTGAAGGCATGGCCCAAAGCGGACAATATCATGCTAAGGGAGATGAGTTGTGACAGCCTACGCGTAGTGCAGTTTTCTTATTGAGACTGGTATTTGAGTATCGAGAATTGGTTGGTTGGTTTGATATACAATGATATATAAATTAATCTTATTTTTTTATGAAAATTTAAAAAATGTTTATTTTTTTCTAAAAATTATTTAAATTGAGTTAGAAAACTTTAAATTTAATATTTTATTAATAAATTAGGCCCATGTTCTTAAAAAAATATTGATAAAGGTGATCTGAATTGATTTAATTATCTAGGTCATGTTGAGTATTATCGATATATGTCTCATAAAGTTATTAGAACTCTAATTGTCATAACATCAGTATGCATGTATATTGTCATCTTGACCATTAAATAAATATTGTGTTACATTAGAATTAATATAAATAATTATTTAAATTGAATATAAGACTTTCATTTACCTATATATATATCGGTAGTTGATAAAATTTCATTGTTTTTTTTATAATAAAGTATTCCATTGTCTGTTTTTCTATGTATTAGTATGTATTCAAATTCTTGAATTTTTTTTTAATATATTGCAGGAAAGCCGAAAAAAAATTATAAGATATATATATATTGTGTAAATATGGATTATAGGGCACTATTAAAATTTTCGCTTTCGATTTCGAATTTTTTTGACCAACTCTGCCTCAAAATCTTGTCTTGCTCAAAAAATAGAAAGAAACAAGAAAACTTCAAAATCTTGTCAACTAGTAGTAAGTTGATTACTTGTGAACTAATAGATAGTAAGTAGCAAAACAAAACTTGTTAAGTAGAAACCTCGGGCCAGACTGAAAGGACTAGCCTAGTAGCTTTGCGGCCTAAAATTAACAATCAAAAGAGACCAAGGCATTAATTTTTCTGATTAAATATATATGTGCATGTACCATTATTAAATTAAAAGACTGATCGATGTCCCGAAAAAGTTGTTCATAAAATACAGAAACCCCATAGCTAAGTTCTTAATTACAGATTAACAACAAGAAGCCCAGCTACACAAATAATATATTTATTTTCCATAGAATTTAGATTTTTTTTTTTTGGACAATGTGTTCACTAAGATACAATTCAGTTGTCATTCATTTTGAATTACCGATTGAAAATTTGATAGCATACAAAAAAATACTACGATGTCCACATCAAAAATTAAGTACTATCTATATATAAATAGTGACTGTTCTTTTCCATTATTGAAGATTGAAGTCATAATTAATCTCTTCGACTTGGACTTCAACCCCAACATATTGACAGCAATTAAGGCTCAATGTTAGGCTTGAGTCATGATATAATCATCACAAATATGAGGACAAATGAAATGAGCTCACTTCAAACTTTTTCTGTGTGTGTGAATGGACGAGATAGATGGCGGATGGTGGGCAGACGACAGAAGACAAAATGATCCAATTAATGAGGAAAAAAAGACATTAGTTTTTTTCATGGACGTATAATAATTTTCACCAATCACAGATTCATATTTTAACAGATCATGAAGTGGGAAGATTGAATATGATTATTCTTTTCAAGTTAGCTCATAGAATTTCAAAAGGGTAGACACATACTTTTCCTACTGTTAAGGACCGGTTATTACTCAACTTTAGCAATAACGCAAAAGCAATCCATCATTTACAAGTGAAAAGTGACAACCTACCTCACTGCACTGGTGGGCCGCGCCTTCGCGAGGAACGTGTTTGAAAAAGCCTATCAAAATCCCTTGTAATGTAAGCCACCCGTGACCCATCCTTGTATGATGCCATCCTTCCCAACCCACATTACTTCTTTCTATCTTCAATTAAATTACAATTAAGATGCCAAATGGTATTATTAATTTAGAAATTCTATGAGTTTAGCATACTTCATCTTTTATAAGTTGGGGATTCTAATAAAAGTAGAATATTGAATTGACAAAAAAAATATTATGATACCATGTGACCGTATTCTTGATAAAATAGAAAATAAAAAAATACCATGTGACCGTATTTATTTTAAGATAATTTATTTAAAAATATAAAAAATCATTTAGTCATATATATATGTTTACTAAATTTATGATTCATCACTATTTTATTGTTTTTTTATTGAGATTATTTTAAATAATAGTGTATAAAATGAAGAGTTTGATTGTCACATATACTTTCGTAATTGAAAGGATGAAATGAAAGAATTCTCCCAATAAATAAATGCAAGTATATTCCATACACCAATTTACCAAATAATTTTCCCATAATAAGGTATTTGTAACTTTGTAGGCTATTAGAATGTGATAAGCTGACGGAGGTCGGTCGGAGGTAAACTAGGGTAGCTTGTGGGCCAAGTATGACATATAAAATGTGGCTGGAACCTTGCCCATTGGGAATTTTGGGTCACTTTGGTGGGCCAACGCTCTCGTAGTCCACATGTGTTTTGATAAGGCCGAAGTGAGGGAGGCTACAACAACCAACTCAGGTTGTCGATTTCGATTTTGACAACCACAAACAGAAATGTCAATTTCGATGAGTCTGGTTCCCTGAATTAATTAATTAATTAGGATAAATCAGAAATGAATTTCGGTGAGTCTGGGCTAATTCCTCACGCATTCCCATTGATGAATTGAATTATAAATTTGTTTTACATTAATATTACTCTTTATGAAATTTAATTCAACTTTTACAAAATTGTAAAACTATAGTGCTTTTTCCTCTAAAATCAAAAACTCATTAACTTCAATTTTCAAGATGAATTATTAATCAGGCTAAACAAGCCCTTTACGAATAGAAGAATTTTGAATGATGATTTAGAGTTGAGAACATAAAATGAGATAAAATTGCCAATCCGATTTTAGCTTATCTTTATTTTATGTCATGATTCGTATGGAATTTGAAAAAGAAAGAACAAAAAAAGCATAAAGAAAATGAATATGAACAATTACTTTGAGAGTCAAAATGGCATCGTGAAAGTGCCAGTAAACAAGTAGAGGATGAGTTAGAGAGAATTGTTGAAGAGGTAGCTTGCTGTTGAGATTGGATTCAATGAAGAACATGGACTCTGATAAAAAAAGGTTTTTTTTTTTATTTTTATTTTTATTTTTTTTTCAAGATAGAGTATTAGCACTGTCGCTGGTAGGGTTCGGCATTAGGCCGGGTCGAGCAAGCCCGGCCCAAATTTTTTGGGCTTGGGCCGGGCCTGGCCGGGCTTATTAAATAATTTTTAAATTTGTGGGCCGGGCCGGGCGGGCTTAATGACATAAAAAAGAGCCCACAGGCTTTTATCGGGCCGGGTTTATATCGGGCTTTTCGAGTCGGGCCTATTAAGCCCACTTGAATCGGGCTTAAGTAGGTTTTGTAATAAACTATGTCTCAAATTTTAAAATTACAAAAAATATATATGCATTAAAAAAATATTAAAAATGAAAAAAAATACTCAAGGGTGCAAAAACGTGGCCTCGTTAAAATAAAATACTCAAATATGCAAAAACGTTGGGCCTATTAAGTAGGTGGAGGGGTGATTAGGGTTTGTATTAGGTATTGGGTATTGCATATTGAGTTTTTTAAAATAAATTAGGTAGGCTTGGGGTTGAGATTTGGGTTTGGATTGAAATATTAGTATTAAGAATGAGTTGAGTATTAATTTTTAAATAATGAGTATTTTATATTTTCGGGCTTATGAGTCGGGTTTATTACGGGCGGGTCGGGTTGGGCTTATCGGGCTTTATCGGGCTCGGGCCTATCGGGTTTGAACACCATAAGCCCAAGCCCAGCCCGCTAACTCTCGGGCCGGGCCGGCCCACGGCCCATAGCGGGTCGGGCTGGACTTTTGTCCATCGGACTTATCGGGCCCCATAAGCCCATGGGCTTTTGGGCCAAATGGTGAAGCCTAGTCGCTGGTAACTATCAAAACTTAGGTGAGGTTGGAGACGATTAAATGTCAAAATTAATTTCTAAAATGTTGAAGATGTAATTAAAGATTCTGGGGAGGGCCCTGAAGACGGTGAAAACCCCAAAAGTATGAAGCCCTATAATTTGAATTTGTGACCCCTAAAATTAATGAGAAAGATTGCAACTGACAAAAACTACTGAGATGAGCTTCAATAATGAGCAAAAGATGGCATCAACAGTTGAGGCCACGATAAAAAATTCATGGAATCATCTTACTTGCAACTTATTTGGTTTTAATTAAACGTGAGATTAAATCAATCACTCACGTTTATTTGGTGTAAACCGTGATTAAGATGTTCAATTAAAAATTATAAGCCAGATCAGTTTGCACCCTCTCATGATACTAAAGAGCAAGACGAGGACAACGGCGTGAAGTTTTAGATCACAATCGATACAGTGCTTCCAATTAAAATTTTCAAGTTTATTTAATTTGAAGGGTATTTGAGTCTATTTATATATGTATTTTGTTAAATTTGAATATTTTTTAAATTGAAACCAACATTTTTAATTAAAAGTCTAGTTAAATTAAATAATTAAATAAGCAGGGGATAAGAGAACATTTAACTGGGCCTATGGCTATATGGACAGGGCAAGGCAATGATCGGCCTTCAGGCCCTGCAATTCAGTTTCTAATGGAACCAAATCTGGACGGGGCAAGTCTTGGTCAAGTAAAGTGCAGCCCACTTATTTCTTCAAAGGAGCTCCAACCGCTACTTTCCCTTGCCCCAATCAAATGATGCCATGTGGCCATAATTTTTAAAAAATTAGTATTTTATTATTATCAAGTCTTAGGTTAATAGTTGTTTTCCTGTGCTGTTATCATGAAAGTAACTATTATTTATGTATTTTAAATTTGATATTAAATTAGTGTTTGTACTTATTTGCTGTGATCATGTTTAATTTAATTATTTATATATAAAAAATATAACTATATAAATTAGTGTTGATATTAAATAGTATTTCGTAGATATTAGATAAAAAAAATTATTTTATTATCTTTAATAAAATAATTCATAAAAAATTTGAATTCTTACTTCTTATATTTTTCCATTAAAATAACAACAAATTAATTTTGGATAAAATATATGAACAATATCACACAAAGAGATTACACCTTGCCTCAATAATGTCATTATTCTATATTTTTTATATAGAATAATATTGAAGGAAGATTATTATATTATAAAAAATTATAAACCCACATGAATTATGAAAACTTATGGTGTGTATTCATATAAATATATATAGAATTGTTTTTTTTTTTTTTGGAAAATATTTATGTATTATTATGATTGACTCATTATTAGTGAAAGCAGGGCATTGGATTTGATTTTGATGATTTGATGTTGTGACTTGTGACTGTGAGGGGAAGTGAGGGACCAAGTTGTCAGCTTCCAGCTTCCTGTCTAATATTGGAATAATATTTGTTTGCGCTCTCATATCCACTTTTATGTCTAATCCACACAAGGCCAACCTTACAAGTCACAATCCTTTAGTTATTCATTATTCAAAACCAAATGGAAGAATACATACTACCACCATTTCAACGTCACATTATCTTATCATCCAAAATTAAATAAAATAACACAAATTATAATTATTTTGACGTGGCGTGATTAAACTAAATAGAATAACACAAATTATAACTATTTTGTCGTGGCGTGATTTTATGATAACTTTGAGTTATTCATTACTCAAAATAAAATGGAATAACACAAACTACCACTATTCCGATGTGACATCGTCCAATGATCACTAAAGTATGGAGTTACGTGATAATCATGTATAAATATTCTTATAGAATTTCAATAATACTCTATTAATTTGTGAGCTCTTTTTTTTATTACACGTATATATTATTATTATTATTATTATTTTTCAAAAATAAGTGGGTCTTCAAACATTTGGCTCATCGCCTTGTTTGAGCTATGCATGCAATATTGGAAAAACCTTCAACCACACTGATGGTTGGGAATGTTCCAATTCCCGAAAGAACATATCAATTGTCCGGGGAGAGTCCTTCAAATCTTACATGTTTTATATACGGTTCTATTTTAAACGAGACTACTGCCGAGCTTGTCATTATTCGTAATGAAGGTGAAAGTTTTGTTTATTCAGTTTCACAGAACACATGCGACACATATATTATTCTTTTTGATAGTTTGAGACTTTTTAATAAAATATCAAAATCTTAAAGTGGATGGTAACTTTCAGCAAAAGCTAGTCTAAAAATTTAAAAACTCAAGGGAAGAATAAAAAATATGCTATCAATTCACATACTTAATAATTAAAAATGTAGATGTTTATAAATTGATTATTTCCCTTAAAAAAAGGGGCTATCAATTCACGTACTTAATGATTAAAAATGTAAATTTTTATAAATTGATTATATTATTTTTATATGATGAGGTCTTATTAAAAATTTTGTTAGAGAAAAACCCATTGAGGTAAAACCACAAATAAAGAAAAAAGAGTACATCATGTTTAAAACATTATATTCAGTTAAAAAAAAATCTTATACTTATTTGGTGAAAACAAGGAAATCAGTAAAATAAAAAACAACTACACAACCTCCTTAGGACAGCTAAAACTAGAAACATCATTCCTTAATAGCTCTAATATAGCAGCAACAGGTTCCTCAAACTAGCGAACAATCTGTCATTCTATACAAGTTTCCATATTCGATACATATTCAATACAAGAATAGTTTTTAATTAAGTGCTCCACCATTTAACCAGCATCATGCTCTTACAAAAATTGAAAATACCAATAAAATCACGGACACATAATTTACCACTTCAAATGTCTTCTTCTTACACTTTTAGAAGCAAAATTATCAATTAGATTTTTATGGTCTATATTTTTTTGCATTATCCTTTTCAATACATAATAATGCTAAATCATTTAGCCTATCTTGATTTTTGAGTCATGGTGATCCGCAAGTAAGATTTTGTCAATTTGAATTTGGAAAAACTTTTTTCGATGCTACATGCACATGCATAGTCAATAATATCCTATAAGCAATCATTACATTTGAAAACATATCTATTGTTTTTACAAACTCTAAAAGTTTAATGATGTCTATTGTTAATCAATTTCATGTCATTACACTGCCATGTTTTAAAACTTTTTCAAGATTCAGACAAAATCTCTTCAATTCACCATCATCCAATAAAATTATTTTTTTAGCAACAGATAAGAACCCAAAAATAGATTCGAACTTATGCATTTGTTCAAATCTATCCCTCAATTCATTAAGAGCAATATCCAGTACAACAAAAAAAGAGTCATTTCTAAAATAATCTTCAGCTAATTGCTCTTCCCTATCAATATTAGGAATTTCATCAAAATGCTTTTTTCTAGAAGTTCTTCGTTTTTAGGAAATACAGGCTCAATTCCCCTATCTAAGGAAATCTGTTTAGCCTCATTCATGGCAGAGATAAACTCATTTTCTTTGTAATTTTAAAAAATAAAACAAGATCTTCCAATTGTTTTATAGCAACATCAAGGAAAATATTTTTAGATTGTAAAATTTTACTAACTATGTTAATCTTATTCAATATGTCATGTCAAATAACCAAAATATAAATTCAAAACTTGAAAGCTTTATGACATGAGCCGTACCTAAAACACTTAGATAATTGCACCCGCTCCTATTCCCGTCTAATAACAATCTAAAAATTACCAAGACTATCCTGAACTTTTGTCAGGCGAAGGATGTTTGTACTGCACTACCACTCATGCCTTCATCTCTCGTTCAACCATGATCTTTGGGCAACGGTCTTAGAGGGTCACCAAAACTATTCAAATTGTGAATGGACAAAAATAAATATAGAAAAACATGGGTTGGAAAACATAATCCATATTACTCTCCGTTTTCCAAAACTATGTATGCATAGAGTAAACCGTAATGAACGAATAATCAAATTTCAAATTAGACAACATTTTATTGAAAATTCAGTTAGAAAGTTGCATATGCAAAACCATCCATAAATCAACCAATATCAATAATGAAATCCATATGAAAACATC
Organism: Prinsepia uniflora; assembly: GCA_032719365.1. NCBI lineage: Eukaryota > Viridiplantae > Streptophyta > Magnoliopsida > Rosales > Rosaceae > Prinsepia > Prinsepia uniflora. Next base: position 68,071,875 of record CM064872.1, read on the forward strand.
AAGGCATAAACAACAATAATCACATATAATGACACGACCCATCCGCAATCCCCCTGGATTAAGGGATAAGCCATGCTCCTGCCTAACCCGCGTGCGACACGAAGACTAATCACCCGTTTAATCCCCATGGAACACGCGAGCTAGACAAGAGATTTCCTGGTCAACGGTCCAAAACACCTTCCGGTTTCCCAGAGTGCGTAAAACCACTGTGGATCACATGTGTGATGTCTCTGTCTCATTAACAACAGCCCGCACCGCATCAACAACCTGGAGGGTAGAAAAGACTGTGAGTGGACAAAAATAAATAATAAGTTCAGAAAATATTTTATAAGAAAAGACATTTATACCCTCCACGTAAAATCAATGCATGCATTCGAAAACCATTTCATAAAATCATTTCATTTCCAAGATAATAAAACCGTTTATAAAATCGAAAACACTTCTTTTCTCAAATAACGGGCTCATGTTGAACACTTCCTCAGAAGGGGTCCCACGCGCCCTCACGCGCCGCCCAAAGGGGTTGCGCATGGGCCTCACGCGCTTGCACCAGTCACCCCTGGCCTCTCCCCGAACCAGGTTCAGATCGGTTCTGCAAATCCGATCCAGGCCGAACCGGCGTGACTGGTTCAACGTCCATTTCTTCATCTTTTCAATATTTTTAATCCTATTAGCTTCGTCCTACCCTATACAATTGATCCAATCACCTTCAAACCTCATCTTTTTCCTAAGTTATATGAAAGGAAGTTGGAAAGAGTGGTATGCATGCATTCGAAAACCATTTCATAAAACCATTTCATTTCCAAGATAATAAAACCGTTTATAAAACCGAAAACACTTCTTTTCTCAAATACCGGGCCTCAACCCAAATCATCTGGAAACCATTTGAAAACCATTATTGTTTCACATAAATCCAAAAACTATTTAAAACACATTTCAATCCATTGAACCTGCTGGATTTATCCGAGTCTTTAAACTCAATATATATATCTGAGTCTTTAAACTCAACAGGACTTAATATCAATCCGAGTCTTTAAACTCCCAAGTCTTTAAACTCAATAGGCCTATGGGGGAAATCACAATATCCGAGTCTTTAAACTCCCGAGTCTTTAAACTCACCGAGTATTTAAAACCAATCACATATCCGAGTCCGCCCCCGTCACATATCATATCCGGGTCTTTAAACCCAAAACCAGATCCAACAGATCCAATTCAAAACCATTTTATCAAATCCAATTCCATAAATCCATTTCCAAATCTGAATCAGAAATCATCATTCTGAATCCAAATCCAGAAATCATGTTTATCGAAATCACTTTTCCAAATCCATTTATAAACATTGAAATCAAATCATAATTCAAATCCCAAAATCATAGTATTGAAACCATTATCAAATCATAGCATAAAACCATAATCTCGTAAAACGTGTAAATACGTAAAATATCTTGAAACACGTGAAAAACATAAATCATAAATATCACAAGCATAAACATAGAAATCACATATAGAAAACATGTAAAACATTTATGCATGCATCATAATTTAGAAAGCAAAGTCCACTCACAGACCATTCCCGCTGCTGTCTCGATACGCATGTAATTACGCTTTCCCGGCTAATCCACTATCACCGGACTTCCCGAACATGTCCAAATCACATTCTAGGGTCAATATCAATCCAAGTCTTTAAACTCAATAGGAATACGGGGGAAATCATAATATCCGAGTCTTTAAACTCCCGAGTCTTTAAACTCACCGGGTCTTCAAACCCAAATCACATATCCGGGCCTGTCCCCGTCACATATCATATCCGGGTCTTTAAACCCAATACCAGATCCAGAAAATCCAATCCAAAACCATTTTAAAATCATTTCCTATTTCAAATCCAAATCCATAAATCTATGTCCAAATCTGAATCCGAAATCACCATTCCGAATCCCAATCCGAATCCGAAATCATCATTCTGAATCCAAATCTAGAAATCACGTTTATCAAAATCACTTTTCCAAATTCATTTATAAACCATTGAAATGACAGGACCCGCCCCGATCCCCCTGGGACCACCCGGGACGTGCCCTGCTCCCGTCTGACACCTGACATTAAAATATCATAATTACCCTTATTGAAAGTAAAAAGCATAAAGAAAATCTATAGTTAAGTCATACATAGCACACCACACGAATACTCGAATACAAATAGTGTCAGACAAGGGATAGTTCCCGAATACAGTTTATTGAGCACGACTCTAGACACACTACGTGCTAACCTACCCAGCAGTAGGGTTCAGGTGCGCAACGTAAACCTATGCCTCTTCCTCGGGATCCTCCTCCTCTTCCTCGGGATCCTCCTCCTCAATAGCACTACCTGGAGGGTAGTAAAACAACAAGGGTGAGTGGGCCGAAACTCAAGGTTTACAAAATAGTTTACCAATCCGAAAACATATAGATTTTCCCCTCCGTTTTCCGAAAAGACATGCATTAGTATCATAAACCACAAAATCGTATAATCATAAGCAGAATAATATCAACATAATATAATCTTAGTCACTGCACTATACATCCCAATCCTGACATCCCAGATGCCCGACGTCCCAGACGCCCGATTAGGTCACAGTCCCAAGGCTACGCGTGCCACCCGGGGTCTCAATCCCGAGTCCAAATCCCGAACCCAGTCCGAGGATGGCATTCTAGATGCCTGACGTCCCAGACGTCCAATAGTAGCAATCCTGCTCCTGGGTCACTCTACGGTCCGGTCCCTCCGTAGAATGACTCCTCACAGGCAATGCGCCGTGACCACTCCGGTGTACCTGCATCCGGAGGAGATAGAATCATAGGGTAAATCTATACAGTGCAGTACCACAGATAATATCGAGATCCATTATACATATACATGACTCAAAAATCATTCATAAACAACCAGACGGGTCTCATGCCCAAACATCGTAATACGTGCCATAAATCAGACTCAAGATAAACCGATACTTTTGCTTGAATCACATATAGATATAATAGAAAGTAAAACAGTTATGCATGCCGAGGTTTAGTGAAATCAAAGGCCCACTCACAGTATAATCCAGCTGCAATCCCGAGTGTAAAGCCCCGTCCAAGGGTTAAAGTACAATTCCTGTCATGCCCAAAACATACGTAAAGGTCACTTTAAGTCCATACTAAAAAACTGAGAAACCCTAGACTGAAACCGGCCCGGGAAAGTCATCCGAACTCGCTTCCCAAGGCGTCAGATCCTAATTTGACCAACCTAACCATCTCCGATCGACACGAAACCACCGCCATTGGATCCGTATCGTCGAAACCTTGAAAATGGCACTGGTCCCACACAAAATACTGTTCACACGCGCCCCCCACGCGCCGGTCAACCCTCTGGTCAACGGTGCTACAGTGATGCTGACGTCAGCATGACGTCACTACTGACGTCAGCATGACGTCATCACTGACAGTGTCAGAGGACACGTGTCAATAGCCTATTGGTCCCTGGTCTGACAATATTTTGACATGATGACATCATCATGACGTCACTGCTGACGTCAGCATGATGACGTCATCAGCTACAGTACCGGGTCTGAGAACCGGGTCACCGCAGACCCACGGTTCGACCCGATTGGTTCTCAACAACCCGACCACCAAAATCGATGGGATTTGTTCCTATGAACTCGTCTAATCATGTTCTATGGTTCTGTATGATTAAAACAGGTTTTTAGGTTCAAGAAACCACCTGAAAATCGACGGGAAACTGGCTGCCGGCTCTGGTTCGTCTTCTCTGGCGAGCCGTCGAACTTCCAGCCACGATCTCTGGTCCAAAATGCTCGCCTAGTCCCCTAGGTTATGTCTCAAAAGCAGCCAAACAAGTTTAACGTAAAAAATGAACGGTTCGAGACAGGGAAGGAAATCGGTGTCTCTCGGGTTTATGGGCTTACCGCCGCCGTGTCGCGGCCGTGGGCTGCCCGGTCCGGTCCTGAGTCGTCCAGAGGTCACACTGATCCTAACCCTACGTTTGTTATAGCCCAGAAGTCATGGTTTGGATGGTTGGATGGTATTGGGCCAATCGGGTTCTTCTCGGGTTTGTGGGTTTTCCGGCCGTGCAGGACGGTCATGGTGGTGTTGGCTGGTGTCTGGTGGAGGTGGTGGACGGTCTGGTGCTGCCTAGAGTGTGAGTTGAGGTTGAGAAGTGCTGGTGTGATTATGCAGAGAGTGAGGGAGTTTGCACGGTTTGAGAGAATAGGAATGAGAGTGAATCTCTGATGGTTTTAAAAACAGAATAGGCATTAGAAACCAACGGCTAGGATTCAATCTGAGTGTAAGGATGAAAGGTGAGGATTTAAGGAAATTAATTAATTAATTAATCAAATGGCAAACATAGATCCTGGTTTTAAGGGATGAGGTGGATAAGGTAGATGAGTGACATATGTCACTCATCAAGGGTCCAGATTGATTGGGTTAAATTAATCAGATTCTAATATTTTATTATTATTTTGGTTCGGTTCTCGGTTAGTTCGGTTAATCGCGTTTTACGTCCTTGACCATAACTTTTTCGTCGTAAGTTCGATTTTGGCGTGCCGCCTGTCCCAGGTCAAAAGTCAACATTTGGCCCCTAATTGACCAAATTACCAAAATACCTCTCGACTTCCGAACGTCACAACTTCCTCTTCGAACGTCGGAATCGAACGTGCCACCTGCCTATGAACTCGTGACATCCTAAACTATGTCACGGTAATGGGTAAAAGTCCTAAATATTTCCCGAGGCAAAAGTCAACATTCCCCCCCTCAGGGGCAAAACAGTCATTTTACAATAAAATAAGAATTATGAAAGTTCGGGTCGTTACAATTGAAATCATCATTCTGAATCCAAATCTAGAAATCACGTTTATCAAAATCACTTTTCCAAATTCATTTATAAACCATTGAAATCAAATCATAATTCAAATCCCAAAATCATAGTATCGAAACCATTATCAAATCATAGCATAAAACGATAATCTCGTAAAACGAGTAAATACGTATGATATCTCGAAATACGTGCAAAATAGAAATCATAGATATCACAATCATAATCATAGAAATCACATATAGAAAACATATAAAATATTTATGCATGCATCATAATTTAGAAAGCAAAATCCATTCACAGACCATTCCCATTGTTGCCTCGATACACGTGCAATTACGCTTTCCCAGCTAATCCACTATCACCAGACTTCCCGAACTTGTCCAAATCACATTCTAGGGTCACTAACCACTTCAATATGCTTTCACTAAATCCTCGTATTTTTCCTGAATTTTTAACTATTTTTAAACTTAATCCTAAACCTTCAGACATCCCGAATCATATCGAAACGATGTCCGATCAACTCGAAACTAGTCCCAAAAGGTTCGTTACATCGAATAGATTAAAAGTCATGTTGACAACTTCCCCAAAAATTGTGCCACGCACACTCACGCGCCTCCCAAAGGGGCTGCATGTGGGCTTCACGTGCCTACTACAGTGTCGCCTCTTACCTCTGGTCAACCGGTTCAGACCGACCCGGTCCAACCCAAACCAGCGTTCCCGGTTCAAGCCCCTAACTTACTCATTTTTAGCCCGTTTTTATAATTTTTCTTCCATTAGATTCGTCCCAATGTTTCCTACCCTTCTATGATTTCAAAACACGAAATTAAGAGTTGAAAGGTACCTTCTCGAACCGTGATCAAACCGGTCACCTGCAACCATATTCTGCCAACAATCCTGACCATCTCAAGCCCTGGTTTTGATCCCAATAGACCCCTGGCACCTTTCACTGTTTCCACGGCCACCGTCCACGACATACCTTGATTCCAAGCTCAATCTATTCCTAGCAACCTCCCGAATATCATCCGCCGCCATCGTGCACCGTCGTGGCCACCATCTTCATTAGCTCACCCTTCTTTCACGTTTTCTTTCATACATCTTGGACCAGGGAGGTCATTTGAGGGGAATTGTACATGTTGGGTTTCACGGGCACTCATTGCGATTAACCTGAAGGGCATTAAAAACCATAAACGACTGTGAGTGGACGAAAATAAATAATTTAATAAAACTCGTTTCATAAGAAGACAAGACATTTATGCCCTTCCCTTAAAAACTATGCATGCATATGAAACCAGTTAATTTAAATATCATAAAACCGTTTAAAAAACCAAGGTCATTTCCTTTTCTCAAACCATTAAGGCCTTTGCTCAAAATCATAAAATCAACCAAATGTCGGAATTCAACCCAAAACTGTAAAACACCGAAATCCGTAAATCCAAATCCAAGTGGTCCACGACCTAAATCCATAAACACAGAAATACCATTGCATAAATCCAATAATTCATGTTTACCAAATACTCATCCTCGACATCACAGATGCCTAG